>JAZKJV010000816.1:0-600000 GCA_037367405.1 Ottelia alismoides | reverse complement strand
ATCTTAATAATCATACAACTGTTGATTCAACTATTGAATCATAGAGGCTGGTGCTTGGATGAATATCTAAAGAGTTAGATTGATAACTCATCAAGCACCGTCAAATGATTGTTAAGAGATGATCTCTAGCCTGAGTAGGAGATGGCAATACTTATCTCTGAAGGCTGATATCTGACCGACCTCTTGATGCAGGTCCTCTGCATAGGAATAGAGATTCGGAGGTGTCAGATTAGTTAGGTCAAAGAGTTGACTTAACGAGATCGAGATAACCAAAGTCCTATATCGTATGCTGTCATGATATAGGCACGCATCCTCTGACCGGAGACAGATGTGTTACTATATGTCTAAGTATGTACATTTGGCAGACCAATAGGTTGATGACCTAACCAAGGTCTATACACCGACGCGCTGGTGTGCATGTAAGGGCATATGAGTAATACGATCTCTCAAAGGGATCATACAGGTTCATTTACTGAACCAGAAGGCATGAGCTCACTCATGAGATATTGGGAAGAATCAAATTCCGTGCACGGTCGTCTCGCTTTGGAAGCTTGACTGAATTTGTAGGTTTGATATATACTTTTGGAAAGTATATGATCAAGACCTAGGTATGATATATGCTTTTGGAAAGTATATGATCGATACCAACTTCCAATGATCGAATGAGAAACTTACTGATAAAACCATGAAGTAGACAATATAAAGTTGATCAAATACTTCAGGTTTAATCTAAGTCTTCCAGTATGCAGGATGTACAGGTATTGGGAATACCTGAGGGTGATGTGATCATAAACGATTGTATAACCATGACGCTTCCATTCCTAGGGAGTGATGAAACGGGTCTGGATTTTAGTGACTCCTCTCAGTAGAGAAGTAATCTGATCTTAGTCCAAATGTTGGACATTTATCTGAATGTGATTCAGATATAATAAGAAGATTAGATTTGCGGTTTTGATTTATTCAAGCATCTATGGGAGGCCCGCGATCTGGAATTGAGATATGATCTCAATATTCAAGTCACTATACGTGGAACAATACAATCGCTCTGTCCTTATCTCCAAGTATCTGCGGAGAAAGCGCATTATCCTTGAAAGGGTTCAGGATAATTTCATTGTTGATAATATATATCCGAGCATTGAGAAAATAGATAATTAAATGTGATTTAATTATCATGATTAATATGAATTTGATTCATATTATAAAGAGAGTCATCTAAGATAATTAAATGTGATTTAATTATCAAAGATGTAAGTAATATGAATGTGATTCATATTATTTGAGAACAAGAGAAATGAGATCCAAGGTGATTAAATATGATTTAATTATCATGGATATGACTAATGTGGATAGCAATATCCATATTAATCAAATATATTATAAATGTGATTTATAATATATAAGAGAGAGATGTTTGTAATTTACATTTGTTAATTAAATGTTATTGTGAATTGGATTCACATTGGACGTTGAATTGAAAATGTAATTTATATTTTGTTTTGGGTTGTGAATGTGATTCACAAATTTCCAATGGCATGGTTGCAATGTTCACAAAATAAATTGGATTTATTTTTGTGAAATAATTTGCAACAAAAGTTGTTGCAAATATTGGAGATATGTGCAATCTTGGAGATTGCATTGGAATCTCCCTTTCCTAATAGGAGAGGGGGGACGTCCACCAATATGGAAGGGAGGAGCCTCCTTTCCATTATCTCCAATGTGGATTGATTTAATTTAGTGATTGAATTATGTTGATTTATCAATATAGATTTAATCTAAATTAAATTAATTGTTGTTGTGTTTTTAGCAACAAATCATGACCATTGAAAGAAACACAAATTAATGTGGACCATTGGATTTGTGTCGACACATGGATTGAGATCCATGGATCCCAAAACCCTATAAAAGGAGAGGCACCCCATTGCTCTTCTTTACACATAAGGACACACAATAGTTGAGACAACAAATCTCTCTCTCTCTCTCTCTCCCTCTCATGGCCGTCCACCATGGATGCCCTAGAGAGGTTCTCCATCGTCGCGGCATCGTCGTTATGCTGCCCGATTGTTTGCTCGTGGATCTTCGTCTCCTTCGGTGCGCCTCGCTCGTGAAGAAGACGTCAGATCTCGTGTGTCGAGATCAGGAGATCCATCGCTTGGATCATCAACATGGATTGCGAGAAGCACGCGGTTCATCCCCGCGCTCGCAAGCGTCTCCTCCGTCGGATCGGACTTGAGACAGGAGGTCTCTTTGATTAGAAATTCGATCGCAACCACGCTTCAAGAGGTAACCCTAATACTTGTTTGTGGTTTAGACGAAACGATCCGAGAAGTGTTCTTGGATCATGTGGTTTCATCGCATAAAAAAATTTTAATTTCCGCTGCATAGAACAACTAGTGCGACTAGTCGTTCTTCGTCGTATCCGATACGACGATCACGCTTCCGTGATGCGCTTGAGGATCTAACCATATCCTTCAAGTGGTATCAGAGCCTTAGGTCGACGGTTTCGAATATGATTCGAAAAACCGAAGACGACTTGGGTTCGTTAAGGTCGCGAAAGTTTTTATCGCATTTGATTTCGCAGATCTGTTTAGTAAATAATTTTGGCCATGTTTAAAATGTTTAAGCACGAATTATTTGCTTGGATTTTGTTCCCCATTAAATAAGGAAACCATAGGATCTGAGTTTGCGTAAATCGGATTTTGTATGCTCAAGATATGGTTGATTAAATGAACATGTATGCACTGTTGCGGGAACTGCAGATCTTAACATGATTAAAGAGTTAATTACAGTTATGATCCGCCTCGAAATGCGTGAAACACCACTTGAGTTCTGTCCTAAATCAAGTTAGCAATCTTTGAAAATTGATTTTGTCTAATTTGGATTTAAATTGATTGAGATATGTTAATTTTGGTAAGTAGGGGTCACTACTAAAATTGCAGTCCTAATCTAGAACCAAGTGATTGTCAATTAGTGAAATTAATTGTTAATTTCGTGATCATCTGCTATGGAAAGATGGCTCCTTCTCCACCCGTGTGGCTTACCAGGCTCTTTTTCCACCATCTGTCGGGGCTGACGCATCACTCTTGCGTGACTGTAGATTTTTCTGGGGACTCAAGCTACCTGAACGCATTGGCTTATTCCTTTGGCTCTTTCGGCGCGACAGACTGTTAACTCGTAGCCGGTGTGTCTCGTTGTTTCCCAACGCCACTTCCATCTGTGGCCTCTGCGACATGGAGTCGGAAACTATTGAGCATCTCTTTCTACACTGTGACCGTATTCATGGGCTCTGGGCTGACCTGGGCTGGCTTAACATGTCGTCATTGGTATCCTTCTGTGATAGCTTGGTTAGTTCTCGGGGCAGAGCTCGGGCGGACCTGCTTATTCCGATTGCGCGGCTTTGGAGCATTTGGCTTGGAAGAAATGAAGCTCTCTTTGCTCGGCAGAGGTTCTACACCGAGAATATACGTTTATCGGCCTCGCGCTTCCTTCATGATTGGTGTGCTAGGTAGGGTCTCCTCTTTGTAAGTGGGGGTATATCCTCTCGATACCTCCCGGTTTGTGTTTCTTCTTTGTGTGCTGTTCGCCCTCCCCTTGTAAGTATTTTCTTCAACTCTTATTTAATGCATCGGGGCGAGCACCTTTGAGTGCGTCCCCCTTTTTGAGCGTCAAAAAAAATTGTTAATTTCGTGGAATAATCATGAAAAATATTTGTGAAATATTGGAAAATGATTATTTGCCTAATTGACTTGACCTCAACCAATTAATTGATTAGATTTGATCTAAATCATAATTGGAAACACAATCTTCCAACTTGATGCTTGAATAGGATTGGGAATTTGTGTAGCAAATTTCCTTATAATCAAAAATGTTTTGATTATTACTATATGGTATAATTTCGGTTGAAAAACCGATGTTCATCTCAAGTACAAATTGATATATTTGGCATATGCTTTCCCGAGATGGATATGGTGTTTACTCGGAGAGCATTGGGGTTGTGGGTTGCAACGTATGTGGTCCGTCCCACTCTCGTCGGTACTGGCCATGACAGCGGGTAGGGACTGTATAATGCCGGAGAAAATCAAGGTGTATTTTCTAATTATTAAAATTCGAATTAACACGTATTTTGAGATATTACCATATATATATATTCAAGTAAAATAATTAAGTTTGATTGATTGAATTGGATTGATAATTAATTTAATATGATTAAATTGATTATGTCCAATTGAGATACTCTAATATGATTAGAGTTAATAATTCCCTTGGAAGAATTAATTATGTGAATATGATTCATGATAATTAATTAAAATTTGAATATGAGGTGGGGGATCACATAAGTGACATCCATGGTCTCCCGTCAAGGCGAAGGGTTCCGTCGCCAGATATTGTATGTAGGAGACGCCTGTCCGAAATGACAGCTCCTGCATACGATCCATTTGGATCGGGCTCTTCGCTTCTCGAAAGAGTAAGGACGTATGCGTAGTGGCCCCAATATCAGGTCCTCATATTATTGAGGCGATATTGGATTGCGCATAGCGAGTTGTATTCCTGTTGATGGTTGGTTCAATTTATGACGGGTCAACATTGCCTTAAGGGTGGTGGGCCCGGGTGTTAAAGACCGAATTGGGAGATGCAAGTTGGACTTGCAAGGCGGAATGTGTTCCCGCTTCTTTTTATCCGAGTTGTAGGTTCTCATATTATTGGGATGCAACAAAGATAAGGAAGGAGATCCCATATCTTGTTTGAGATATAATGGTAAGTATATCTCTTACATTGAAAGTGATTAAGGGAATGAACTTTCAGTGTTGACAAGGCAATACAACTTTGATATATTCCTAAATCAAAGTAAAATATGTATATATATAAACATGTACATTTATGCAAATTTCTTATTTCAGATAATCCTTCATTAAACCCACTCAATGTTATACTCAATAATAACCAGTAAAAATATCATGGGTTGGACTCATGATCCAGATATTGTACTTGCATTGGACACATAATGTATGTGGTTGCAATGTGCAAGTTTCCTCATAATATTGGGGAATGACAATTAAATAGATAATAGGACTACAACCCTAGGGTTTGTATGTCTCTATAGTCTTGATCTCATCGGATGTACTTTGGGAGTGACATGTCGATGATGATCACAATTGTCAATTAATCCTTATAAAATCTAATAAGATGTTCTGGCATACATATGTGCTCTCAACATTTAATCATGAATGACATGGTTCTCTGCATCATGCAGAATGGTAGCTCCACAAGAGATGATGTATTCAAATTGTTTGAATACCTACCTGAACCAATGTTTTAAGAGTCTAGATGGATGTAGACATGATGAGTGTCATCATTTTACTGTCTATACTCTAGTCATTCATGAAGCTTCATAATATTCATATTGTATGAATTTAATAAGGCATGTATAAATTTTGAAATACTCTTACATTGAATTCTTTTGAATTTAACGTAAGAGATCCTTAGTCTTAAGCAATGGTTGCTTATAGATAAAGGGAGCGCAGTGGAAGCATGGGTTGGACCCGAGTAAGAAGTATGGTCAAAGAGTTGATTGTACATCTATAACTTCCATATGTCATCCAAAGAGTTGGATGAATGCCAATACTGCAATAAGTTGATGTGTTGATGGTATGACTATCAAGTCTGTCTATAATCCTTAGAGAAGGACTCAGATAGAACATCAGAATAATCTGCATAAATCATTGACATTGACTTGCTTATTGAATAAGATAAAGTCTTGTAATTGTATCTCAATCTTCTACAAAACTTGCAATGGGTTGCATATGTTTTTAGAAGACCGGAAAATTTGATCTTAAAGGTTTATAGTTATCCACATGGATATTGATGCAATTGTTGCAACAATCTCTGTTGGATTGATAGACTTGTTAATTTCAGTGGGAGATCCCTTAGTCTTAGAGAATGTCTCTATGACCTGTATATTAGAATACATTCATTATTTATTTCTAAATGTTGGAAATAAACATGAATTCTGTAATAAATCTATCATAAAGAATTATGATGGAGATATTTCAGATAGTAATCTAAAATCTAGTGGACTCCACTAAATTAGAAAATTAATGAATAGTTCATTAACATTTCTAAATACTGAAATTAAACCTTAAGATCAATAGGAGGATGAAGATCATTTGACAATGATCTAGCATCAAACCTTGGACATTTGTCTGTTGATTTGATCAATAGATTTGTAAGAGATGAAACTTTAGAATGTCTAAAATTTCAAAACTTACATACTTATGAATATTGTATTCAAAGAAAAATGTCCAATACACCCTTCTTTGGGAATGGTGTAAGATGTCAAGGTATTCAGGATCTCATACATATTGATGTATGCGGATCATCTATATCATAGTAAACATTATGGGTATGTAATATTTACTGATGATTATGTATGATATGAGATTTCTTCTCTTCACTTAGAAACCTTTGAAATGTTCAAAGATTTCACATAATTTTGGTTTACAACTAAAGTTTGAAGGAAGATAAAATGAATTTGATCTAATCTAGGTAGCTTGTACCTGTTAGATGAATTCAAAGAATGCCTTATGAAGATATGAATATCATTTCTATCTCAATCCTCCTAACACACCTTAACTCAATAGAGTTATAGGGAGATACAATTGGATCATGTGTGACATGATCTTATCAATGATGAATTTTAGCATAATTATCCCTTAGTTTTCAGGTATATATATGTGTAGTAGAGACTACAATATATATCCTTAATAAGGTTCCATGCATGCTGGAATCTAGCACTTGAGAGTGCTGCTTCATTAGGAAAATAAAGGATGGTATTGGATACCTACTTTATAACCTTGAGATTCTTAAAATATCTCATCTCTGAGAATATGATTCATAGAGATTGAGACTCTTGAGAATCAAGATGAAAATGAAGTGTAGGAACTCCTTTAATCTTGAAAAGATAATGAGGCTCCTGAAATTGGAAACTAAAAGAAAAATTAAAGATGAAACACAAAAACCTCTTCAAATGAGTTTGAGGAAGGATTCCATGTGTCAAAGAAATCTGACAATGATCGAACTTCATGTGATGAAGCTTCTGAAGATCATAGCATGGATAGATGGATGTTAGCAGTAAAAGTATAATGTAGACTTCATATACAAGTGTTGTATATGGACCCTCGAGGATCCACCTATATGGGTAAGACCTTAAAGGTGTAAATGGATCTTCAAGAGAAAGGGAACCTGATGAGAATGTAGAGACCTTCAAAGCACGGTTCGTAGCCACGAGCTACACACCGGAAGAGAAGACATTGCTTGCAATGAGACTTGCTCTTCGGTGACCATGCTTAAAATCATCGGAATATTGCTAACCTTAGCTATACAACTTGACTATTGCATCCTCAAGATGTAAGTCAATATTGCATTCCTCTATGAATACCTCTCTGAGGATATTCACATGAAGTAGCCCCAGGGCTTCATGGTTGAGGAAAGCAAGGTATCCAAGCTAGAGAGATCCATCTATGGACTCAAATAAGCTTCTTGAAGTTGGACCATAAGATTTGATGAAATTATAAATGTTATGATTTCAGATAGAATCTTGATGAGCCATGTGAAGCTTAGTGGGAGTGCTTTTGCGTTCATCGTGCTAAATGTAGATGATATCCTAATCATTTAAAATGATATAAGGATAATAATAAGTATTTTATTATCTGTTTGTTCCATAACTTGAGATATGATCTCAAGGAAACCTCTTGAATCTTAGTTCTAAAGTTGTTCAGAAGCAAAGAAAAGAGGATATTGGGACTGTCACATTTGTAGTACACCTTGGACATATTCTATTCTTAGAAATTCCAAGAAAGGCTTCCATCCCTTAAGATATGGTACTGGCCTATATAAATGGATAACACCTCAAAGAGTTGAGGAAGTGAATGCTAGAACTGCTTGTACTTGTACATCAGTTACGAGAAGCTGAATGTATACTAGATGTGTACAAAAGCCAGATATCTGCCATGTAGTGGGAGTAGTAAAGTGTTACTAATCCTACTATGGAGAGAAAACACTTGATTGCAATAGTAATAAAATCTTCATAGATGTTAAGATTTTTGAGATAATGATCTCAAAGTCTTATCTTCAAAAGCTTAAGACTTTATAGATAAAGATCTAAAAGGTCTTAACTATGGGTACCTTAAGAGGTAGTGATCTCCGGGAATAAGGGTATTCTGATAAGGATTATGGAAATATTGGTTATGATAATTGTTAAGATGTAGTGTCAAGGACACTATGACTAACAAAATTGAGTATTGGTTGCATGAGATGCAACATTCGCATTAAATGCGAGCACTGTTACTGGGGATATGCAAGTGCCGTAAAAGGACTTGGCGTAGTCTCGCGGGAACAGAGTGACTGATCAGCTTACCTAGCTATTTTCTTAATAGCCTATGATTGTCACATGAGTGCGGGTTTAAATAATTAGCCCATCAATGACTCTTTGGGCTAGTGGGAGATTGTTGGAAATGCGAGCCCACGACGAGCCATTATGCAATAAATGTTATTGCAAATATCATTCCCTTATCTGAAATGAAGAATAAATAATTTGCATAATAGGTCCCTTAGTACAATTAGGGTTATGTACCATGGCCATCTTAATAATCATACAGCTGTTGATTCAACTATTGAATCATAGAGGCTGGTGCTTGGATGAATATCTAAAGAGTTAGATTGATGTCTTATCAAGCACCGTCAAATGATTGTTAAGAGATGATCTCTAGCCTGAGTAGGAGATGGCAATCCTTATCTCTGAAGGCTGATATCTACCGACCTCTTGATGCAGGTCCTCTGCATAGGAATAGAGATTCAGAGGTGTCAGATTAGTTAGGTCAAAGAGTTGACTTAACGAGATCGAGATAACCAAAGTCGTATATCGTATGCTGTCATGATATAGTCACGCATCCTCTGACCGGAGACAGATGTGTTATTATATGTCTAAGTATGTACATTTGGCAGACCAATAGGTTGATGACCTAACCAAGGTCTATACACCGGCGCGCTGGTGTGCATGTAAGGGCATATGAGTAATACGATCTCTCAAAGGGATCATACATATTCATTTACTGAACCGGAAGGCATGAGCTCACTCATGAGATATTGGGAAGAATCAAATTCCGTCCACGGTCGTCTCGCTTTGGAAGCTTGACTGAATTTGTAGGTTTGATATATACTTTTGGAAAGTATATGATCAAGACCTAGGTATGATATATGCTTTTGGAAAGTATATGATAGATACCAACTCCCAATGATCGAATGAGAAACTTACTGATAAAACCATGAAGTAGACAGTATAAAGTTGATCAAATACTTCATGTTTAATCTAAGTCTTACAGTATGCAGGATGTATAGGTATTGGGAATACCTGAGGGTGATGTGATCATAAACGATTGTATAACCATGACGCTTCCATTCCTAGGGAGTGATGAAACGGGTCTGGATTTTAGTGACTCCTCTCAGTAGAGAAGTAATCTGATCTTAGTCTAAATGTTGGACATTTATCTGAATGTGATTCGGATAAATAAGAAGATTAGATTTGCGGTCTTGATTTATTCAAGCATCTATGGGAGGCCCGCGATCTGGAATTGAGATATGATCTCAATATTCAAGTCACTATACGTGGAACAATACAATCACCCTGTCCTTATCTCCAAGTATCTGCGGAGAAAGTGCATTATCCTTGAAAAGGTTCAGGATAATTTCATTGTTGATAATATATATCCGAGCATTGAGAAAATGGATAATTAAATGTGATTTAATTATCATGATTAATATGAATTTGATTCATATTATAAAGAGAGTCATCTAAGATAATTAAATGTGATTTAATTATCAAAGATGTAAGTAATATGAATGTGATTCGTATTATTTGAGAACAAGAGAAATGAGATCCAAGGTGATTAAATATGATTTAATTATCGTGGATATGACTAATGTGGATAGCAATAACCATATTAATCAAATATATTATAAATGTGATTTATAATATATAAGAGAGAGATGTTTGTAATTTACATTTGTTAATTAAATGTTAATGTGAATTGGATTCACATTGGACATTGAATTGAAAATGTAATTTATATTTTGTTTTGGGTTGTGAATGTGATTCACAATTTTCAATGGTATGGTTGCAATGTTCACAAAATAAATTGGATTTATTTTTGTGAAATAATTTGCAACAAAAGTTGTTGCAAATATTGGAGATATGTGCAATCTTGGAGATTGCATTGGAATCTCCCTTTCCTAATAGGAGAGGGTGGACGACCACCAATATGGAAGGGAGGAGCCTCCTTTCCATTATCTCCAATGTGGATTGATTTAATTTAGTGATTGAATTATGTTGATTTATCAATATAGATTTAATCTAAATTAAATTAATTGTTGTTGTGTTTTTAGCAACAAATCATGACCATTGAAAGAAATACAAATTAATGTGGACCATTGGATTTGTGTTGACACATGGATTGAGATCCATGGATCCCAAAACCCTATAAAAGGAGAGGCACCCCATTGTTCTTCTTTACACATAAGGACACACAATAGTTGAGACAACAAATCTCTCTCTCTCTCTCTCTCTCTCCCTCTCATGGTCGTCCACCATGGATGCCCTAGAGAGGTTCTCCATCGCCGCGGCATCGTCGTTATGCTGCCCGATTGTTTGCTCGTGGATCTTCGTCTCCTTCGGTACGCCTCGCTCGTGAAGAAGACATCGGATCTCGTGTGTCGAGATCAGGAGATCCATCGCTTGGATCATCAACATGGATTGCGAGAAGCACGCGGTTCATCCCCGCGTTCGCAAGCGTCTCCTCTGTCGGATCGGAATTGAGACAGGAGGTCTCTTTGTTTAGAGACTCGATCGCAACCACGCTTCAAGAGGTAACCCTAATACTTGTTTGTGGTTTAGACGAAACGATCCGAGAAGTGTTCTTAGATCATGTGGTTTCGTCGCATAAAAAATTTTTAATTTCCGCTGCATAGAACAACTAGTGCGACTAGTCGTTCCTCGTCGTATCCAATACGACGATCACGCTTCCGTGATGCGCTTGAGGATCTAACCATATCCTTCATCTACTCCCTAGTCAAGTTCCGTTGTTCGGCTGTTTTATCATCAAAATGCGGGTGATATATTTTCTTCATCCAATGCCTTCAATGACCCAACCCTCATTACAAAATTGGATGTGACCAAGTATGAGTTGTGGTTCATGCAGTTTCTCACCCTCATGTAGTGCAACAACAAGGAGCACATCTTGACAGATCGAGAGCCATCTGATAAGACCGTGACAAATGCTTCTTGGATGCAAAATGATGCACATGCACGCATTTGGTTGTGTGGGACCCTTACTAGGAGAAGTCAATGATATTCTAAATCAACCCACCACCAAGACGATGCGAGACACTTTGTCATCCACCTATGCTCAAGCGAATAATGTGGTTAATATTCTTCAGCTACACTTCGATATCTACAAGGCCAAGCAGAATAGTCGCCCTCTGCACATGTACTACTCTTCACTCTGTGGCATGTTCGAGAAGCTTCGTAGCTATATGCCTATTACGACATCTCTAGAGCAGTAGAAGACATATAGGAACTCCATAATAGTTGGAGTTTTCGTGGTCGACCTTGATACAGAGTATGATGTAGCATGTACACAGCTTCTCATCAGATTTACCATACCTCCCATAGAGGAGGTCTATAGCCATATCATCCGGATTATCATGCCTTCTACGACCACTCCTCTACCCTCTTCTGCGATGGCCTCTTCTCGTGGCTGAGGAAGGACGACCTATTCCAGAGGACGCACCCCTCATGACATCGTGACCCTTGTACCTACTGTCGTCGACCGAGACATGCAGAGGATACATGCTACCAGAAGAATGACTACTCCGCTTCTGGTTGCGTGGTAGAATAGATTGAGGCTTCAGATACTCTAGCTTGCCAGACTGATCCTCATCTGGATGATAGCGTCTCTCATATTCGTGAGATCATGACTCCTGTTGCAAGAACCACCGCTACATATACCCCAACCGCAGTTAGAACCTCTTCGAGCTCCTCATGTATTGTTTATGCTTTTATTGGTAGTAGTGGTGCTGATATGAAAGAGTAGATTATGGACTCTGGTGCTTCCCACAATCTGTGTGGAGACATAGTGCAACTGAGGTCCTACATGACCATACCACTTGGTAGATGGGTTATCATTGCTAATGGAGGCCACTTACCCATTACAAGACAGGAGGGATGCATTTGACGCCATCCACACACCTTCAAAATGTTTTATATGCTCCCGACTTTCAGGTGAATTTACTTTCCATTAGTCAGATTACTAAGGATCTCTATTGTGGTGCCATTTTTTTCTTTTCGTCTCTTGGGCTTCAGGACATACTGACGGGCAGTGTGATTGGATGAGGTCGTGAGTAGTTGGGATCTATAGACTGGTCCAACCTCCTCATACTGGGGTTTCTACTATATCTACTCGATCAGTCTCACCATATCTGTGGTACCTTCATTTTGGCCACCTTCCTCTGCAGAAGCCATGTCATGTCCTGACTCAGATTTCCACGAGATCCTCCTTCCAGTGTGATGCATGTTAGTTCTGGAGACCAGACATATTCCAAGCTGAGCTTGATTGATATCTATGCTCTAGCTTGAGGGGGAGTGTTGAAATATTAGTTATCTTTCTTATTGTTTTCATATTTTCTTTTTCTTGTATATTCATCATGTAATTTGCCCATCAATTTTCTCTCCTATATAAGTGAACCCTAGGACCTTTCAATAAGGAATTTATTCTTTCATTCTATAATTATCTATTGCTATCATTTATGAAGATGATAAAATATCTTTTGTTATCTCTAGTTATCACACCACGAAACTCACACATATCAGAATGTACTAAGTCTTGAATTTCAGTTTTCCTATTCACAAAATGAAAAGTCTTTCTAGGAAACTTAGCTTTAAGCACATATTTCACATTTGGTGAGTTTGTCTGTAGTATGATAGGAATCATGTCAAGTTTCCTATTTCTTTTCAGAGAATTGAAATTCACATGTCCTACCCTAACATGCCATAAATCAGTAAATTCAATATTTGAAACAACATAAGTACATGAATCAAAACCAGAGATATTATTAACTGAACTATCAATGCCATATCTGATTTTAAATAAAAGATCATGATCAACCAAATACCCTTTTCCAAAGAAAACATAATGTATCAGAAAAACCACTTTATTACATTTTAAGTATGATTGGAATCCCTCTCTAATTAATAAAGATCCAGACATGATGTTTTTCTTGATATCAGGAACATGCAGCACCTTGCGCAAAGTCCAGACTCGTCCAGTTTAGAATCTCAACTCGACTTGACCAGAACCAAACACCTTGGCTGCAGATCTGTTCTCCATCATCACTGTTCCATCGACTAAAGCCTAATAAAACTCAATGAAGGTCCTTTTACTATAGATGTGTACATTTGCAGCAATATCATCAAGCCACTCATTAGGTTCATTTACTATATAGAGTTCATAGTTCACTAAGACATCCCTCGCCATACCTGTCTCCCTCAGCCAGCACGAGAGCTTGAGGAGCGACATCCGTGGATTTCTATTGGTTCTTTAGAGAAGGGCAATCTCTCTTCCAGTGTCCAACCTGTCCACTCTGCCAGTTAGGTTTGCTCTTCATTTTTTTTGGATTTTCCCCAACTGTCAGTTTCTTATTTTTTCCTTTTGCGTTATTCCCTTTGTGATTATCAGATTAACCTTAGGGGTTACATCGACATGCATCACATGTTTTTGTTTCTTATGCTCCTCTTCAATAGCTATTGAGACTATTAAATCATCTAGAAAATTTTCCTTTTTTGTTTTTTAGGGACATCCTAAAATTTTCCCAAAACTTGGAAAAATTTTCAATTATCGACATGACTTGAAACTTCTCAGGAAGTTCATTTCCGCCTCAACTAACTTGTGGGGCAATAACAGAAACTCGTGAGCTTGTTCAGAAACTGATTTCCCTCAGTCATCTGAACTTTCATGATCTTGGATACTGAGTATTTTTCAGTATCCAGATCCTCCGTGTTGTACTTCTTATCTAATTCCTCCTATAGATCCTTAGCGGTCTTGGTAGATGCTCCATATACATTGAACAAAACGTTCGACAATGCAGCAAGAATGCACCCATGACACATGCAATCATGTTCTTTCTATGCATCTGTCACCTTGACTGCGTTCGTATTCGGGTCCTGTTCAAAGACCTTAGGACACTCGATTTCCATAATTGAAATCAGACCAATCGTGCTCTGCTAGATTTTCATGCATTGTTGCCAACGCTTGAAATTTTGACCCATGAATTTCTTTGGCATACCTGTGAAATTCACTCAAGATCGAAACCTTAAATCAGATAGAACTTTCACTATCATCTCATCAAGATGCGAGGGGAAGATTAGGAGAAGATTGCTTGATGTTAGGTGAAGAACGAGGTCTCACGTTATAGATCTGTCTCCGATTTGAAAATCGCAACATGCATACACATAGAAATCATATGTACATCATGTTCCGAAATTAAATCACAGTATCTATGCGTCCAGATCATCAATGATAAGAAAAATATCAATGTTAAATTTACATGCAGGTTGGATCAAGGGAAAAATCTACAAACAATTATCATAGCAAAATTTGTGGAGACCCGGTCTCTCGATCCGTTTACAGGATCCTCAGATCCCCCGAGTGGGGATCCTGTTGACCTCTCGGGCACGTGGGCTTATACTCTCCCGTTTGTTGACCTCTTGGGTCATAACTTGTCACCTTGGAACGGGCGTTTTCGGACATGAGCCCCTTCCCCGAACTGCAACGGTGAGGGGTTCGGACGTGGCGATGGATGATCATGTTATCGGGGAACCGTTCGTGGCTGAGGCCTCAGATCTGGGTTCGTCTTCGACGGTGGTCCCGTCGGGGGTAGACTTCAGGCGTATCGATAAAAGATACAGGCGGTGCCCGCGTGCGCGAAGGATCGCCGCCACACTTGCGCCATTGTCGACGCGTATGGCTCATGTGGCATCTGTGGCTGGAGTTGTCCAGCATGGCGGTGCCTGTAGTGGTTCTCAATGAAGATCCTCACATGGAACGTCAGGGGTCTGGGTGACCCGGAAAAAAGGAAGGTCTTGGGCTCTCGCTTCGTAGAATGGGAATGTGACATCATTTTGCTCCAGGAGACCAAGCTTCAATCATGTACAGTGGATGTGTGGCCCTTCTTTGGCGCTGTCCCCTTATCTGAGTATTGTGTTATTGATGCAGCTGGTTCTGCGGGTGGTATGCTGGTTGCTTGGAGGGACCACAGCTTTGTTCTTCGCTCGGAGTTGAGGGGATCACATGTGCTGACGGTCCTCTTAGAGTGCCTTTCCTCGATGACGACTATTGTCGTCTCCTGCATTTATGGGCCTTGCCTCGCAGGTGACCGACGAGATGTGTGGAAGGAGCTTCTTTCGGCCAGAGCTTCCTTCTCTGGGGGAGCCTGGTTGATAGGTGGGGATTTTAATGTTACATTGCTCTCCTCCGACCGGCCGGGCTTGCGTGGTGGCCAGTACCCGGGCTCGACTGATTTCGTGGAATGTTTGGACTCTCTGGAGCTTGAGGTGCTTGACGCCTTTGATACTAATTACACTTGGCGGATCGCAGGATTACGCTCCTGCATTGATCATTTCTTGGCTTCTTCGGAGTTGTTGGATCTCTACCCATCCTGATTTGTGTCGACCAGATTACGTACTCGCTCGGATCACTCCCCCCTGATCTGGGACTCGGGGGAACAACATGCGCACAGGGGCTTTTTCAGGTACGAGAAGGCGTGGCTTTTGGAGGAGTCGTTCCGCGAGATGGTCTCCTCGCATTGGGCATCTACGGTCGTGCATGGCTTGGCCGTTTCTTGTTTCTTCCAAAAACTTGTCTCCTTGCGGGGGAGACTTTGCATTTTTAAAAAGAAGTCCCGCGCTGCTCGCAGGGCAGCTCGGGCCTCCGCGGAGGAGATTCTTGCCGGCCTTGACCATCTCAAGGACACCTGCCCTCTTTCCTCTGCGGATCTCGCGAGGAGGGGCTGCGCTCTCCGGCAGGTGGCGCTGGAGGACAAGAAGCGACGGAGTGGCGACATAGATCAAGACACAAGTGGCTCGTGGAGGGGGACGCCAACACGACGTTCTTTCACTGGGTGGCTCGCGGGTGGTGTTGCTCCAATGCTCTTCGTTCGGTTGTTGTGGATGGCGTTCGGGTTGCGGGAGACGCGGAGATGGGTCGGTTGATCGCGAAACACTTCCGTATTTTCTCGTCTCGAGTACTTACGCGTAGATGGAGGTGGTTGGGTCGGGGGGAGGAGATGCTTTCACCGGAGCACGTCTCGAGCCTTGTTGCTCCCGTGATCTTGGAGGAGGTGAAGGGCGCCGTTTGGTCCCTTAACGTAGATGGGGCTTTCGGGCCGGATGGGTTCCCGGTGTCCTTTTACTGGGATTTCTGGGATTTGCTCGCTGTGGAGGTCCACGTTGTGGTGCAGGAGATGTGTCTTTGCAACGCTTGAGAAAGTTAATCGGGCCTTGATCATTCTCCTCCCTAAGCATGGGGCGGTGGAGCGCATTGAGGACTTCCGATTGATTGCTCTCTCCAACGGGTATACCTTATTGCGGCCAAGGTGTTTGCCATCCGGCTTAATCGGGTGCTTGACCACCTTATCTCCCCCTTCCAATTGGCTTTCATCCCGGGCAGGCAACTTGGGGCCTGTTTAGTTATGGCTTCTGAGATGGCGGCGGACTGGAAGCGTCTTGGTAAGAAGGCTATGCTCTGGAAGGTCGATTTCGCAAAGGCTTATGATATACTTGATTGGCGCTTCTTGTGGGAAGTGATGCATATGCAGGGATTCCTGAGCATCTGGATCTCCTGGATGAAACGTTGTGTTACCACGGTATCTATGGCGGTGCTCGTTAATGGACGCCCGGAGGTTGGTTTTTTTCAGCCTCAGCGGGGGTGAGGCAGGGGTGCCCTCTCGCCCCTCTTCTCTTTGTCATTGCGACGGATTCTCTGGCATGCATGTTGACGCAGGTGCAAAGTGGTGGTCTCTTTTCAGGCTTCTCCCGGGGCGATCTTTTTGTTCCTCTAATCCAGTACGCGGATGACACCCTATTCTTCGTCGAGGGTGGCAGGGAGGAGGTCAGCATCGTCGCTATTGTGTTGGAGCTCTTTAGGGAGCTTTCGGGGCTCGTCCAAAATCAGGAGAAGTCGCTGTTGGTGCCTTTTGCTTTCTCCGAGGAGGAGGCGCGCGTTTGCTTCGCCGACTTGGGGGTGGGATGTGGCAACTTGCCCTTTCGCTACCTCGGCATGCCTCTTACTTGCGGGCGGTCGAGGCTGGCGGATTGGCTCCCGGTGGTCGAGTAGTTGGAGGGCAGGTTGGCGGGGTGGCGGTCTTCCATCCTTTCCAGAGGGGGGGCTGGTCCTCCTGAAGGCGGTTTTGGCGGCAATTCCTATTTTCTTCATGTCCTCTCGTATCCTCCCGAAGGGGATTCACTCTCGTATCGAGAGGGTGATGAGGAAATTCTTATGGCACGGGGGCGGGTAGACTGCCAGGGGCATGCACCTTGTCGAGTGGGATACTGTTACTTCACGGAAAGCGGATGGCGGTTTGGTCGTGCGAAGTTTGGATGCGATGAACGAAGCCTTAATTTGGAAGTGGGTCTCGAAAATCTGGGGATGCTGTGATGACCTTTGCTGCACTTTGATCCGCTGTATTTACGACTGCTCGAGCCCGGTGGCTACCGGGCCTCATACTGGGATGCACCCGTCCCCTTTTTGGAGGGGGATTTTGTCGGTACTCCCTCGTTTTCACGAGTTCTTCCGGCCCATCTTGGGCAATGGCATCGCTTTTGCGTTCTGGTCCGATGACTGGACATGCGACTCTCGCCATCCGATTCCCACGGCTCTTTGCTTTATCGGCGGACCGGGGGGCAAAGATTGTTGAAGTGTGGTGTGACGGGAATTGGATGCCTCGCTTCTGCACGAATTTTTCGAGCAGCGGCTTGAAGATTTCCTTTGATTGTGTGATTCTTTCGCGAATTGTGAGGGCCCCCGGGGTGGGGGAGGGACCACTGAGCCTGTAGGGACTCATCGTTCTCGGTCAAGAAAGCATATGCGGTCATTCGCATGCCTCCGCCCGCTCCCACCGAGGCTCTCGTTAAGGATTGTTCTATGATTTGGGGGCTCTGCCTCCCTGAGCGGATTGGTTTCTTCTTGTGGCTCTTCAGGCGCAAACGCTTAATGACTCGGGACCGGTGCGCGAGGTTCTTTGGGTCTTGCTCTGAGTCCCTGCTACCTGTGCGGGGCTGGCACGGAGTCGATGGACCATCTGTTCTTCACTTGTTCTTGCACGGCCGGTTCTTGGGGTGACCTCGGCCTTGATTGGGTCAGCTCTTCGTCCTTCGACACTTTTTGGGACTCTTTCGTTCCATCCATCACCGACCGCGGACAGAGATATTGGGTCCGGTCTCTTTGCTCTGGAGTATTTGGCTGGCTAGAAATGCCCTGGTGTTCTCGGGTCAAAGGTTTTATTCTGAGAATTGTGATGTATCAATCAAAGGCTTTTGTGGAAGCCTGGTCCCTTCTGTGATGTCTTTTCTTGTTTCTTGTTTTTTCCTTTTCTTATTTTTTATTAATACATTGGGAGAGCACCATAGCGTGCTACCCCCTCTTTTGGTCTTAAGAAAATCATCATAGCAAAATGATGCGACAATGAAAGAGAGCTTGTTGGAAGAAATGAGTGCGTTATTATTTCTGACAACCCTAGGCCCTCTTATATAGAGGAGAGGCCTATAGGTAAATGACATAAGGTGGAAATAAAGAAATAGAAATAAAGAAGATACATATAAAATATAGAAACATGTAAATATCTCTACACTCCTCAAGATGGAGCATAGATGTTAATCATGCTCAGCTTGGATGAACACTTCTGGAATGGTCCTCTGAGTAATGGCTTGGTAAAGATGTCTGCTGTTTGCTCTCCTGAACTAACATGGGAAGTAGAAATCAAGCCCTTCTGAATCGTATCTTTGGTGTAATGGCAATCTACCTCAATATGTTTTGTCCTCTCATGGAACGCAGGATTGTTTGCAATGAATATGGCAACCTGATTATCACATTGTAACTGCATGGGTAGAGGAACATCTATATGCAAATCCGCTAACATTGCTCGAACCCACATCATCTCTGTACTTGCTTGCATCATAGCCCTATATTCAGATTCAACACTTGATCTCGCTACAACTGTTTGTTTCTTGCTTCTCCAAGAAACAAGAGAGCTGCCAACAAATACTGCAAAGCCCGAAGTAGATTTTCATTTTCTATCCTTAGGACACCCTGCATATTCTGCATCGGCACACACGGATACAGAGAGAGTTTCTCATTTCTTGAAAAGTAGTCCTGTACCTGGAGAAGATTTTAGTTATCTCAATATCATGTATATAGCATCCATATGTACTTGTTGAGGCTGCTCCATGAACTGACTCACTCGACTCACAACAAAAGCGATATATGGTCTGGTAATTGTAACATAAAGGAGCTTTCCCACCATCTCTCTGTATCTCCTCTTATCTACTTCATCTGTATCATCATCATCATATAACTTCATGCTAGGATCCATAGGAGTAGTAGAAGGTCGACACCCAATCATTCCCGTCTCAACAAGCATGTCTGTAACATATTTTCTTTGGGTCGTCACAAGACCCTGCGCATTTCTAGCGAATTCCATCCCTAAGAAATACCTTAGGGTACCCAGATCCTTAGTCACAAATTGACTGCCCAGAAATTCTTTTGCCATCTTGATTCTCTGCTCATCATCTCCTGTAACAACTATGTCATCAACATAAACCATGATAACAACTGCACCTCTAGGTGTTCTCTGCACGAATAAAGAATGATACGCATTTGACCTCTTGAACCCCTGTCGTTCGATCAGATCTGAGAGCTTTTGAAACCATGCCCTCAGACTTTGTTTAAGGCCATATATCTTCTTATGGAGTCTACAAATCCGTTGACACTCCCCCTCAGCAACAAACCCCGGAGGTTGCTGCATATATACTTCCTCCTGTAGATCTCCATACAATAATGCATTTTTAACATCAAGTTGAAATAAGGACCAGTCACGTACCACAACAACTGAAAGAAGAACATGCAAAGTGGAGTGACGGGCAACTGGAGAGAACGTGTCCATATAATCAACACCATAGGTCTGCATAAAACCATGGGCCACCAATGTTGCCTTCTAACGATCAAGGTTCCCATCTGCATGATGTTTAACGGTAAACACCCATTTGCAACTGATAATAGACGCGCCAGGAGGAGCAGACACCAAACTCCAGGTACCACGGGATTGCAAAGCAACCATCTCCTCTTCCATAGCTCGACGCCAACGACTATCTCTCAAGGCCTCCTGGTAAGTTCGTGGAATTTCCACGGCAGATAGAGCAACTGCAAATCTCTGAAAATCTCCCATCAGGCGATGAAAAGAGACCTAGGAAGCTAGTGGGTAGGATGTACATGTACGCTTCTGCTTCCGAATGGCAATGGGTAAGTCCAGGTCCTCGAGAACCTCATCCTGCACTGATTCTTGTGCAGAAACATCTCCAGACCCATCGTTAGAAACCATGTTATCAGAACAAACCTGGGGCATGCTTGATGACGGGCGATGTCCATGAGTAGAAGGTGGTCGACGAGTATAGAATTTTGGTAATGGTGGAACAACGATAACAAGCATCTGTATAGATGGAGGTGGTAGAAGTGATGGTGGTGGTGGTATGATTGGTAGAGGAAACAACTGACTCGTAGGAGGAGGTGGCATGGAGATTTCAGTATCAGATTCGGAAGGAGTCAACCTGTCACTTGTAGGAGAGAAAAACATCACATATTCAAAGAATGTGACATCGACGCTGATAAAATATTTCCGACGTAATGGATCATAACACCGATATCCCTTCTGAGTCCTGTAGTACCCCACAAACACGCATTTGACAGCCCTAGGAGAGAGCTTATCAAGACCTGGAGCCAATTGGTGGACAAACGCGACAGAGCCAAAGACACATGGAGTACGAGAGAACAACTCCTTTTCGGGAAAAACTATAGAAAAATGAATTTTCTCACCCAAGACAGACGAGGGCATGCAGTTTACCAGATAACAGGTCGTAGGAACTGCATCACCCCAAAACGTATGTGGGGCACGGCTCTGAATAAGTAGGGTCCGAGTGATGTCAAGTAGATGACGATGTTTCCTCTCTGCAACACCATTTTGCTGTGAAGTGTAAGCACATGATGTTTGATGAATTATACCACGGGAGGAAAAGAACAATGAAAGTGCACGAGTACAAAATTCCAAAGCTTTGTCAGTCCTCACATTTTTCACAGAAGAAGAGAAAACATTTTGCACTTCATTGATAAATGTTTGAACCACATCTCCTGCTTTAGATTTATTCTTCAATAGAAACACCCATGACAAAGGAGAAAAATCATCTACTGCAATAAGATAAAACCTATGTCCCTGGTGATCAGGAACACGACTGGGACCCCAAATATCGATATGGACTAAGTAAAAAAGAGAGCTACTGCTCCGACTCTGACGACTAGGAAAAGCAGACCGATGATGCTTTCCCAACTAACACGCTTCACACTGGAAGGACGATCCCGAAGAAATTCGTGGCAAAACACGACATATCTTCTGAAGAGGTAGGTGGCCGAAGCGTAGATGCCAGGTATATGGAGATACTGGTCCTGTAGAATGGAGTGATGCGCCTGCATAGGGAGTACGGACCAAACGATAAAGACCACCCTGCTCACGACCACAACCAATCACTCTGCCCGTAAGTATGTCCTGAAAAACAAGAGACGATGGGTGAAAAATTACTCGACAGTTCAAATCCTTCGTAATTTGACTAATGGACAGTAGATTCATAGAGAAGTCAGGAGCATATAACACATTCTGCAGTCGCATGGAAGGCGACAAATTAATCTCCCCCTGTCCTGTGATTAGGGAATGAGTCCTATCGACTATCACTACAGTCCGCCATGGAGGAACCTTTCTGTATGCAATAAGCTGCTCTTTATCTGCACATAGGTGATGTGTCGCTCCTGAGTCCATAATCCATTCTGTAATCGTATTATCAGAAGAGGTAAGAGCATGAGGACTACCTGAGGTACTTGCTGTAGATGTACTGACAGATGCAAAGGCTGCCACATCTGAATGACCTCCCGAAGTTGTGTCAGGAGGCATGATGTTCCTCAGTCTGGCTACGAGGTGATCGAATCTCTGGTCCAAAGTAGAAGGTGCAGGAGACTCCACTTGTTCTGCTACTCGGGCCGATGCTGGGAAACCATGCTTAGAATAACATGTATCCTCGGAGTGGCCAGGACGATGACAATAGGTGTAGGTCTGACGGATCCGACCCCCTCGACCACGGGGACCACGCCCACGAAAAGTAGATGAGCCACCTCTTCCCCTAGAGGCGGCCATCACCAAAGACGTCTGACTCGTAGTAGAGCTCGGGACAGTGATCCGACTAAGTCAGCGGAAAGCTTCCTCCATAGGAGGAATAGTGACATCTCTAAGGATCTGAGAGCGAGCAGCATCATACTCTGGATCAAGGGCACCAAGGAATACACCAACCATGATAGCATTCCTGTATGTCTTCTGCTGCTCAGGAGTGGCCGTCAAAGGAATGAAGCTGTGGAGCTTCTCAAACATCCATCGTAAGGACGTGTACAATGAGTGGAGAGGTCGTCCATTCTGCTTGACTGTAAAAATATCATGCTGCAGTTGAAGAATCTTGGTCTCATTTCGTGCCTGCGAATATGTCGTCGCAAGAATATCCCACATTGCCTTTGTAGCACGTCATTGGCGATCTCTATCGTCAATGTCCCAGACAACCAAACTTTGGCATACGCGTCATCCGCCTCCCACGAGGCGTGAATCCCTGTTTTCTCTGCCGGTTCATCGTGGGTAAGCATATGTTTCTTACCGTTAGAATTTATGAGGCTCATGAACTGCATCACCCAGAGCTCATAGTTCGTCCCGTCCATTTTGACAATCGGCACCAGACCTCTGAAGGCACCTGTGGCGGGTACGTCGACTTTGTTTTCTGACATGATGCTAGATGAAGATCACAGAGTATGTAGACCAATAGAGAGATGTCTACAATGACATGTGGGGATTTGATTGCATATGTAGACCTATGCAACCAATTTATCAATCGAGATGTACGAAGAAGAGAGGCGAAGGTGGGGGTGGGGGGTGGGGGATGGCACCGGTGGCCGACGGCCTAGGCGGCTGCTGGTGGCGGGCTTGGAGGTACCCGTGAGCAACGGGTTGGCCGGTGGCGGGCCTGGGAGGCGGCGTGTCCGATGAGATGGGGCGGGGACGCCGAAACTAGAGGCGGGAGGGGGATGGCTTGTGTGCGGCGACACCGAGAGAGGAATGGGGGGGGGGAGGGCTTGCGAGTAGGGGCTAGGGTTAGGGTTAGGGTATACGAGCTCCGGTCTAGGACCGCTGCTCTGATACCATGTTGGAATAAATGAGTGCGTTATTATTTCTGACAACCCTAGGCTCTCTTATATAGAGGAGAGGCCTATGGGTAAATTACATAAGGTGGAAACAGAGGAATAGAAATAAAGAAAAGATACATATATAATATAGAAATATGTAAATATCTCTACAAGGCTAAAAAATCACAATCGAAGCATCTTGTTTTAGGAATCCCCTTGCGGAGACAGAGCCCCCCACTTTACCGACGCACAGGGCCTTGGCTTTTCGCTCTCAGGGTTCAACGATTCCACCCTCGTTGACGGTGCGCACTGTTCCTAAACGTCCTCGAAGGTCACTTCCGTGGACGAAGTCTGAGATCGCAAGAGAGAGAAGAGAAGTGGTGGGAATGAGAATCGTGATGTGTTCGTATCCCTAGTCCATGACTTTGAGAGCGGTACTTGAAGCTGTCGGGGCGATTACACATTGTAGGAGAATTAAGGGATGAGTCCCTTAAAATTCAAACCAATATGTGGTTACACAAAACTGATTCGGTCTTTATTTCATGCCGCAGCTGCAGCTGCGCTTAGGCCCGATCCTGAGCCGCACGCGTGTGTAGTGGTGCTACAAAGTCCTCTCTAGTATGTTTTCATATTGGTCTCATGATTTCCCATATAAAGACCACGTGCCCGTTTTGACACTCCACGGTTTGGGACTAAACATCATCCCCACATGGTTGAAATATTGAATTCCAGAAAACGAGATATATTAATATAACTTGATATTGACCATCAAGTTGCGCTAAACATCCCAGCTAAGTTAATTCCAACAATCTGATCATTCCTCGGACTGCGCATAAGAGGGACATTATGCGGGGGGGGAGGGGGGGGGCTCCTTGAACGCTTTCCGCTGTTCATAAGTAACTGAATGATGAAGTTACAAGCTATGAGTCGACGATGTCTTGGGTAAAATGTGCCTTGTTAACACATTTCAGCCAATAACTTTAGAGTTCTATTACTTCTTCGGAAAAGTTTTAAGTATGCTCTAGAGGGCAGTCATTGGAGGTTTGGTAACTCGTTTTTTTAAATTCTATTCTTGTAGACTCTCCTTCAATTCTTTCTTGATTTTGGAGAAGTAGTCCTCCATGATGCGGATCCCAATATGAAGACATTTTTCCGTTCATGCTTGAGCAGGTATGTGACGTTCTATTTGCATATTTAGTGGTTGGTTCTGTTTCTTCCTGTGATTGAGGGTGCCGTCGAAGAGTTAACCTCTTGACATGTACAGTCCGCTAACTATGGACGTGGTCTTTTATTCAATTATCTATCTCTAACATCTGTGTTTAGCACGATTCTCTTTTTAGTAAATAGTTCCAGTCTCTGAAAATACATTTCCTGATTATATAGCTCAACTCTATTAATATCTGATATTAAATGTCAGGTCATTTGATTGATTTCATTATTTGGGGATCGTCTTTTAAAACTTTTGCATTTGACCATGCCTTTGCAAAATTTGCATACGCATATGCTTTTATAGACATGTGTAGAGAACGACTGTAGCAAGAATGAAAATGCTTTGGTTTTATTTCTTCATGCATATGAATAAATGCATGTTGGCTAGAGTGGAGACACACCTCTATTGTTATTTGTGATATGAAAATCTCTTTGAAAGTCAAAAGAAAATGTTACAAAATAGTAGCGAGACCTGCTATGCTTTATGGATCAGAATGTTGGTCTGTGAACCATAGACATTTGCAGAGAATGACAATAACAGATATGAAATTGCTAATATAGGTCTGTCCCCGCATCACTGCAGGACCAACGTGCGGTGTCCTAGTGTTGTCGAGACACCATCATTGGTGTCCTAGCGCTGTGGCTACACCACCAGCAGTGCCCCAGCACCGTGGCGGTATGACTGATGGGATCCAAACCCACCCCAGCACCCAGCGCCACCATGCCACATCTCGAGAAGCATGCCAGCACGCTTAGGTGCCCTAACACCTCTACACGTTGATTTTAGGTGCCCAGTTGTTGCACTTCCGTGCGCTAATTTTGGAATGGTCCAGATCGGTTTCTGCCATTTAAATCCAGTCCCCCCACTTCAGAGCATTGACTCAGATAACATGGGAAGGGTTGTGCTTTGAATATGCACATATAACACGTTTCCTTCATGAACGTGTAGAAAAATCAAATTGTTCTACTTCCCGATTGCGTCCTTTTTCGGTCCCTGTCATTTGTAATGGCAGAATACAAGGATGATATGCATTTATTTTCATCTTTCGGGGAATTCGAAGGCTCCTCTCCCAATGTCAAGATGGATGGGGCCAACTACGAACTATGAGCAATGCTGTTCATGAGTATTGTATAGAGCAACAACAAAGAGTACATCCATTGCTTCAAAAAGCAAGGAGTACGTCCTATCATAACTTGAACTAGTCGACAAGACTGGAGCAAACGCTTCATGAAAGCAGAACAACACATGGGTACATGTTTGGTTCTCTAATGCTCTAACAATGGAGATAACCGATGATATTCTACATCAACCCACTATCAAGGCAATGCGGGACATTCTCGCCACCTCATACTCCCGAGTAAAGAATGAGAGGCAGATCCTTTAGCTTCAATTTATATCATCGGTACAAAGTAGGTTGGTAGCTCTTTTTGTGCATTCTACTCTTAGCTGAGCAACATGTTAGAGAAGCTCCATAGCTACATGCCCCTATGTGCTAGTCCTGAGCAGTCGATAACCTGCAGGAACAACATATTGGTGGGTATTTTCTTATGATTCTTGATCCCCAGTATGATGCACCCCAACTGGCTTGTACTACATGTAGTTCTAAACCTTCTATGAGGGAGGCTTACAACCGTTTGAGTAGGATCACGATCCGTTTTGTTTTTACTACTCAGACATCCTTCACTCCGGCAACATCTTGCGGCAGAAGGGGTTCAACGATATAGATGATGCGGTGTCCGCGGTCGTTGAAGTAGCCTTAGTGCATACTCTACAACCGTGTAGGGCACTATGTGGATACATGCTATTAGAACTGCATCGGTTGTGCTGCTGAGCAGTTTGAGCGCACTACTGCTCCTGCTGATTAGAAGTATGATGATATTGTCAGGTTGTCTCCCATCTGAGGGAGATCATGGGCAATTCTGTCGATACTACTAGTACTTCTCTGATCTCATTTGACATTGCTGCCTCCGCGAGCATCTCGGGTATTGATTATGCTCTTACTACTCTTCTCGATGATGATATTTCAAAATACATGGACTTTGGAGCATCTCATTGTCTATGCGTTGGTAGGGAACAATTCATATCCTAAAGTATTGTTCCTCTTGACCGATCTGTAGTCATTACCAATGGGAGACATTCTCCTATTAAAGGACGATGAGAGACCAGTTGGTGCCTTCTATATGTATGCATAATGTGCTAGATGTACCTGAATTTTCTATAAATATATTGTCTAACAATCGTATTACCAAGGGTCTGAATAATCACAACATTTTTGACCTTCTTCTCTTGTATTTCAGGATATACTTACGAGTTGGGTAATTGGATGTGGTCGTGAGTAAGGAGGTCTCTACAGATTGGTTGTCTCCATAACGTCAGATATTTTGTGTCTATCGACTAGTCTTTGCTTACATATGGGACCTTCGGTTCGGTGATCCTTTTATACAAAAGCTGTGCAGCGTCCTCTCTTAGATCTCGTCTAAGTCCAGTTTTCAATGTGAGGCTTACCAACTTGGGAAAAATCATTGTACTGGTTTTCCCAGTCTTCAGAATCATAGACACACTTCTTTTATTAGGTTGTTGCAGCTTGATATTTGTGGTCCCAGACGTAACCATGATCACCAAGGGCACACGTTCTATTTAGTTGCTGTTGATGATTTTTCCAGACTTTCTTGGGTCTTTCTAACGGAAAATAAGTTTGAGGCTAAATCAATATGGAGACTTTTATAATTAAAATAAGGAATCTCTTTTATACTACTGTCAAATGTGTTCATTCTGGTCGGGCGGTTAGGCTGATGCGTTCCCATTTATCTCATTTTGGTCGGGCGGTTACAAGGTTGCAAAAGTCGGTAGTCGGTACTCGGTCGGTTGGGTCATTGACTAAGGATTAATCGGCAGTCGAGCGACTAATAGGATTTAGTCGGACTTTAATCGGCTATGAGTTTTATGATTATTTTAAATATAACACTCATTTTTATACATATATATTTACATACGTTTTGTACATTTTTATACTATAAAAGAAGTAATTGAATTTAAATTAAACATTAAGCATATTATAGTAAGTTTGCTTAATAAAGAATAAAACATTAAAAAAATATGGTATCTCCAAGCAAGAATTGGTCGATTAGTGTACCTAGTCGGAATTAGTCGGTACTCGGTCGGCCACCCCACTGACTAGACTAGTCAGACCTACTAGTCGGGCCAGTTGGGCGACTTTTACAACACGGGGCGGTTAGGCAACGTTGAAAACTGCAGAGAGGGGAGGCACAGGAAGGTGTGTCCCACCTTGATGATTTGGATGACGAGCGCGAGCTCGAGCCTGATGAGGTGGAGGAGCGGATGAAGCTATTAAAAGAAATTATGCTGGAAGATCGGAAAGAGGAGGTCGAGTGGAGGCAAAAGTCCAGACAGCGGTGGCTTCGTGAAGGAGATGCCAATACGCGCTTCTTCCACAACATGGCATCAGGGAGGCGTTGGAGAAATCATATCCACAAACTCCTGGTGGGGGATCGACGAGTTGCGGGGGAGGTGAGACTTGGGGCTGCGGTTCGTGACCACTTTGTTGCTATTTCCAGGAGGCGGCGTCGTGATGGATGGGGGTGGTCGGGAAGAGGAGTTAGGCGGCTTAATGAGCTGTAGAAGGCGGCGCTGCTTGCACCGTTCTCGGCATCTGAGATTAGGAACGCGATGTGGGCCTTGAATGCTGAGGGGGCTCCGGGCCCCGACGGTTTCATGGTCTTTTTCTATAAGGAATTTCTAGACTTGTTAAAGGATTGAGATCTTCGAGCTGCTGAACGAGTTTGCAGAAGGCAACATGGGCTTTGTTAAGATCAACAGAGCATTGGTTTTAATGCTGCCGAAGAGGGACTTTCCAACTAGCATTGAGGATTATCGCCCGATCGCGCTATCCAATGCGATCTATCTAGTCGTTGCGAAGACATTAGCAAATCGGCTCAAGTTGATTCTTGACTCGGTGGTTATGCAGGGACAGAGTGCTTTTATCCTGGGGAGGCAGATGGCGGATGGTCTGGTGATGGCAACCGAGATCTGTCCGCATTGGAAGAGGTCGGGGACGAAATTTAATACCCTGTCCATAATTCCTCCGCTCTAATTGCTTAATCTTTGCTCTAATCCTTGAGTAATGATTCGAACAAACTCCTAATTAACACTTCTTGTACTCCCAATAAAATATGCTAATTAACATCTTTTATAAATAGATATGGAATTTGGAGTGTGTTTTTGTGAATATTCACATGTAAATAAGCCGAATCTTCTTTTTTATTTAATTCATACTAACTCCAAATTGCATAAAAAGAGCTCGGTTGTGTAGATATTACTAACATTACAACAACAACAAAGCCTTTTCTCACATTAAGAAGGGTCGATTACATGGATTCTTTGCCTCCATTCAGATCTATCTTGGGTCATTCTCGGGCTTATATCCAAAAAACTAAGATCCCTTCGTATAGTTTCTTTTGAACACTTCTTGGGCCTTCCTCGCCCTCTCTTAGCTTGCTCAACATCCCAAAACTCGCATCTCCTAACTGGGCATCAGCTGACCTCCTTTGCAAATGACCAATCCACCTTAAGCAATTTTCTCACATCTTATCCTCGATCAGAGCTACACCAACTTTCCTTTTGATGGCATCATAATCCGATCTTTTCGTGTGTGTCGACACATCCACCTCAACATTTTCATTTATGCTACTGCCATTTTCTGCACATGTCTATGATTCACATGCCAACATTCAGATCCATAGAGCATAGCATGTCTCACGACTACTTTGTAAAACTTTCCTTTGTTTTTCAAAAGAATTTTCTTATCATAGAGAATAATAGAGGCTCCTCTCCACTTTAGCTAACCTACATATTCTATTAGTAAAATCTTCATCAATTTCTATCATGTTGTAAAATAGATTCCAAGTATCTAAAAGAATCTCTCTTCTGAATGTTATCATCACCAATCTTCACCTTGATTCCTTCACCATTGTTTCTATCAAAATCGCACTCCATATATTCAGTCTTAGCCCTACTTATACGAAATCCTTTAGTCTCTAATGCATGTCTTCAGATCTCAAGCTTCTCATTTACTCCATCTCTGGTCTCATCAATTAACGCAATATCATCAACGAATAACATACACCAAGGTATTTCTCCGTGAATCTAATTTGTCAACTTATCCATAATCAAAGTAAAAAGGTATGAAATCAAAGCTGAACCTTGATGCATATCAATGTTGATGTCAAAATAGTCAGTCTTCACATATTGTATCCTTACACAAGATGAAACCCTATCATACATATCCTTTATGAGGTTAATGTAACTCTTCTCTTCTCCAAAACTCTCCACGAAATCTCTCTTCGGACAGAATCATAAGCCTTCTCCATAAAAATCATATGGAGGTTGTCCTTTTAGCTTTATAATTCTCCATTGTTCTTCTCAGCAAGTGGGCGACTTCAATAATTGAGCGACCTAACATAAATCCGAACTGGTTTTCTTTTACTTTGGAAACTTGCCTCAACATTCTTTCGATTGCACATTCCCAAATTTTCATTGCGTGACTCATCATCTTGATACCTCTGTAATTTGAACTATTTTGAATGTCTCCTTTGTTCTTATAAAGAGGCACCACGATGCTTCTCCTTCAATTTTTAGGCATTTTCTTGCTTTGCCAAATAACATTGAATAAATTTGTATGCCAAGACAAACCACGCTCACCTAAAACTATCCAAACTTCTATTGGAATGTCATCAGGTCCTACACCTTTCCTAAGTCTCATAACCTTCAAAACCTCATCTACTTCCTTCCTTCGAATTCATCTATAGCTTGCAGAATTCAAGTAACTTTCACTACTTGTTAGATCTCCCAAAGTGATCTTTTTATTTCTTTTCCCAATAAAAAGCTTATGGAAATGTTGCTTTCATCTAGTCTTTATATCCTTTTGAGTAACAAGTACGCGACCTTCCTCATCTTTAATGCATCTCACTTAAGATAGGTCTTTGGTCTTTCTTTCTCTTGCTTTGGCCAACCTGAATATATCCGTCTGGTCCTCCTTAGAGTCGAGATTTTTGTATCAAACTTCATAAGCATTTGACTTCGCTTCGCTTACAGTCTTCTTTGCTTCCTTAATCAAAGAAAAATACTAAAAAAATACTAATAAATTGCTAACATTTTTGTAGACAGAAAACCGTAATGCTCGATATCTCATCGATACGGCCTGCTATGAAACTCTACCGACTTTTGTTTTAATGTACTTTAAATTATTTACAAAACTAGACCAAAATCAAAGGAATTAGAGTTCATATGAAATTTGTATTTTGGGACCGATTTGTATATATCACTAATAATCGTCTCTGAGCTTATCATTTTATGTGCAAAAATTAACCATTTTAATTATTTCTTCTGCATTTGAGTTCTTTTACCTGTGTTTTTACTAAGTTTAAAAAATAAAATAAAAAATGTCGAAGGAGAGTTAGATGTGTTACTCTTATATATACTGTAAATAATTTTATCCTTCTTGATTTTTATTTCACTTTTCCTCAATTATTAAAAATCCATAGAGTTTAATTATATTTCAATATTTTATATAATTTCCTTTTGTAAATAGTTTTTATTAAAAATAAAAAAAAATACGAAACATCAAAAAGAGGTATTATATATAATATCTTCCAAAAATTTTGTTTTCTACACGAGTCTTCTTTTGATTTTGAGTCCTTCATGAAACATTTAGATCTTCTCGAGGTACACATTTTTCATGAAGATTACTTTTTTAGTTGAGCTTTCCTTTGGTGACATTAGAGGCTTCCACCTTAGAACGACAACCTCCGATCGATGAGATCCACAAGACATTTCCCCGTGTTGTTGTGCTTCACTTCGAACACAACCGAGCTTCTCCGACCTTGCGCCAAGTCGAATCGTAGCGAGGACCTTTGGTTGAGAGGTCATCCGACCATCGACACCCCCAGGCAAACTCCTGACACTTGTAAGTGTCTTCACTCTATCACCCTTTTTCTTTTTCATTGTTTTTCCTCTGCTCGAGTCGATATAAAACCCTAACACCCAAATCTCAAGCCATAACTGATTCACCCTCTCTATCACCCTCCTCACTGCTCTCTAACTCTCCAGATCTTTCCCCACCTTCGACGGGACATGTGACCAGAGCTTTATTTCAAGATTCACCACGTGCAAGTAGTTCCACCCCCTCTTCTTATCTATGCTCACTGCCTAAGGCTGAGTCTTAGTCACCTGAGTCTCACCTCTTTGTACTTGCAGGAACCACAATCTGAAGTTCCCCTACACCGACCTTCGATAGTCGACCCTCGATGACACTTCATCGAAGGAACCGTGTCGGAGCACTGTCGTGGTCAACCCTTGGGTCAACTGCAACCGTCACCGAGGTGGAAGAACCCCGCAAAGCACATGCACCGTTCGATCGAACCCCTATGGTTTCGATCTAACGATGCCTATCACAAGGCCACTCAACCATTCGATTAACTTTCCTCCTGCATCAGATCATCCACATGTCATCGCCAAAATCGAAGGATCAAACTGAGCGAGCCCAATTGTGGCCATTGGATCTTCAGGAGAGTCACATGCTTGGGAGTACATGACGTGAGCTTCTTGCATCTTTACCTCTGCATCTTCTAAAATTTGCACAGAGATCCCCCACCAGGGGTTAGTATTACTGAGGCCCAACTGGTTTTTAGAAATAGCAGATACGTCCCTGCAAGGACCGAATTGAGATACAATTTAATATTTTTATTACTATTTAGTCCCTGAATTGAACCTTGAATAACTTGCTCAATTTTTATCCAAAAATTATAAACTTGGTGTTATTGCGAAGATTTGTTTTATCCCCTACATTATAGAACCTGATTTGAGCTAATCGAAATTAAATAATATATTTTGATTAAAAGTATCATTGTGGATTTATTTCTTTAATATTTAATTACTGAATCTGTTAGAAATATCTTTGTATTTCAGGGAGAATTATTGGGGATAAAATTGTGAGCACCATATTTAGAAAATTTTCATTAGTATTGGTGCAAGAAAATATTTCGTGATTCCAGGAATTAATTGAATAATATTCGGAGCTGTATTTTGATCTCGATTACTTTATATTTTTAATTGACAATTATTTTTTAGGATTTTTGAGTATCTACATGAGTTTGAAATTGGAGATAATTCCGCTTGTAATTCTTTTTTTTATTTTTCGTTTGTCTTCTTTAAAAGAATAAAGGGGGTAGAATTGTCTCTTGCATTGTTCCTGCATTGAGCTCATCCGTGCTTTGTATTTTTGCATACATAAAAAAAATACATTTTCATCACATATCTATTTCTCTGCATATTTTTTCATTTTGCATCTCTTTATCAAAAAGCAAACAAAATTTTGCAAAACCCAAAAAACATAAAAGATATTTGCATTGCATCTTGATTTTCTGCTTTTTTTGACTAAAAATTAGTATCACAATAATTAAGTACAATAAATAATATGAATCACACATTTAGAGACTCATCGTTCCCTATGTTCGACCTTGGTGGACTTACCAAGTAAAATTTGACCACACAATAAATTGCAGAAATCAATGGTTTTTGATTATCGCTCTCTGTCTCGCTATACTACAACAGTTCGACGCTTTTTAAGAGAGGTATGAGGCCTTTTCTAGGTTACTGTCGTCATTTTACTGTACCTAGGTGACATCATGCTACATGATGCAACATTCAGGGCATTGATGGGACAAAAGCATTTCTTGGAAAGTAGTTTATCATCAAGAAGCTTAGGGAGGTTCGATACTTCCTTGTCCTAGAGTTTGTTCGAATTCACGTAGGGCTTGCAATGAGTCATAGAAAGTATGTGACTTCTTCTAGAGAATGGGATGGTAGATTGTCGACCCGTCAATATTTCTGCAGATCCTTGTAAGAAACTATACGATGATGCTGAATAGGTTGACAATATGATATATAGTGAGTTTGTTGGGATGCTTCTTTATGTGACCATTACCTGAGCATATATCTCCTTTGGTGTGAGCCAAGTCAGCGAGTTTATGGAGCAACCAATATAGACCAACATGGACACAATCACAATGATTTTGATATACCAAAAGTCCTCTCTAGGGACACGATTTTTCAGTAGCAAGTGAACATCCCTTGCCATAACATGCTGTGCAGATGTAGATCATGCTGGTTGTCCTAAGGTCTGAAAGTCAATCATTGATTTTGCTGTGTTTATTGGTTTCTCTCACGTCCCGTGGAAAAGTAAGATGCATACCGTGGTGGCTAGATCGAGCGTTAAATATGAGTACATGACCATTATTCAGGTTAGCACTGTCAGGTTGGTCCTAACTAACCTAATGATTGAGATGCCTCTTCTTATGCAACTTTTGTGTGACAATCAGGTAGCATTATTCATTATCCATGAACAAACCAAGTATATTGATGTAAATTGTCATTATGCCAAGGAAATGATACAAACAAGCTTCGTTTCTACTTCTCAAGTCAATTTAGTAGAAAAAATGTCTGATGCATTCCCTAAATATCTCGTCAGGGGACCATTCCATAAGTGTTTATCCTAGATGAGCATTATAGACATCTTTACGCCGGCTTGAGGTGGAGTGCTGTAGCAATGAAGTATTTGTAGTAATATGCGAACCTTTCATTTCCTTTTCTATCTATTGCCCAACCTCCTTTTACCTCTAGGGTTTCCTCTCTATATAAAGAGAACTCTAGAGCACATGGTATAACGATTCTCTTATTTCGCTTGGCAAATTATAAATGACTTAATTTGTTAGAAATAGTTTGTATTCAAAGATCCTTTACGGACATGCCTGTGGTTGGGCTTGTTTTCTTTTGTAAGATATACTTTGAATTGACGTTGGGTTTGTGGGGGACATTTGTGTATTACACAGACCGTATGGGGCGTACATGTTATTTCTTAAGATACCATGTTTAATAATGTAAAAACAGACATTGATTGATGACCATGCATTAATACTACCTCCTGACTTTCATTTGCAAACAATGACAAGTGGCTTAAAATGTTCAGAAATTGTAAAATTTAAAGTTCTTCTATGGGCATGCCAAATGATTGATTGTTTTGTTGGTAAGGGGTTACTTTTAAGTATTAGGTATCATTATTATTGATAATGGCAGTACTTATACATTAGTTAGGCTAATTGCTATTGGATTAATTTTATTTTTATAATATGATTGCTAAATACACTGAGAAATCCTCTTTGATTGCCGCAGAGAGTTTGCTGATCCTCTTGTTGCAGAAAAAACACTTGAATTCATTAACTTGAATAAGACAAAGATCCTGGGTTCTTTCCCTACTTTGCTACCACAGGTATGCTTGCGAGTAAAAAATACACCCTTCTCCAAGCCCAAGAGGAAGAGCTTCTTGTAATGCGAGTATGTTTTGACATGGTACTAAGGAACCACTGGTGCTTTAGTATAATAAGATGTAGATTTGCTTTTTCCTTTATGAGTTTCATTTTGTCGGCGGTGGATTTGGATCGCTTTCGATTTTCTGAATTTCACTCAAGCATCAATCTTGTGACATATTCTCCATCTGTTACATATGCTTCCTAGACAGATGTAATGCCTTTTTTATATTTATAAGATGAGCAAGATGTGAACCCTCTTTTTCATTTGCATCTTTCTCTTTCCTGTTGAATGTCAACTGCTCAATCGTCAACCAGCATGGAAACATCTAAGTGATCGATTTTTATTTGCTATTTGTTTTTGTTGATCCTTGATTTAACTTGTGTAAGGGATAATTTCGAATGCTCCTTGTTTCTGCCAATTGGTTGCATGAATTATTTGTAAGACGGACACCATTATCTAATTGCTATATTTAAGACCAAATTTGTGGGATATAAAATCTTAAACATGTGGTGAAAGCATATACATGTCATATCTTCATGGCAGCAATTTATTCATTCACATTTGCTAGCTTTTGTTAGCATGTGGAAAATGTGTTCCACTCCATATCCTAATACTGGAGTTGTCGGGACAAGATATAAACTCTTTGTACTGTCTTTCGTTGGTTATTTTTTGTGTGGAATCGATTTTGGATGACCATTAACCTCCAATGGTCATCCTTTGGCTTTCAAAAAAAGTGATAGCATTGCTTTTTCAAAATTAGCACAATTTGAGTAATATACAAAACAATCTACAAGACAAGAAAATAGTTATTGCCTATCTCTGTTTCAGTTTCATGTGTGAAGTTTTTGTGTTAAGGATAGTAATCAAATGTTGTCTTAATACAAAATGACATCTTGTAAAGAGTCAATGGAAGAGTATTGAGGTTACTAGTTGTTTAGAGGTGTAGATGTAAGTGAATTTGAACAATACAAGTGACAATACTTGAAACAATCATTTCCTTTCGGCTGTATCCCTACATTTGTGAGAAGCATCACAGTTTTTATTTAAGGCTCTAACCTCTCGAAGAACACCTCATTGCATATCAACTGTCATTGACACAAGTTTCATGCTTCCTAGTCGAGGTGCTAGGCAGTAGGCAGTCACCAGAACATGTATAAAATTTTATGCAGGTTAAGTCTCCTAATCACCAATGCTACATCTCCTGATAGCAATGCTGAGTGGGTGAAAATACCTTTCTTGCTCATGAACTGTATTGGAAGAAGTGTAATTATCTACTAGAAGAAGGTTGTTGTCCAGCCACATGGGCTCTGCTTTGTGTTCCATCCAGATGTCATGGTCTGGGCTCCTTTTCATTGCTTCAGTGTGTTGCCTTTCTATGGGCATCCTGGGCGACACCATGGTCTTATAATCAAAGCCAACTTGGTTTGAGCACCCCAACAGTGTATGCAAAAGATTTGTGAGTGTTAGGTATCTCAATAGTTTCTCTTCTTGGTCAGAGAGTAGGGTGAAGTAGAGTGGCATGTCAAATGTTGTGGTTGAAGTAGGGAGGTGGTCATGGCTGAGGAGACATAGACGGTGGAGTGAATAAGAGAGAATGATGGTGGGGGGGGATTGTAGGGAGTTATGGTATAGAGTGTATAAAGGGGGGTCATGGCACGTGGAAAAGTCTGTGCGAAGCTGATAATTAATTAGCAACAACATTGCGACAAGTTCCCTAAGGTTGGCGAAGCCTTCTCCCACTATATCACAGTATGAGGTTCTTATATAGTGTGATTGTGTGAAACCCTAGACCCCAAGTGGTGAAAATTACATAAGAGACCCCTCGACGAGTTATAAGTACGAATAGGATCCGACTAATAAAGTGAAGATAAATAATCAAATAATACTACACCCCCCTCAAGTTGGAGCATATCTGTTGATCATGCCCAATTTTGAAGTCAACTATGATATACATTTCTTCCGTAGTTCCTTGGTGAATATATCCACGTGGTAAAATTCTGAGGGGGATGTGAGGAGTAGTGATCTTCTCTCCTTATATTGCATCTTGAATGAAGTGACGGTTTACTTCAATGTGGTTAGTCTACTCACGGAAAACATGGTTGGTTGCAGTATATGTAGTGGGCTTGTTTGCCCAATATAAAAGAATGAGAGTGGTAACAAGGAGTCCAACCTCATGTAAAAAGGAGACTAGCCAGGTAATCTCACATGTTGCTTGAGCCATTCCCCTGTATTCAACCTCTGCACTCGATCTGGAGACAACTGTTGGCTTCTTGCTTAGTCTTGTAACAATGTTTCCTCCAACAAACATGGCAACTAGTGGTAGTTCATCTCTTGGGAGTCCTTCAAGTATCTAATGGCCAAGAGAACATCTTGCCAATATTATTGTGAGGCTTCCCCATGTGCTGGCTAGCTTTGCTCACATCATATATATATATATATATATATCTGACCTAGTGATATTAAGGTCAAGCAACTTGCCCACTAAGCTTTTATATCGTATAGTATCTTTAAACATGGGATCTGTAGATGTGGCATGTCTTTGCAATTCTGCGGGCATGGCCTCAAATTTCAGAATATCGATATCCAGTCGACATTGAAATTCGATCGAAATGACCGAAATATAGGGGTCCTAGTACAAAAAATGACCGAAATGACCGAAATTCCGGTCGAAATTCCACCGAAATTCTGTTTTGGTCGATACCGAAATGGTGTCCGAAACCGACATTTAAGGCCTTGTCTGCGGGATGCATATGATTTGCATCCAAGTAAGTGAGCTTCTGTGAGAATATCCATGCAATACTTCTGCTGTGCTAAGTGCAATCCTCTGCAGTGCATATCACCTCAATGCCTAGGAAATGCCTGAGTTGACCATGGTCCTTGGTGACAAACACCTTTTGGATGAAGGCTTTGGTTAGAATCTCCACTTTGTCATCATCATTAATAATCATGTCATCAACATAAATACAAAGTATCACGATGCCATAAGACCTTTTGACAAAGACATGGTAATCATATATTCTCCTATGGCAACTAAGAGAACTGATCTCAGAGGTAAGCTTGTCGAACTATGCTCGTGAACTCTGCTTTGGGCCATAGATGGCCTTACAGAATCATCATAACTTGGTGTCTGCATCATGACCTCCTCCTCGAGGTCATCGTTGAAAAATGCATTCTTCACATTGAGCTGAAAGATGTGTCAATTCTTGTTGGTAACAACAAAGATAATAGTTTGAATTGACCCCATCCTAGCCACTGGAGATAAGGTCTCAAAGTAGTCGATGCCATATTCTGAGTAAGGACATTTGCTACATTTGCTACAAGTTTGGTGTTTAATTGATTAATAAAGCCATCCAGAGACTGTCTGGTTGTAAAGGCCCATCTTTAGGCAACATGCTTTATGCTTTGAGAGTTGGAGGACACAACAAAAGCTCCCACATCCCCTGGAGGTAACTGCATCCATCTTCTCATCTATGGCTTTTTTCAATCATAGTCCTGACTTCTGAAGTGCCTGTGAATATGTAATGATCACAAGGAATAATAAAAACCATAAGAGCATATGTAAACCTCCTGTTACAACTGTATAAACTATCAATAGAAGCAAAATGTGAAAATGGATGTAAAGTACTTTGTTTTTTTGATTTCTGCAGTATTATGTGAAGTTTTGATTTAGCATCCGGATTAGCAGCATTGGGCCACTTGAAGAATGCACATCATCCTGTAAGTAAGGAACAAGTAAAGGAATCGAGTCATGCTGAACAATGTTTTCCTTTTGTAGAGTTGTGGAGGTGGTGGGAGCTTCAAGGTAATGTCACTAAGAGGCTGAGTAAAATAGTTGGTATGTTCAAAGAACATTAGCAGAATTGTAGTATCGATGGTTGATGAGACGTCTCGGGATTGTGCAATATATGGGGATGGAAAATCCCCATGAGTATACTAGTGTTCTTCTGGCTAATGAGAACAGAACGAATTATGACAGGACGACCATGATCTTTTCTGGATGCGATGAGATTTGCAGGAGATGCTGAGAAATGATAGAAGTCATTGATCTCCTTTTCTTCTGGTACACAGAATTAAGGGAGACATGGGAGGCTGCTAATCTACTTGGGGTCCAACAAAACGTGGTTGACTCATTCTATAGTTCGGCAAGAAAAAGTTGGACATGCTCAGATGGTGGTAGGATCAAGGTATGTGCACATATATGGGCCATCTAGTTGGTTAAGAATAACATCATCTTCAAGGAGTGGAGGTTTTTCTGCAAGAATGTAATTGGCGATCCAAAGCTCTCTATGAAACTTAATGTCTGTGATTTTTGTTTATATTTCGTAAGTGTATTTTTTGGATGGGCCTCTAATGGAGGTTCATCCCATAATTTCTTTAAAAAAGAAGTCTGGATAAACATGAAGGACTCGACAATTTATAATATATAACCGTTCCTTTATTAAATAGACCTTAGAAGTTATGTTATAATCATCCATAAAGATAATGAAATATCTATGAACACATACAATACGAACCTGATAAGGTCCTCATTGTCTCAATGGGCTAAAGAAATTACAATGAATGAACGAGTCTCGGTTTTTGGTGGAAAGGAGGCCCGATGGTGTTTGCAGAATTGACAGCTTTCACACTTAAAAGGCTTCAATGATGATAGGTCGAGAAACATCTGATAAAGGGCTCTAGTAGAGGGATGTCCGAGCTGTAGATGCTATAGGAATGGGTCACTAGGCACAGAGATGACATTTGTGAAAGTGGAATCAAGATGGATATCAAGATATTATAGGTCGTTCTTCTCACGTCCCCCACCTGAAATCTGCATCGTCCAGATGTTTGAAAGTTGCAATAGAGCTCATAAAAAATCAACGTAACACATAGTATATGTACTGATAGAAGGCTTAAAGGAAAACCAGATGCACAAAAAATGCCAGACTGCTTGAGTTTGTAGGATAATTCCATAGTTCTAACAATGGTAAAAGGAGAATGTGCACTAACAAACTACCTTCTCCAGTTAAGTGAGTATATGCACCATTGCCAGTAGTCCATGTGGGTGCTGTGGCAAAAGCAGAGTTGGCTGCAATTCTTGATGTGTTAGTCAGGCTCGTAGTAGGGGAGTCTCACTGGTAGTAGAGTTATGTAGTAGTTTCATCAAGTAGGAGTAATTTGTAGCAGAGAGCTGGACCATCTGTTCCTTGGTGTCTTGCTCACATAGTGTCTTTATCACAGTCGCATCACTGTCAGATGCAAGATGCAATATCGGCGTGCTGTGGGTAGCCAAACCTCATCCAACACTTCTTAGATATGTTATTCATTTGCTGACAGTGAATGTACATCGTGCGACCATGACCACAACTAGAGTCACGACCTTAACTTCCTCAAGAGGTGTAGCAACCTCCTCATCCAAAGGAAACAATAAAGGTATAGTTCTCTATTTGCCATGGAGGAGTGCATCCAGTAGAGTCATATGTAAGGACCTTAGTTATCATTCATTATCCGATAACGAGGATGGAGGTCCGCAAGAAATCTGTAGACTTGCCACTCATATTTTCAGTCACTTGCTTAGGACAACATGCTAGCTGAAAGGTGTCAAGTTCCTTGTTGAGACTGTCGAGGTATCGATAATTTTCCTTAAGGGTAGATTCTCCTTGAGAAGCAGACTAAATTCATATGTAGATGTCATTAAGACGTGACTTGGTAGTTTGCTGAGAGTAAATCTTTGCCAGTTCCTTCCTTATGTCTTTTACGATATCGTTGTAGAGAAGGTTCGTCGTAATGCAGGACTCAACACTATTGGTCACACCCATGTCACGACCTAATAGCTATCCCCAGGTCATGACTCATAGTCTTTCTCTATCTCTTCCAGGGGTTCCTTTGTCAGGATAGAAATTTTCCTCTGACCGTCGAGGAACTCCTTGAAGGTTTGAGACCACATTACATAATTTTTTGCGCCCTTGAGTCTGATAGAGGTTTCATGTACCATCATAGAAGATGTAGATTACATGGGTGTGGTCTTGGTGAGAGTCGTGGTCATTGTGACCAGAGCGAGAGAGAGCGAGAGAGAGAGAGAGAGATCAAAGAGACTGATGATCCATTGAATCATGCTTATATACAGAAGTTAAGGCAACAACCTGTGATCACAATTTAATCTCCACGTATTCGTGCTAGAAGCACGTTACATCAATGTGTGAACATCCTGGTCTGCAACCAAGATAGCTACGTGTGACTCGTATGGTGTTGAGGTGGCCAGAAGATGCCTTAGAAGATTATGTAGGGCAACAAGGCACCCTGATAGCAATTTATACAGTACCTCTGGTGGTGGCTGGTTAAGGATTGCTGCAGGTGGCATGGTTTTAGATGGAAGGCATCGTAGGTAGCCATCCGAGGTTGCACGAGGTCTGCAACTAGATGTCACCTCTCAAGGTGCCCTAGCGATGATGGAATCCGTCTCGAGAGGAGGTTCCTCAACGATGAATATACCTCGTTACGAGGGGCCCTGCTATGGTGACGAGGGGAGTCCCTCGTGAGGTGACGACGTGAGGTCGAACTGCAATGTCGATGGGGTATGGGGGACTGGTGGCGGCGACGGGAGGGGTAACGATCCCAGTCTAGGATTGTTGCTCTGAAATCATGTGGAGAATTGTTGAGAATGAAGGGAATACTTTATTCAAGGGGTATGGTGTTTCTTATATAGCGTGCAACCCTAAAGCCCAAGTGGTGATAATTGCATATGAGACCTTGAAGTGTTACAAATAAGAATAGGACTCGACTAATAAAGAGAAGATAAATAATCAAATAACTTCCATACGTACAAGATGCGCTCTACCTCCACCAGTGTCGACACATGGATAAGCTTATGATTGCGATGCATGAGCAGAATCTAAAATTACCAAAAAACACAAATGTTAGAGTATTTGGTTGTGCGCCTATTGAGTTGTAGCAGGGTAAATGGATCCTGGAGAAGATCCATTTACCCCATCCATGTGTTTAGTCCCACATCGTCTAGTGGTGGGACTTGGAGGCTTTGGGAAGGCTATATCAGGATCCACATACCTCCTGTATCTCTTGAGAGAAAGTCAATAGACAAACACGGCCCTTAGAGGCCTTCTCCTATGGTTTCATCCTGCTCCTCACGGAGTAGGGTTCCACGTAAAATCATGGTGTTCCATGTTTTTGTTTCTTGTTTTTATACTCTGTTTTATCATTCCGCTTCCGTTTCCTATTTCTTAACATGGTATTAGAGCGGGTCGATTCTCGAGGATTTCAAGTTTTTCTTTTTCGAGATTCGTGTTCTTGATGATGATTATTAGTGTTCAAGTTCAGTCCAAGTTTTAGGGTTTTTATTGAAACCCCAATCTCTGCATATTTCAAAGATCATTATCAGTTTTTTTAAGATCCGAAGTTTTCCAAATCCATGCGCACATGCACACCCAAGCAGTAGTGCGCAACAAGTGCAGGAAACCAAACGCGCAGGCGCGCAATCCCCAGGCGCGAGCCACGATTTTCTACCCTAGCGGAAACACCATCAGGACGCACATGCATCATCTGCTCGCGCGTCGACCCTTCTCCGCACGAAGCCCGCGCGCGAAGCCCGCGCTAATCTGGCGGCAACCTAGTCCCATCGTGCCCCGCTCTTCCAGCCCATGCGACGATCTCACTCCCTTCGACCTCCTGTTCCCGGGCGGCATCTGCAGGAGGCGGCACCCAAAGCCCCATTGGGCCGAGACATTCAAGAAGGGGTCCTGTTTGAGAACCCTCGGGTTCCAGGGAGCCCTCAATGGGGTTTGCTCCCAACGGGGCCCGTAAGTTTGAAAAAAAAGAGAGGGGGGGCATGGAAAAAAAGGCCAATGTGTGTCGATGAAAAATTGGGTAAGAGTTATTTCAAGCGTAAATGGGCCACTATTGTATTGAAAAAAAATGTGAAGAGAGATCAAGCTCAACTGGAGAGTTTCAAGGGCCAAGTTAGGCCGTATGTTTCCTCAAAAAAGGGGGGGGGGGAAGGTGCGTACATCTCAAAAGACATGCAAATTGTAAAAAAAATGTCGATGAAAAGCCGAAAAAAGGGTCAACGATTTAAAAAAAATGTTTCGCATAAAAAATGAATGTTTTGAAAGCCGACAAATGTGTGATCGGCTAAGTGGTTTTTTCTGTTTTATATTGTTGTCTTCTCCCAACTTGGTTGACGTCCATGTTTTCCCACAAGTATGGGAGAAAGGGGGAGTATATATGTAGAGTCACAGGTCTTGAGCCAGATCCAGATTCAGATGCCACATGCAGACCAGCCAATTTTCAGACTCTATGGTTTTCAGATGAAGATTCTTCATGCGCAAGATTCAGACTCGACGATCAGATTCCGAGTCCCAGTTTGATGCGCAGTTGTTCAAACTCGACAGATTGGTCAGAGTCCAAGATCGAGGCACTCCAAGATGAGAGACCCATTTTCGAGATCTCCAGAGAGAGACTTCAGTTTCAGACACACACGAGTTTGCGGTCATTTTCAGATGAGCATATGTTGCCATCATTATTCTTGTTGTGTAGGCCAGAGTTTTCATGTGAGCCATAGGGACTCCAGAGTAGAGGACTATTCCCTATGCCATGTTGGCAGGGGTTTTCATGTGGTATCATAGGTACACCAGAGTAGTGCACCATTCTCTGAACCAGATGGGAGAGACCCAGTTCTCCGAAGATGAGACTTTTTCAGACTCCATTCTCCAGCGACCGTGGACTCCAACGAGGATTGCACAATCATGGCTCCTTTTCCGTTCGACCATTTTTAGAGATGGAGCAGTTGTCCACATTATTGTGGCGGGCCAGAGTACTCCGACGAGGAGACTCATTTCCAGTTGCAGGGACTCTGACAGACGTAGTTCAGAGCGCATGCTCTCCGACGAGGAGATTCGGCAGACTCACACTCCTGCCCGTTCGTCCTCACCTACACGACATGAGAAGCAACGTCCTCGACTGCAGCAATGTGCGCGTTGGGTTGATATTGTCCGTAGTGTCCTGTAGCATTGAGTTGAGTTCCTTTTTGTTTGTCGAAGCTGAGCATTGCATGCTCCAGCTTGAGGAGGAGTGTTAGAGTATTTGGTTGTGCGCTTATTGAGTTGTAGTAGGGTAAATGGATCCTGGAGAAGATCCATTTACCCCATCCATGTGTTTAGTCCCACATCGTCTAGTGGTGGGACTTGGAGGCTCTGGGAAAGCTATATAAGGAGCCCCAGACCTCCTGTATCTCTTGAGAGAAAGTCGATAGACAAACACGACCCTTAGAGGCCTTCTCCCGTGGTTTCATTTCGCTCCTCACGGAGTAGGGTTCCACGTAAAATCATGGTGTTCCATGTTTATGTTTCTTGTTCTTATACTCTGTTTTATCATTCCGCTTCCGCTTCCTATTTCTTAACAACAAATAAAGGGGACAACCTTCTCATTTGGCACACCCCACGAAGCTTACAACCTCATAATTGGTTGTTGCGGGTAATTCCTGTAGAGGCTTATGTTATGTTATGGTGTACCGTTTCTCATTTTCTATTTCTCTCTTAGACCTCTATATAATTTACCCACGAGTTCTCTTTATATAAGAGAGCCTAGGGTTCTATGGAATAACAATTTACTCTTTCGCTCTAACATGGTATCAGAGCGAGGTTCCTAACCCTAACCCTAATCCCTCCCCTTTCTCCCTCTCTCCCTCTCGGTGGCCCTGCCATAACTCCAAGGCACCGCCGGCACCCCCAGCGACCCCACCGGCCTTCCGGCAGCGCCTCCAGCGGCTCCTCCTGCCGCAAACCCACCAACGGCGGCACCTCCAGTGCCCCTAGCCCCCGACGACAATCGTGCCTCCTGCCGCCAGCCCCTAGCGCACCTCCCGCCGACCCCACAGGGCCTGCAAGTTCCATCCCGGATCCGCTAGTTCTCGCAAGTGATGGATTTGAGTGCATAAACGTCTACATATGCGCTCAAATCCTATGAAGTCTCTGTAGACACCGAGTTTTTGTCTACGATCTCCAGTTTTTCGTCTCCGGCAGGATGTCAGAAAGTACGTTGATATGCCGTCTATAGGCACGTTCAAGGGTCCAACGCCGATAGTCAAGATGGATGGGACGAATTATGTACTCTGGGCTGTGCAGTTCATGAGTCTCATGAAGTCGAACGGTAAGAAGCATATACTTACCGAGGATGAGCCGACAGAGAAGATTGTGATCTATGCCTCCTGGGAGGCTGATGATTCTTATGCCAAGGTTTGGTTATCAGGAACGCTGTCAATGGAGATCGCCAATGATGTTCTCCATCAACCCACTGCCAATGCGATGTGGGATATTCTTGCTACCACATATTCACAGGTGCGGAATGAGACCAAGATGCTACAGTTGCAGCAAGATATTTTCACAATGAAGCAGCATCGGCGGCTGCTCCACTCGTTGTACACATCCCTGCGAGGGATGTTTGAGAAACTGTATAGCATCATTCCGCTCACCGCCACTCCAGAGCCACCGAAGACCTTTCGTAATGCTACCATGGTGGGAGTATTACTCGCGACACTTGATCCTGAGTACGAGGCAACCCGCTCTCAGATACTTACCGATGCTACTATTCCTCCTATGGAGGAAGTGTACCGGAGGCTCAGTCGTATCTCTGTTTCTTCCAGCACCGCTACTCCACATCCTTCGGCGATGGCGGTATCGCGGAGGAGAGGGGGTTCGTCTTCCTTTCACAGACGTGGACCTCGTGGCCGAGGAGGTCGTATTCGTCAGACGTGCTCGTTTTGTCATCGCATAGGTCACTCAGAGGACTCATGCTATTCTAAGCATGGGTTTCCAGCCTTGGCACGTGCAGCCGAGCATGTCACATCTCCATCAGCATCCACTTCATATCACAGGTTCAAAGAGCTTGTTGCGCGTCTTCGTGATATTATGCCTCAATCGTCCGTGGAGTCTCCAAGTGGTACCTTAGATATTTCAGCTTCAGCATCAGCCAATACCTCAGCCGCTGCCAGTACCTCAGGTAGTGCTACTGCCTTTACAACTTGCCATGACCTCTCAGATTTGATTATGGATTCTGGAGCTACCCATCACCTCTGCCGTGACAGAGATAGACTTGAGTTCTACAGGGACATTCCTCCTGGACGCGCAATACTCATAGCTGACAACACTCATTCCCCTATTGTTGGACAGGGGGAGATCTCCTTATCACCCTCCATGCATTTACAGAATGTTTTACATGCTCCTGAGTTTTCCATGAACTTATTATTGATTAGTCAGATTACGAAAGATTTGCACTGTCGCGCTATATTTGACCCACCATCTCCCATTTTTCAAGACATACTAACGGACAGGGTGAGTGGCTGTGGCTCTGAGCAGAATGGTCTCTATCATCTGGTCCAGAATTCATATTCCATCGGATTAGTTTCTCTGTACACATGGCATCTTCGGTTTGATCTCCTCCCGCTCCAGAAAATGCATCATTTGTTGCCCCAGATTTCTCCGAATTCATCATTTCACTGTGAAGCTTGTCAGTTGGGGAAGCATCATCGTTCTAGCTTCCCTAGTCGTAGAGTCGAAGCAGTAGCTCCCCGTTTGAGTTATTTCATATTAATATTTGGGGTCTGAGTCGTGTACCTGATCATCAGAGACACAGGTTCTACCTAGTTGTAGTCGATGATTTTTCTCGTGTATCTTGGGTTTTCCTTCTCAAGAATAAATCTGAAGCAGGGGATGTTATTAAAAATCTTATTATTGAAGTACAGAATATTTTTTCTTCCATTGTCAAATATGTGCGAACGGATAATGCATTGGAATTCTGCACTCGCTCCCTCTCCCATTTTCTTTCCTCCAAAGGCATTATTCACCAAACCACGTGTGCTTACACATCCCAACAGAATGGCGTGGCAGAGAGAAAACATCGTCATCTCCTTGATATTGCTCGAATATTGCTTATCCAAAGTTGTGTGCCAATAACCTTTTGGGGGGAATGCTGTCCTTACAACATGCTATCTTGTCAATCGCATGCCTTCTTCAGTGCTTGGGGAGAAAATTCCTATTTCCATTATATTTCCTGATAAGGAATTATTTTCCCTCACTCCACGCGTGTTCGGTACGGTTGCATTTGTTCACCGCTTGTTACGTGGACTTGACAAACTCTCTCCTAGAGCTATCAAGTGTGTCTTCGTCAGTTACTGTCGGACTCAGAAGGGCTATCGCTGTTATGGCCCCATTAACAATAAGTATCTTGTGAGCGCTGACGTTACATTTTTTGAGCCCGTTATGTACTTCTCCCCTGCAGGTGACATGTTGGCTTCTTCTGCATCTCTTGATGATGATGTCTATGTCCCTCCACCTCCTAGTCTGCGTACACCTGCATCCAACCGAGTTCCTGTGGTCACAACACCACCACTACCACAACAACCTATTCCACCATTGCCAAAGTTCTATACACGTCGGTCAGGTCCTGCTCAGACTACACGTCAACCATCTATCACGCCTCAGGTATGTTCTGATGCTATTACTAATGATGTGTTAGATAATGCGCATGTGCAGGAATCTTTGTTACAGGAGGAGGATACACCATTGAGTACATGTGACGGTGACCTCGATGTTCCTATTGCTCTTCGGAAGCAGAAGCGGACGTGTGCGTCTTATCCCATTGCGTCCCAGGTTTCTTTTCACCATCTCACATGTGAGTTTCAGAGGTTTGCTGCGGCTCTGTCCTCCGTGGAGATACCATGGACCTATCAAGAGGCTATGAAGATTGATTGCTGGAGATTGGCTATGGAGAAAGAGATGCGTGCTTTATAGTCCCGCAGCACATGGAGTCTGGTTCCTACTCCATCTGGCGCATCTATTGTTAGTTGCAAATTGGTGTTCACCGTTAAATACCATACAGATGGTAGTCTTGATCGGTACAAGGCAAGACTTGTTGCAAGGGGTTTCACACAAACCTATGGCGTCGACTATTTGGATACATTCTCACCAGTGGCTCGGCACTCGACGCTTCACATTCTTCTTTCTGTTGCAGTGGTACGTGACTGGCCCAATTTTCAGCTTGATGTCAAGAATGCATTCTTGTATGGAGATCTACAAGAGGAAGTCTACATGCAACATCCACCGGGGTTAACTGCTGAGGGGGAGACTCACATGGTGTGTAGACTTCACAAGGCGATATATGGCCTTAAACAGAGTCCAAGGGCGTGGTTCCAGAAGCTTTCCCACCTAATTGAAGGACTGGGATTCAAAAGATCAAATGCGGATCACTCATTGTTCATTTAGAAGACCTCCAGAGGTACATTTGCTGTCATGGTCTATGTTGATGATATTCTAGTTACAGGAGATGATGTTCAGGGAATAGAGATGACAAAAGCATTCTTTGGCCGTCAGTTTGTCACGAAGGATTTTGGTACCCTAAGATATTTTCTGGGGTTGGAATTTGCAAGAAATGCGCAGGGTCTGGTGAGGACCCAAGGGAAACACATTACAGACTTCCTGGTTGATACATGAATGGTTGGTTGTAGACCATCGAGCACTCCTATGGACCCAAGTATGAAACTGTATGACAATGATACTGCAGAGATGGACAAAAGAAGATACAGAGAAATGGTGGGTAAGCTTCTTTATATCACTATAACTCGACCTGATATTGCTTTTGCAGTAAGCCGGGTGAGTCAATTCATGGAGCAACCTAGACAAGTTCATATGGAAGCCCTATACATAATACTGAGATACCTAAAGTCGTCTCCAGGAACACAAATTTATCCATTTCAGCTTGTGCAGACGCAGACTACGCGGGGTGTTCGAAGGATCGTAAGTCTGCTTCAGGCTTTGCCGTTTTTATAGGGAGCTCTCTGTTTTTTTGGAAAAGCAAGAAACAAACCGTTGTGGCAAGATCTAGTGCTGAATCCGAATATAGAGCCATGGCACAAAGCAAGCACGGAGATGACGTGGGTTCGAGCTGTATTAGAAGACTTACATGTAAATGTTCCTTTACCCATGCGGCTCCAGTGTGACAATCAAGCAGCGTTGTTCATCGCCAATAATCCAACATTTCATGAAAGAACGAAGCATATCGAAGTAGACTGCCACTACACCAGAGATATGATCCAGAAGGGCTTCATTTCTACTTCACATGTCAGTTCAGAGGATCAGACTGCTGATATATTTACCAAGCCATTGCTCAGAGGACCTTTTCAAAGATGTTCTTCGAAGCTAAGCATGATTGATATCTATGCTCCATCTTGAGGGGCAGTGTAAAGGCTTATGTTATGTTATGGTGTACTGTTTCTCATTTTCTATTTCTCTCTTAGACCTTTATTTAATTTACCCACATGTTCTTTCTATATAAGAGAGCCTAGGGTTCTATGGAATAACAATTTACTCTTTCTCTCTAATAATTCCCAAGCGAAATCGCCACCAGTTGATGGTACTCACCATCCTAACGGAAATTTGAGACCGAGCATTTTGGGAAGTCACTTGTTGTGGGATTTGACACATGTTTCATGTACTATCGAAGGGGACATCGAGCAGTTGAATGCCCAAACCCCAGAGTAGTAGCTGCCCATCTTTGCACTAATAAAAGATGTGAATAACCTACTCTTGATGATCGTGGACCAATGTAGAGGACCTTGAAGTATACGTTATTGTCACCTTTAGAGCGGATGGGTTCAAACAACTAGGAGTTGACGGGGATATAGATGATCCCTTTCTAGTGATTGAACACGATGACTTTATATGTTTAGATAACACACATATGGGCATCTTGCTCCCCCTATGATCGACAACGTTGACAGTTGATTGAGATGCAACATTTTCTGAACTAGATGCACTTCTGGAGGACGTCGTTGCTCTGTAATTATTGACATCAATAGTATTGAAAACTTTGTGTCCCGAGGAATTGAAACTATGATTCAATGTGCTAAATGTGTGATTTTTTGTGCCATTGTGCGTGGAATGAAATTTCGCGAAATTTCGATGAAATTTCGCCGAAACTTCAGTTTCGAAGGGTCCAGGCTTTCGAAACTACTATATATATCGATTTCCAGGGTTTCGGGCGAAATATCGCGAGATATCGGCGATATTTCGGCTCGACTCGATATCTCGGCCGACATATGGAATCTTTCAATTAAAAATACACCGATATGTCGAGATATGCCGAAATTTCGGTCGAAACTACCCCATTTCGACCGACTTCGGGCAGAACCAGCTCCTTCCTCTTCCAAGGTCTTCTTCCTTCGAGGTAAGCCAAATTAGGCTAATTCTTCTTCAAATTCATAAATTTTTTAGAGGTTTCACTGTTAGGATGTTGATATAGCTTGCCATGGTGTTTAATTTGAGAGATTTCTCCAAAAATAGCTATAAATTTGGAGACGAAAATTGGGGCTTTTGTGTTTTTATTGCTCAATAGTGCTAGCTATGATCATTGTATCTCTGATATTAAGTTAACATGAAGTAAAACATAGTTGGAGAACATTTTGTTGGATCTATGCTAGAGGAAATTGGGGCTTTTGAGGTTTAATGTGGAACGATAATGAGTTGGGGTATTATATATTCAGATCTTGAATTTTGGAAGTAGAAATCATAATCGGGAATTTTTTTTGGATTAATAAAATTTAAAAATATAGAAAATCCGAAAATCATTTGTTAAATATTTAGGTTTTTGTTCATATTTTGTCACTTAGGTAGTCTTTCTTGAAAATGGTCCCCTAATTTATAGATCTAAGATCCTAATGTATAGATCTAAGGTCCTTTTTCTGTAAATCGGAAAAGTAGGTGTTAGAAAAATTAAATACATAATAATTCCGAAATTAAAAACATAAAATAATTTGCATATTCATAAGCAGTTGCGTTGTATGCCAACTTAATGCTTGTTCTTGAATTTCCTCGCAGATTTCGACGATCATCGCCATGTCACATTCTGGTTCCTGTTCTGGATCTAACAGTTCTGATGATCAGAGGGGCGAATTTAGTGGGGACATTGGCTGGAGGTATGCCTCCGCTCCTGATGGAAATAAGGCGAAGCGGCAATGCAACTTCTGTGGGAAGAAGTTGGGAGGAGGTGGGATCACAAGGTTGAAGCAACATCTTGTTGGCAACAACAAGAATGTTGCCAAGTGCACGTGTTGTCCCAAAGATGTGAGGGACAAGGTCAAGGCGAGCTTGGACGGAAAGAAGGAAAATGAGACGGAGAGAGTAAGAAGGGAACAACAAATGAAGGAGTTCATGTTCGAGAAAGAATTCAACATCATTTCTGATTCAGACGATGCTGATTTTGTGTATCCCGTCGACATTCAGACTGCAGCGGAGAGGAGGGCATACAGAAGGGCTACACAAGAATCATTGAGGAACGAGTTCGAGAGGAGAGTACTCGGTGGTGCACGGGGTAGCTTCTATGGTGCAGGTGGGAGTGGGAGTGGTTCTGGAGGCGCACCAGTACCACCACCCACCAAGAAACACAAGGGGAAGGGAATTAAGCCCTTCTTGATGAGGAGCGGATCCATGCAATACAAGGCAAGCAAGGATCCGAGGCAGAAAACGGTGAAGGGAATGTTCACCAATGCACGAGAAAGAGTGGGAAAAGCCATCAACAAGCTCTTCTTTGTGGAGAGCATTCCTGCCAACATTGCAGGCGGGCCATTCTTGCAGCATGCCATTGATGAGATCGCTGCAGCGGGAAAGGGAGTGAAGGCTCCTACATCCTACGAGATCATGAACAAATATCTGGGGATGGAGAAAGAGGAGATGAATGAGTACATCGCCGAGTTGAGGAGGAGATAGCCAGAGTACGGGGTGACATTGATGTGCGATGGGTGGACGAGCTACACGAGGAAGCATATCATCAACTTCCTTGTCTACTGCAATGGGAAGACAATCTTCTTGAAATCTGTTGATGCATCTGAGCATGTGAAGGACCACATATACCTTCTGAAGTTGATGAAGGACGTTATAAAGGAGGTTGGGAAAGAGCACATTGTGCAAATTGTGACGGAAAGGTCAGAGAAGCGGTTGGAAAGGGATCGAAAGCATGGTTGGACATCATAGACGAGCGATGGTCCAAGATGCTCTCACATCCTCTTCACAAGGCCGGTATGTATTATGTAAAAATGGAATTTTTTTCATTTTTTAAATTTCTATGGTTGGACATCATAAATGAGCTTGTTCGTGACTTTGTGTGCAGCTTATTACTTCAATCCTAAGTACTAGTACAAGAATGGACTTGGTACAAATGCTGACCTTCTAGCAGCCGTACAGGTTGTGGTGGAGAAGCTCGTCAAGGCGAGAAGTTACAGATCATGTGCATGAACGAGGTAATCCTCAATTTCTAGCTAAATTTGGAGTCACAAGAAATTTCATAAAGATGTAGTACGACTCTACGACTTAAATCTATGTGTGCACTGTGCATGTTAAGTATTTCCGAGATGCGCTGGGTTCCTTCAGTCGGATTACTACGGTCAACGGACGGGGCAATACTCTTCCTGGTAGGGACGAAGGCAAATAAAACCATTACTTGTGTCATTGTGTATTCATTTATTCCTACTTTTGATTTCTCTCTTTTTCTTTTTTTGCAGCCGAATGGTGGTTGTTATACGGGATGGAAGCTCCCAACCTTCGAAGTGTGGCAGTGAAAGTGTTGTCTCAAACCGCATCTGCTGGCGGTTGTGAGAGGAACTGGAGCACGTTCAATTTGATCCATTCCAAGAGACGGAACAGGTTGGGAGAAAAGAAGCTCAATGAACTTGTCTACGTGCATTACAACTTGAGGCTGAAGTTGAAACATGCAAGGGAGGGACAAGACAAAGATGACTACATGGACCCTATTGATCTTGCATACATTTTCAAGATGCACGATGACGATGCTGATGAAAACGTTCTCCAGAGGTGGATGGATTCCAATGGTGCCCCCGTTCTCGATCAGCCAGGTGGAAGACCAAATGAGAACATAAACCAGCAAATGGGAGCAAGCGTTGGTGACTATTTGGCAAGATCCGCGCGGATTACAGACCCTGTTGGAGGGTTGGAGGGCGAGATTGATGCGGTTGTTGATGAAATTCTCTCGAGTAGCTCCAAATACAAGTCAAAGTCAAAGTCAAAGGATGACAGTGGAGATGATGATGATGACGACGTTGTTGGTCGTGGTGGACCTGGTGGTGGTGGGGAGTCAAACTCGGGTGGGTCAGGAGGGAGTGGTCGTGGACCACAAGATACCAGACTTAAGGAAGGCCTACAAGCAGGACGTGAATATATGGAGAGACAACATAACACACACGGACAATTTGTTCCAAGTCCGAGTCCAGGGGCCTACGGATTACGAGTACGGTCGAGGCCATCGTCCAATCGACAACTACATGGAAGATTTGACATCATCTGTAGGCTCTTTGAGCTTCATGGACATTGACAACCCATATCGTGGAGGAGCACAAGTCCTTTAGGCGGATATGGATCGTCGCACGATGAGACCTTTGGCGTCTTCCCGGAATACTTTCAAGCTCCTCTTCCAGGACCTCTTCCTCCTCCTCCTCAGTATGCACCTCCATCATATTCATATGGTTACAGTGGGTATGGGGGATACAGTAGCGGAGACAACTTCCAAGGTAGCCAACCTGAGCAGAGCCAGGGCAGCTTCTTTGCGTGTGACAGCTACGGTTTCTTCCCTGAGTACACGCCAGTTCTTCCTCCTCCTCCGCAGAGATCTTCTCCTACTCCGTCATCGTCGTCCCGAGGATCTCAGGGCAGTAGTTCGCAACCTCGTCGTGCTACTCGTGATACCGGATCCAGTGCTGCTTATCCTCGTCTCGGGATACTCATAGGCATCGATGACCACCAATACAGGCAGTATGTGATGGATTACAAGGCCATGTACTCGTACATGACATGGGAGAACTACTGCGAGTTCAGTGAATCTGCGATGCGTTATGAGAGACAACAAGGAAAGGGGGGGGGCATTCAGATCCACCACGGAACTCTTGGTTCTGAACAAAACATGTCACCAGGTACTATATTTTAATCTTTTATTGCATTGATCAGTAATATGCACGTTCTTAATAATTTTCACTTGTTGTAACTTGTATTGTATTTGTAAGACTATTACTCTGTTTTATTATTGTATTAACAATGTTACAACAAGATCACCGATATGACCGATATGGCCGATATGACCGATATGTCTATATAAGGGGTATAGATGACCAATATGTGTGAAATAATTGTGTATTTGTATGTTATTTATTGTTCTAATAACGTGGAATATCGAAATTTTCAATAAAATTGGGAAAAAATCGGATTTTTGAGCCTTTTCCGACTTTTCCACCGAAATCGTCGAAATTTCCCGAAATTTCGCCGGCGAAATTTCGGTTTTACAGGTCATCGAAACGAGATCGAAATCGAGATTTCGAACCTTGCGTTGCGCACACACATGAAAATCGAGAGAGTTTAGATACCATTTCTACAACTACAAGTCAAGAGACATCAAATAAAGAATGCGGCAAATAGAGGATCGATTCACAGGGACTCGGATATGATACATGAATTTTTATTGTATTTATAAAGGAATTTTCGACTTTGTCGATTCAAATCAAATCCTACTTTTTTTTGTTCCTGGAACCTCAACATGTGTTGAAACCTATATAATTAGATTCTAGACATCATTAGGATCACATATGATTTTTTTTGGGAATTTTCGGATTTTTCTGCTATTTTAGTGATTTTTTTGAAGTGTCAGGGGCCTATGTGTAATATTCTATGAAATATATGGGCTTGAATGGACACAAACTAAATCTTGAGGGTCTAATGCAATTAAGAGAAGTGCTTGGACAGAAGAGAAAATTTTACAATTCAGTTATTTTAATGAGAAACTGTAGAGAGCGTGAAAAGATTTAAAAAAAATGTAAAAAGGTCCTGGAGGGACTGGAATGTAAATATTTAAAGATAGAATTAAATAATATAGTTTTTGTAGTAACTAAAATAATAGAAATTGGGTAAATTGCATAAAAGAAATCTGGATTTTAACTAATTGCAAAAAGGTCAAAAACTTATTAAAAAATAAAAGAAAACAAAAATTACGAAGAGGTCAATGGGGCCCCTTTCTTCTTCCTTGATAGAGGATGGAGCTGTGCTTGGCCACCGACAGCGGAGCATAATGGCTGGAGCGGTAGAGGGAGAAGGCCCGATGTGAACCTCTCGTTGTGACAAGCAGAGACCAAGCTCACGGAGGCGTGGTGCACGTGTTCATCGATGAGGGCCTTTTCCCGAAGGTGGGCTCCTCGAGCTTGGTGGTTGTGGGTGAGAATTACGTGCTGCAATCCACGATGAGCTAGGGGTGTAGTGAGGCGAAAGTGGGAGAGGAGGAGATGGTGTTAGCGGCCTGGAGCTTAAGCTCCCAGTGATAGATTCCTTTCTGTTGGAGTCAAAGCAATGGGAAATGGGGTCCCCTTTTTTTATGAGCTCCTTCCTTACTTTTATAGATAGTAGATAGTAACCATTCGCTGAGAGGAGATGAGCAAGCGGATGAGAGAAGGTAAAATAGCTCATCTTTGCTGCAACGGTTGGAAGAGAAACGCCCTGAGCTTCAAACGTAACGACGACCAGGTGGGCTACGAAGAGTTCCATCTGTTTTGTTCTTTGTAGGCCACAGAGGTCCTTGAGTAAAAAGAGCATGCGATGAATAGAGGTCCCCCTCCGTAGATTACGTACCTGTACGAATCAATATAATAAAAAAGTTAAGGGATATAAGGATGCGTGTTCACGTGGCATACTGCACAAGGATGGGCATAGTAATAACGTGCATGGGAATCCACTATTGTTTGAAAAGGTTGTTGACCTTATATATATTTAATGAGAACTAAGGTCGTTGGCATATTTAGCCAATTTCATACGTAAAATTATATCTAGATATTATTTATTATAGACGTAAATTATATTAAATCCCTACGTGCATTCATTATTTTGGTTGTATAATTGATGTGAAGAAGTTTGTATCATTAAGATGTAACATAATTTATATTTGTGTATTTTAAATTTTATTAGTTATTTATGATATTTATATATTTACATAAAGTTTATATCAATGTACTATAGAGTCAAGTAAATAAGATGATGGCTATACTCTAAATTAAGTGATTCATGTGTTTATTTCTTGTTTTTTGGATTTGTAATCCACATATACGATCTTCTCTTAAGCATTTTCTCAAGATTAACACATGAATTAATTATATTATCCTTTAATTTCGTTTCATTCGTATGAATCTATGCAAATAGTGAATATGTTGCTCGAATATATTAGTTACATTGAGGAGTGTGCATGTTTGTTATTTGTCATATACAATAAAGAAGTTAATTTGAATATTTACATGGCGTACATGGTAGATTTTTTTGGCAAGTGATTGTATTTTTATGCACACTGAGTTTAAATTTCTAATAGAGGGATTATGCACAAAAGTGAAATGAAAATGTGATGAAATCAACTCTAGATTTTGCTTAGTTCATGCATATTGATATAATAAATTGGTGATTCTTCAGGAATGATGTGTAAATTGGGATTCGACAGTGCAACCATCAAGAAATCATATATTGTTGCATGTTTCCGAGGCGATAGTCAGCTATCAATTTATCATCAGTGCCTTGCCCGCTTTTCTATTGGCCTAACATATATGGAGGTCTGGTTTCATGTGCCCCTTAAGAGTGGTTGTCGTATACTATTGAGGGAACTACGATTTGATAGGGATATTGAATATAAGGGCAAGCATAACACTTATTCTTTTCTCGTAAACAAAGTGGCGTGTATTCCTCAAACTGCAACACGATGCCCTTAGTCCCTGACAAGTGGCTTCTCTTCGATCCACCACCCCACAAACTCTTACAAATGCTACTCAAACAAAGCCTTCCATCTCCACTCCTTTATTGTTAGTGGGGCACAAACAGTCCAACGAAAGTTCAGGAAAGTGCTACTATGTATGTATCAGCGGGATGTGGAGCGGACAAACAAGAGGCAACTCCTGTAAAGGTTCTGCCTGAAGTACGACCCATCATCCAGGAGTTTGTCGAACATGCTTGAAGAGTTACGTGATGGCTTACCTCCGCTGTGAGATATTCAACACCACAATTATCTCATTCGTGGAGCGAGTTTACCTCACATCTGCTACATTATAGGACGAGGCTCACCGAACACGAGGAGATGAATAAACATGTAATTTGACCTATTGCAATGAGTGTATGCTCGTGAGAGCATGAGCATAGTTGTTGTTCTTGTTCTGCTCACCCCAAAAAAGATGGCTTAGGGAGAGTGTGTCGATAGTCATGCTTTCAAAAAATTACTGGCAAGTATCGCTTTCCGATTCCCTGTTTCGACGATATGCTTGACATTTTGTCAGGTGCTAGATTGTTATCCAAGATGGATCTTTGGAGCGGATACCATTAGATTCACATTCGACCAGGAGACAAATAGAAGACCACCCTCAAGACCAAGAAGGGCCTTTGTGAATGGATGATCATGTCTTTTGGTCTGTCTAATGCCCCGATGACTTTTATATGCACCATGGACCATGTATTGCGACCCATTCATAAGAAAATTTGTGATTGTCTACTTTGATGATATCCTGGCACACATCATAACTAGAGACGACTACTTAGCAGACTTGTGTCAAGTTTTGGAGACATTAAGAACCCATCAATTATTTGTCACCTCAATAAGTGTTCGTTTAAGTCTGACTCAGCTCTTTTTGCAGGATATATCGTATATGCTGGTGGACTCAAAGTTGATCAATCCAAGGTTCAAGCAATTCAGAATTGGCCAGCACCACAAACTATCATTGAGATTTGCATTTTCCTTGGATTTATCTCATTCTATCGATGTTTCATTTGAAACTTTAGTGCTTGCTTGGCTCCAATGATCGATTGCACTCGTAAGGTGCGTTCCATTGGACTCTATACCCCATTGAAAAGGCGTAACCTTTAATCAAGTGGTCGATGCATTAAATATACGTACCTTAGTCTTGGATACTGTGGTCGTAAGCACGATATGGTTTGAGGCTGCCGATGATCTTACCAAGCCTGATTTTGGATCAATTTATGCAGAATGTATCGATTCTTGACAAGATTCCACACATACCTATGTCCTTTATGGGGGATTTTTATTTAAAGCACATTGACTTTGCATTCCCGCCACTTTGCTTTGTGAGAACTCATTTCAGAATTACATAATGATGAATTAACACATTGGACGGGATAAGACATTGATTCTTCTTCGTTTCTATTGGTCTTAACCGTGGAAGTATGTTACTCGGTTCGTGGAAATTGTCACGCTTGCATAAAGTTCAACGGACATAGGCAAAACATTGGACTTTACACGCCCCTACCGATCTCTATGCGAGCATAGTAAGATATTACAAGAGATTTTGTGTTAGGATTACCTCTTGGAACTAGGAAAGGTGACTCTATTTTTGTATTGGTAGCCAAAATGGCATATTTCATTGCATGCGAAGAAACATTGGGCGCATCTCATATCGATAACTTGTTTTGTCATGATAGTGCTCATTTAAATGGTGTTCCTCGTTCTTTCACATCCAATCACGACATAGGATTTTTGATTTTTTTTGGCACACACTTTGGTCTCGTCGTGGAATACAACTCTGCACATCATCCACAAACATACCAACATCACATCCATCTCCAGATCTTCACCGCTTCCAACACCGCCACTACCTCTCCCTTCGCAGTTGCCGCCAACACCATCATTAGATTCATTACCTCTTACTTTCCACAACTTCGAACACCACTGCCCTCCCCATCTCCGAACTCATGCCTCTGACGTTGCAGTTTGACTCCGATGCTGCTCCTCGCCGCCACCCTCAATCAGGCCCAGTTGTTCCACTGCCTTCCTGCTGTTTCTATGGTAACGAGGAAAGGCTGACTTTTATGGTCTGGTAGCTATCGGATCAGGTTGCCTATATTTCACTTAACCTTTGGTTTGGACCATCTGTGGAAGCTAAGTGTTTATTTTGTCTCACTCAAGTGCATACACGATCTTTTGTCTTAGAACTGTGCAGTTTAATTTTATCTTTGCCATTAGTTCTACCAAGAAGCTATCAGTAGTCACTGGGTTGTGTTAAAAATGTTTTTGGTTGCCTTTGTTTTTCTGATTCACGTCCTGAAACTCTCATTTAGCATTGTTTCCAGATTTTAAAGAAAAAAACCTTTCTTTGTTCGGGATCAATTTACAGTTAATTTCCTTGTTACTTTTAAATTTGTACATGGTAAAATGAAGGCCCCTCACACAACATATATTCCCTGTAGAAGTCACCAACTAGAGACTCCCCTCGGTGGATTTACCTCCCTGATTAGAACATTATTGAGGGCATTATGGCTGGAAGGTGCACTCCATGACGTTGAGCTTCTCACCTGACATGTCCCCTTCTCTCTGCAACCAGCTCTTCGATGCCCAATCCTCCCATAACGGAAGCAAATGATCGGGTCATGACAACTCTTAGCAAGATGACGTCGTTCAAACCTACTGAGATGCCACCACTGCCCACTCTGCAAACGGCCCTATAATCATTGCCGTCGCCTGAAAGGAAACACAAGTACCCCTCTTCGTCGTCCTTCCTCACAGCTCAATCCATCTGTCTGTCATTGGCTCTCTCAACGGACTGGTGGTCGTCGCTAATCTGACAGCCCTCTTCTCCTCGCTCATTCTTGCCATCTTCTCTACAGTATGCTACGCTCTTCCTAGATCTTTTCAGATAAGACAACTTTCGTATAACTACTTGTTTACTGCCACTGAGCGGCTCATCCGAACCAAATTGAGATGAGACACATGAGAGAAGGCTCAAGTAGTCCACCCATAAGTTGAATAAAATCTTTGGTTACAAGATAGCCTATAGGATGATGTACTGATCAATCAGGATGACATTTGACAATATACAGCCAATAGTATGCTCCCACAGTGGCACACTGCAGGATAGGGGACAAGATTCCACACCCCTCTGGGAACTAGTTCATCCATCTCATTCTACGGGAATTCTTTTAACATGAATCCTGCAAAGCCTTTGAATAAGACTTTGGATCAACAATACTCATCAGTGTAAAGGGGTTAATGTATTTTTTAAAGATTTTTAATCTGTAATTGTTGGATCTATTATCCGGGTGAACACCTCACATTGGTGACTGTCCTTTTTTTCAAAAAATTAATCCAGATTCTATGAGCATCCAACTCAAAGGCAATTTGTTTTACTGAGAGGCCTAACAATTAGTTGTATGCCACTATTCCTTTTCACTGTTTTGAGATGCACCATTTTCTCATTTTGCCTCCTCATGTGTAGCATTCTTTGACGTTAAATTTCATTGGACTGGGTGGGATTTAATTCCATTCAGAACCAAGGATGATGCCAACCCCCTGATTATTTCAAACTGAATGAAGCATTTACTTTCGACGTACCCTCTTAATAATTAATGCATTGTTATTTATGACACTTTTTTTCATTTCTGTTTGCAGTTCTTCCCTCTGCTATTAAAGCTAATTGCATGGAACGGTGAAAAGTATGTTATGCCCATCTCTTTTAGCTGATGTAGTTGGCTTTAGAAATTGATTTGTAGATACATGGAGAGGACTTATACATTGTAGATACATGGCTGGTCTATATGCCCAAAATGAATTTACTTTGGGCTTTCATCGATCACTTCTCATTCTTAGAATTAATTATTGTTATATTGACGGTTTTAATTTGAGGTGCAGGCTAGAAAAGCCATTTTTGAATGTTCTTCCTGACATGCTGTCACCTGGCTCATTTCTTCCACTTTTCCCGTCGCTTCTCGATTTGCCTAGTACGTTTACTTAGTCTCCTCGTGCATTTTTCCTGTGACGAAGTAAAACTAGTTTGACTCCACTCGAGATATTCAGTGAGCTGGCTATTATCGATTTTGATACAGAATAATTAAATTCCCAACTATCTTTATTTTTATTTTCCATTTCTAGTTGATAACCGTTTGGGGAATTGATTTGGTATGGGGCTTCATACGTCACAAAAAGAAATATTTTTTAGAGAAATTTAGCTGTCTTGCTTTTTCAAAAGGAATTTTATTAGTTTAAGGAACTTTTCATGAACATATAGTCTAGGGATTTTCACACCTTTATGACGATGGACAGAAAGTTGAGTTGTGGGAGGTGTTGAATTGTTGGAGGTGTTTAGGTGGCTACGCTATTTCCCCATGGTCTTGGTTCAGGGGTGGTGCTTTTGGTGCACACTTTTCGCTTAGGGTCTCATAGAATTCTTTGCAGATTTAGTGGCAGAACTGGGCCTTTTTACCTCCTTGCTGCAGGTTGTTGGTTGCGTTCATAAGTATGGCGAGGTCTAGATCATGTAGCATTAGGTCCTTCTTCAGAGTACAATTGGCTGATAGTTAAGATATGACCAATATACGCGATTAATATTGTGAAAGAAGGTGAGAAAACGCAATAACTAATCTTATTCGGGAGGTATAGGGGTCCATATATAGGACAGAACCTTAGAGTGCTCATAACCAAGAAAACACATTAATACTCCCAAAGGGGTTATAATGAAATAAGATAAATATAAGCACATCTCTAACACTTCCCCTTAAGTTGTAGCATCTCTATCGAATATCGATCGTGCCCAACTTGAAAGTTATCGACGAGAGGCACTTCTTCGGTAACCTTCGTGAATACATTTGTAAGCTGAAGACGCGTCGTGATGTGTGGTATAGTAATCTTCCCTCCTCGTACGACATCACGAACAAAATGATTGTCAATCTCTATGCGCTTGGTCCGCTCGTGAAACACATGAATCGTAGCAACGTATGTAGCGGATTTGTTGTCACAATATAGAAGAACCGGAGTAGTGACAACAATACCAAGTTCCTGTAGAAAGGTTAGTAACCAAGTAATCTCACATGTAGCTTGAGCTGTTGCCTTGTATTCTGCCTCTTCACTAGATTTGGAAAAATCAATCTGCGTCTTGCTCCTCAAAGTAACATGATTTCATCCAACCATCATAGCATATCTGGTAGTGGAGCGACAATCCCCTGGTGAACTCGCATAATTTACATCAGCATATGCAATGAAATCATTGTAGCCATTCACCCCATAAAATAGGCGATGTTCTGGTGCTTCCTTCAAGTAGCACATGATTTGAAGACCATCCTGCCAGCGATTGTACCATGGTTCTTCCATATGTTGGCTGGCTCTTTTCACTTCATATGATATATCTGGCCTAGTGACAATCATAGTATGAAATATCGCGATATATCGACGATATATCGTCGATATTTTGGTATAAGTGGAAAGGAGGCGTCGATACTAGCTTCCCTTAGATTCCGCCGATATGGTCCCGATATATCGGTGATATATCGAGGTGTCGGTGATGTATCACAGACACATGGAATCTGGCTACAGTGCAATCCATAAAGTGGCTCATTATGGGCGAAATTTGGGTGATTTGGCCCCCATTTCGCTCGATGTCAGCATGTCTCTCTTCTTTAAGGTTCTCCAAAGCTCTCCCTTGCGTCCTTCTTTGAGGTACAATGCTCGATCTTTTTCAATTTTTATGTTGAATGAGAGCAATTTCTTAGGAGTTTTATTCTTATTGGTTGGGTATTGCATATTCTTGAGTTTTTTGTAAGATTTGAAGTATTTAGTGATATATAGGGGGAATTAATTCTGGGGGTTTTGAGTTTTGTTGTGAAATTAAGTTAAGTTATGAAAGGAGAAACTCGGATATCATATTCTAGACATAGAAAACAAGATTTTGTGATATTTTATGTTAACGAAAAATTAGTAATTTATGAATATTGTGAATTGAACGAGAGATCTCTAATTTATTTTCGTGTTTTGCGTCTCGTGCATATTCTTGAGTTTTTTTGTAAGATTTGAAGCATTTAGTGAGATATATGGATAATTAATTTGGGTTTTTTAGTTTTGTTGTGAAATTAAGTTAGGTTATGAAAGGAAAAACTCGGATCCCTTGTTCTACACATAGAAAATACGATTTAGAATGCTTTATATTAGCTAAAAATTAGTAGTTTATTAATTCCGTGAATTAAACACGAGATCTATAATTTATTTTCGTGTTTTGTGTATCATGCATGGTTGTTATGAAACTAGTCGTCTCAACTCTAGATCTAAGATGTTTTTTCGTAGAATTCAAAACATAGAAATATAGATAAGATATTTTAAACATTAAATATCCAAGACTTTACGCATATTAAGCATGTTAAAAATAAAAAATATAATAAATCCGAAAATTAAAAAAATAATCATCAAATATTGTCTCATTTTTGTGAATAGATAAATCTCTAGTTGTTATAAGCATGTAAATAATTCTTTACTTCACTAGAACAATAGAACCTTGTCCATCGCCGAAAATTATTTATACAAAAGAAACACGTTTTACTAGTCATTATCTGCATTTTTTGAATCAAATCACTCATCTTAATGCCATTAAATGTCTTCCACGAAAAAAACTTGTGTTTTAATTATGGTTAACTTAGCTATTTTTTTGAAATCCATAAACGAGGGGGAGACACTCGACGGTACACGCCCCAAAGCTTTATTCAAATGACAAAGATAAAAAGAAGGGGGGGGAGTACAACCACACGCCGATACATCAAACCCATTACAACGCCCATTCCTCCACCAAGTGCTTTGCATAAATCCCCACGTTCTCCTTGTAGAATCTTTGGCCCGAGAACAACAAATCATTCCTACCCCGCCAAATCGTCCACAGTAAGGCCGCCGGATAAATAATCTCCCTCTCCGGCCTATCCTTATTTGCAAGTAGCACATTCCAGAAGGTCTGGAGATCGTCCGTGCAACACCATTCCAAGCGAGGCCCCTGCCATATTTGAATCACCATGGGACATAAGAAGAAGAGGTGTTCTACAGATTCAATCGCCTCATTGCATAGTAGGTACCTGTCAGAGATGGTACCTAATAGTCTGGCACATCGGTCCCTCGTCATCAGCCTCTGTCTCTTGAGCAGCCAAAGGAAGAAACCAATTCTCTCAGGAATCTTGAGAGCCCAAAGAAAAGCACAATCCCGGATAAGAATCTCCGATTGCGACGGTGGCGGTCGAGAAATAGCCCCAAATTCCTTCTTGATCGTGAACAGATCCCCCACCAGTGCCAGTGGTCCCGCCCCTCGAAGGACGTCCCACCTCCCTCACAACATCGAGCAAAGCCAAGAAATCCTCCAATCTCCGGTCGGAGAAGTTTGCGGATAAAGCGGGGCACCAATTACCGTCAAGCCAACAGGCCGCAATCGAACACAATTTGTCATCTGCCAAGGCATACAAGCGAGGGAAGCGCGAGTAAAGGCCCCCCTCCCCGTCCAATCGTCCGTCCAAAAGGAGAAAGATTCCCCCCACCAAGGACCGGGCTAAAGAGCGCAATATTCCTCAACAAGACCTCCACGACCCCCTCCAAAAAAGAGTGGGTGAGGCTATTCGGGTGACCAGCGAAGGCAACCCCCCCCCCCCACACGTTATAGATCCTTCGAATCACGTCACAACAGAGATCCCCCCCCCCCCCCCCCCCCCCCGCCCCCATATCCTGTTAGCCCACTTAAGCAGCAAGGTGTTGTTCATTTGCTCGATCGACTTCGCTCCCAACCCTCCCTGATCCTTCCCGCGTGTAATATCCTCCCACCCGACCAGGTGGACCCCTCTCGACCCACCCTTATGTTTCCCCTATAAGAAAGCGCGGATCTGCTTCTCCAGTCGTGCTCTGATCCCCTTTGGCATACGCCTATTGGAAAGAAAATAGATCGGGATGGACGAAAGGACAACCTTTAAAAGGACCAGCCTGCCCCCTCTCGATAAGACTGCGGACTTCCACCCAGCCAACCTCCCCTCCACCTTCTCCACCACCCTTAGCCAATCCCTCGTCCGCGTTCTGCCCAAGGTCAAAGGCATCCCCAAGTAGTCCATCGGCAAGATAGAACAGCTGGACCCCAACGCCACCGCACACGCGTCGGCCTCCTGCAACGCAAGGCCGAAAGGGACAAACTTGGACTTGCAATTGTTCTTAAGCGTACCAGACATCTCGCCAAAGATCTCCAGGGCCATGTCCATGCCTCTAGCCTCCTCCAGACGCCCTTCAATGAAAAAAAGCGTATCATCGGTGTATTGTAGAATTGGAACCAGCACACCCTCCCTGGAATACCCCTTCGATAGGCCGCTGTTGACCACATGAGTCGCAATATCAGCCAAGACATCTGCCGCAATGATAAAAAGCATGGACGTAAGAGGGCACCCCTGGCGCACCCCCCTCCTGGGCTGCACTAAGCCCCCCTCCGGACGGCCATTTACCATGATCGAAAAGGAGGCAGTGGTGACACACCATCTCATCCAAGAGATCCACTTCTCCGGGAACCCCTTCCTCCTTAGCACCGACCATAGAAATTTCCAATCAAGGCTATCGTAAGCCTTTGCAAAGTCCACCTTCCAAAGGACGCCACTCTTGTCCCTCCTCTGCCAATCCGCAGACAATCCGAAATCTGTCTCCCAGGAATGAAGGCCGATTGCATCGGTGAGGTAACACTGCCAAGAATGCTGCTCAGCCAGGTAGCGAGAACCTTTGCAGTAATAAGATATAGGGCGTTTGAGACCACAATAGGGCGAAAATCATCGATGGAAGCCGGCGCCGAAGACTTGGGCAGTAAGATGATAAGAGCACGGTTGACCCTATCGAAACACGCGTTCCCCCTACAAAACTCAGAGACCACCTCCTGCCCCACAAGATCCCAAAAGTCCTTGTAGAACGACACCGGGAACCCATCAGGGCCAGGTTCAGATCCCACACATCATCTTTAAGCTCCTCCAAGGTCAATCACGAATGAGCATGTCATGGTAAGAGTCCGCCACAGTAAGAGTATCAAGGCCCAGTCACCTCCACTTCCTCGGAATAGTTCTTGAAGATATGTTCTTGAAGTGAGCCGCAGTTGCTCTCCCCATCTCCTCGTTCCCCTCCACGCAAATCCTATCAATGGAGATGGAACGCAACGCATTGGACCTGCACCTCCCACTAGCAACACGATGGAAGAAGGAAGTATTCGCTTCCCCCTCCCGAAGCCAAATACTTCTCGACCGTTGTCTCCATTCCGTGACGCGCTTTCTATCCTCCAAAGAGACTTTCATCTGAGTAGCCGCGCGACAGGCCAATTCCTCCGCTGTGAGATCCCTGAGGTCCTCCAGGGCATCGAGACCTCGAATGATCTTCTCCGCGTCTTTCCTTGAAGCGTATCTGGCCGCCCTCGACTCCCTCTTGAAAGCCGATAATCTAACCCGCAACGAAGATAATTTCTGGACAAATCGAGATGCAGCGGACCCTGAAACAACCAATCCCGACCAGTGCGATGCCACCACCTCCCTAAAATTTTCCTCCAACAACCAACACTTTTCATACCTAAAAAGCTCCCTCTGCATTGGGGCATCCCCAGAGCACCAATTAATTAGATTGTGTTCCGAACAAGCCCGCGGCTTGGCCTCCATCGAGGCTAAAACAAATGCCTCCAGAAGCTCGTTGGAAGCCAAAAAGCAGTCAATACACGACCTAGAGTTGGAACTCCTCCATGTATATACGATGTCCTCCGCATCCATCACCTCAAGTCCCAGCGAGTCCACGGTGTCCGCGAAGTCAAGGGAGTCCAGGTCCTGCCCCCCTGCCCCTAGGCCTGTCCGAAGATAGAAGAGTAACGTTGAAGTCCCCCCCCCCCCAATGAGCCCGGGGACTTCATCGATAGTCCTACCAACCGCCATAAGATCATCCCTAAGTTTCGCTCGTAATACATTACAACAAGGGCCATACACACAAGACACAACCATCCGAATGGTGGAAGACGCACATACCAGAATCACCGTCAGCACGTGCCTTTCACGAATCACTGAGTCAAAGGACATGGACGAAGATCGCCATGCCACCAGCAGCCCCCCGATGAACCTGCCGCATCCAATGATCGGAACTGGTCTATGGCTCCCGCGCCAAAAGATCGCCATAGATCTTCCGACATAGACTGCCGTTTCGTTTCCTGTAACATAATGATGTCGTACCCCCATTAATTTATCTGGATCCCACAATCCTCCGCTTTCCCAGGTCACCGAGCCCACGAACATTCCAAGAGAGGATTTTCATCTGGAACCATCGCAACTCCCATGGACTTTGGCCACACTCGCGGCCTCCGCAACGAGAATCTTCAAAGGTGGGCAAGATTTCTCCTCCGCCCTCGACGACCTGGACCTGTTCCTTCTTCTGTATCTCTTCCCAATTCTCTTGTCGCTCGCCCCCGCGTTAGAAGTGTGGTCAGGCACCTCCACAAAATTGGCGGCCGCGACAACACGATCAAGGCCATCAGAGCTGTCAGGAGAGGGTGCTAGGACCACAAAGGGGGAAGGTCGTGCCCGAGAGTTCCCCTCCTCCACATCCGGAGGGAAGAAAGAAAGCGAAACCATATGCGAGTACCCACTTTGTGCATCATCATACCCCCAAGAAGGGAAGAACCACACCGACAAGGCCCAGGAAGTCATGACCGACATCGCGTGATCCGAGGACCCCCGATCGACACCCGCATCCGGGAAACCCCTTGGATCCGCCACAAGAAAAACAACCGCACATGGATCCGCGAGAGGGTCCGCGATTTCGGTCGAACATTCGGACCCATATCCACACCCCACTCCAACGCTGATAGCGTCAATCCTTGAGGTCCTTTGCCCACGTCACCATGCAAAGAGAATATATTTGGCGGCAAGTACAGAACCAGGGAGGAGTTCTTGAAGCGTTGCGTGCACTGAAAAGACTGTGCCGTTCCACCGAGGGGTCCTCTCGGAAACCCAACCATCATCACGGTACTCGAAGCGCCCCGGACCCGCCACCACCCTCCTCCCTTGGAACCTCCGGAGGAGGCGGAGGTTCGTCGACCAGTAGTTCAATACTGAAAGAGAAGAACCCGACCTTCATTTCCGCGTACGAGCTTCGCCCTCTGACCTTGTCGAGGAAGCTCTTGTTGCACTCAAGTAGGACCCTCGTGTCCTCCACAGGCGAACCAGGCTTGAGCCCATCATCCAGCACCACACGAACCGTCCCCCATCGCCGTAAGGCCTTCCTCAAGCATCCAATCGAACGCGAAAGGAAGGGGACACCCTTTACCCGAGCCACGCAAACCTCCATCTCCGAACATGCCCCATCCACAAAGCGCAAGCTTCTCCAGCAGATGTTGGCGACATCACCATTGCGAAGCAGCCGATCCCTCTGGTCTGCCGATAAACCACGAACACAACATCTTCCAGGATCCAGCTTCACCACATCGCCAGCGAAACGCGGGCCGAGGAACCCACGTAGGTGGGAGAATACAACGTCCATCGCTACGTCGCCCCTTAACGTATACTCGATTAGCGCATCCAGTCGTGAATCCTGAGTGTTCTCCGTAGCTTCTACCGAGGCCGCAGCGCCACCACCCCCAATCATAGCATTAGGAGTACTTACAGGCTTTGTTGTAGTTGCACCCCGATACATGCTTCCCACTACCTCAGCGAAAGAAGGCCCTCCCCGACGAATATCCGCCGCATGCAAGTTGTAACAACCACCAAGGAATGTCTGCTCCTTCGCAGGACCCGATGCTCCAGCTGACCCACGAATCGCCATGCAGGTTGCCTGACGGTGCCCAACCTTCCCACAAGAAAAACCCCTTGGGGGCGAAGGACAGAATGAGGCAACATGTCCTCTGATCCCACATCGAAAGCACCTTCGCTCCGGCTTCTTAGCTATTTTGATTCCAATTCCAATGTTTATCACTCACCAATCAACATTAACAACGATATATTCAATATGACCTATATGTCTGATATAAGGATCGCAGATGATCGATATGCACGATCTAAGTGTACATTTGCAAGTTATTTAGTGTTCTAGGAACTTGGATGAACTCCATTTCCAATATCTATAAGTCAGCAATCAACGTTAACAACGATATGCTCGATATGATCGATATGTGCGATATATGGGTCATAGATGACAAATATGTGTGATATAAGTGTGTATTTGTAAGTTATTTGTTGTTTTAATAACTTGGATGATCTTAATTTGCTAAAAAATGACAAAAAAGCATCTTTTTGAGCTATTTCCGACATTTTCGTCGATATCATCGATATATCCTAATATATCACTGTTATATCCTTTTTTGGTTTGATCGATACGATATCGACATTGATATCTCGTACTATGGTGACAATAAGGTAAAGATGTTTTCCCACCAGGCTTCTGTTCCATGTAGTATCTTCGAAGTCAAGGTCAGTGAAAGTGGACTGTATTTTCAGATCTGCAGGAATACCTGAGGGCTTGCATCCAAGTATTCTATCCTTGGTCAAGATGTCCATGCAATGCTTTCTCTGTGAGAGATGAAGACCCTTTGTAATGCATAATACTTTTATGCCAAAAAATTAGCAAAATTGACCAATGTCCCTGGTGATGAAGATATTCTGAAAGAAATCCTTGATCTCTAGTACACCTTCATCATCATCATATGTGACAATCATATCATCAACATAAACATCAAGTATGATAGTACCAATGGGGCGTCTTCTGACAAAGTCAAAGTAGTCAATTATTTTCTGGAAGCCAAGAGTGCTGATTTCAGAAGTAAGTCTGTCAAATCGGCCCTCAGGCTCTGCTTTAGGCCGTAAATTGCCTTGCAAAGTCGAAATACACACTTCCCCTCGACTTCGTTACCAAGAGTCTGCATCATGTAAACCTCCTCAATATCGCCATACAAGAAACCATTCTTTACATCAAGCTGAAATATATGCCATCTCTTGTTTACCGCCACTGAAAGATTAGTCCGTATAGTGCCCATCCGTGCAACATGAGAAAATGACTCGGAGTAATCAACCCCATATGTCTGTGTAAAGCTTTTAGCCACAAGCTGTATTGTCAGTCTGTCAATGAACCTGTCTGGTGCTTGTTTAGTCGTGAAGACCCATCTGCGAGACACAAGTCTAATCCCCGTGGGACATCGTACACGATCTCTTGTCCTTCTAGAAGTGAGAGCACTCATTCATTTCCTGTTGCCAATCATAATCCTGCAAGACACTGCGATGAACTCTGGGAACATAAATAGTCATGTGAGCATATGCATATCTTTTCTTCGAGCATGATAGGTTAGTAGTAGAAGTGAAATCAGACATGGGATGAAAGTACATTGCCTCTTAGTTCAGCGGAAAGCAATGAGAAGTTCTTGAGGATCATTCTGACAATAGTAGTGGGGGCACCTGAAGATGACATGTCATCCTGCAACAAAGGAACATGTAAAGGAACATGAATGATGTAGAAGTATGCTTGCCCATATATACAATCGGTGGAGGTGGAAGATCCAAAGGTATATCCGTGACCGATTGAGTAAAGATACTAGTTTATTCAAAAAAGGTCACATCTGCAGGGATATAGTATCGATGCCTAGCAGGACCATAGCACATGTAACCCTTCTGTGTGCGGGAATAATCAAGAAAAACACATTTTATTGCACGAGGAGTTCAGTAGTGTGAAATATTATGAACATATGCTATACACCAAAAAATTCACTGAGTTATAGAATGGGGACACTCAATGGGATACAATAACGCAAAAGGGGTGGACCCGTTCAGAGATGTAGAAGGGACCCTGTTGATTAGACGGACCATCGTAAGAATTGCATCTCCCCGTTAGGTTTTAGGAACTCTTATTTGAGTGAGAAGAGAGCGAGCAATGTTAAGCGGATGCTTGAGTTTCCCTTCTGCTACTCCATTTTGCTGAGAGGTATACAACCATGAGTTTTGATGGATACAACCTTGGGAAGCAAAGAAGGATGTCAAGTCATGTTGCGTGAATTCCAATGCATTGCCAAAATGAAATATTTGAACACTAGTGGAGAAAATATTTTTGAGATAATGAAATAATTTTTGACAATATTATTAATCTCTGAACATTTTTTAACAAATAGACCCAGGTGGATCGATTATAAATATCGATAAAAACAACAAAACAAGTGTGTTCACTAGAGTACGGACTAGACGTGATCCCTGAATATCACAATGGATCAAAAAAATGAAACTTGATGATGAGGCTATGTACATGCAGGATAAGACACTCGATGATGTTTCTCGAACTAGCATGCTTCATACTCAAATGACTTGAGCATAAAATGTTCATGGAACGTCATGGAGATGGTCTTGACATAAGGGTGAACAAGGTGAAGGTGCTAGAGAAGGGGATCGTTGGAGGTAGATGTCGTACCTCAAAATTGTGTAAGACACCTGCCCCAGGATCTAGATTACATGTTTACACATCACTTGTAGTAACACTTTCACTATTCATCGCATTAGGTTACAGAAGGTGTGGGAAATTTTTTCGCGGTTCATAATGACATTCACAATACAATTAATCAACCACAGAACAACAAGTGCCACAAATTCATATTTGCATTAGTTTCCATATAATATTACATGCCTCAAAAGAAAATGACATTATGTACATATATCCCAAAATGTAACAGAAGAGACAGAAATAAGCACATAAGAGATTTTATCTTATTCTAAACAAATGCTATAATGTACCGTCAAAAGTAAACTGTGGAAGCTCTGGTCCTGCTGTCGGACTACAACGATGCATGTGCTTTACCTGCCATTCATGATGCGAAGAAAACAATATCAATAAAAGTTGAGTATAATCTAATTTATTAAAATAACATGTATTTTAGTGGTTTCAAAAGAAAGGAAGTAGATAGGATTTGGCATTTAAATTTAACAAGCTACTTGCACGAAATGATGGTTTTTAAGTTGTTCTGTATGTAAATCTCTTGTTACTCACCTTACTTTAACTACCCATATTTATCATTTTCTTTTTTTGATTATATGATCCATATTTAGATTGTCATCTTTTTATTATATTGATGAATCTTAGTATTATAAATGATGAGTCTCCTGATCCAATCTTTATCTTTATCTCAATTTCTCAAGCTTAGTGGATAATGTGTGGTCTTGATCTGAGTGTGACCTCACGCTATGACTCTACGACGTGAAGAAAACCTTAGAGTTGGGGTGCTTCCGTAGGTATGAGGTGGAGTATAATGCATCCTAACTAAGTTTCCAATACGTGCACTAGCTTCTCCTAACATCCGTAGTAGTAGCTCTTATTCTAATACAGATGATGTATGTCTCACGATCTTTTCCTTGCCAGGGCCTACGGGTGGAACAGTAAACAATCTCAATAGAGCCAAGCTCTAAAGTAACCAAGATCAACTGTAACCAACATCAAAAGTAACCAAGCTCAACTGTAACGAAACTCAAGTGGTGAAGAGACCTTCTGTCTCGCCTCCCTGTAGAAGGACGGTCCAGGAGAGGGCTAGGCACACTCCACAACTACCTCCCTAAGATGGGTGAGAGAGACTCTTCGGATTGAGTAACTCTAGACGGGCTTGGCCGGTACGGGTAAACGATATCGTAAACAAAAACTAATGGTCCTTAAGCCTATGAACACTACAAGATGGGGGTCAACGAAATGGTCAAAAAGAAAAACTGTGTATCCTAATGAAGCGAAAAACTTCGATAAATCGAGAAAAGACTGGGATCCTAGACCCGCGCATTGGGTGCCCGCTGCCCTAACTGAACTTCCTATCTCCCGCCTAGCTGAAGGTTACCGCACCCTCGCACAATCAGGTGTAAAAGTCACCATGACCGACATAATTTACAACCATCACTGATTCACCATCACTTACTTGATTCCTCAATTCTGTCTCAGTCTCTGTTGTGGTTAACTTTACAGATCTAGGCATATTGTTGACAATCTTATTCAATAGTTATCTATAGGTAGTTATTCATACATAAAGTATTGGTCACGAAGATTTACAGTCATCGATCACATATTATCCTATTTAATTCACAATTTAGTGGCCTGATTATTGATCTAGATTTTGTAAGTTACTTATATGAAAATACCCCATTGATTTTTTAAATCATGAGATTAGAAGCTGTTCATTAGATCTGGATCAAATTTAGATCAATGCGAATTCCCAACTTTTCTTATTTAAATCATGGGATTAAGAGTTACCCATTAGATCTTGGATTTTGGTTCAAATTAATACGAATTCGAACTCCTTTCTTGTTTGACTCATGAATTTTAGAGCTACTTATTAGATCTAAATTCAGTCTCATTTTTTTTTTTGAAACTCCAAAAAAGGGGGACACACGCGGAGGTGCTCACCCCAATGCATTAAAAAGAGAAAGAGATACTTACAAGGGGAAAACGGGAAGTGAGAAATTACAAAGCAGAGTAAAGGGGGTAGACGGAGATCGTAGCCCCTGATGCTAAAAATAATTACAAGGAGGTCCAGTCACGCAGGAAGCCCGAGGCCGTGGATCTAACATTCTCCAAATAGAACCGCTGACGAGCAAAGATAGCCTCGTTTCGCCCCAACCACAGGCTCCAAAGCCTCGAGATTGGGTCAAGAAGCGCTGGCCATGGTCGATCCCTAACACAGAACAAGCTTCGGCAGAAATGAGGGAATGAAGAGAGATCCAGCCACCCCAAATCGGCCCATAACGCATCAACACAGCAGCAATGAAGAAATAGGTGGTCAATAGTTTCCGTAGCCATGCCGCAGAGACCACAGAGAGGCGAAGAGTTGGGAAACATCCGAGCACAGCGATCACGAGTTAGAATTCTTCCCCTACGGAGCAGCCACAGAAAGATACCCACACGCTCAGGAACCCTGAGCGCCCACAAAAGATTACAATCACGCAAGAGCCTGTCATCCCTCCCATCGGCAGCGGGCAAGATGGCCATATAAGCGGCACGAGTAGAGAAAGGACCATTCTTCCAGGCCAGGTAATCCCTGCCCCCAGAAGGCACAGGGGCCTCAACAAGAGAGTTTTTGAGAGAGATATATTCGAGCATCCGCTGGTCCGACAAAGCCTCAGAGATTAAGGGGCACCAATCGCGCCCATCCCAGCATCCTGCCACCGTGACATCTTTACTGGGCACCAGTCTCATTTTACATGCTAATTTACCCTAATTCTATTAATTTTTAATCATGAAAACAACGGCTAATTAATAATCTATAATTTAATCTTAATTTCATTCTAATCATCCCAAATCTCTCAATTTTTAATCATGAGATTAGTGTATAATAATGGTTTGAATTTGGGTCCTAGTACATGCAAATTATCACCAAATTTTCACATTTTAATGCTAAAAACTGTAGCTATTAATGTTACGAAATCGGACTCAAATCATATGTAAATCATCTCCGATTCTCTTCTTTCAATATTAATAACTGTAGCTATTAATGTTCTTAAACTAGCCTCCAATCACATGTAAATCATCTCCAAATCTCATCTTTCAATGGTAAAAAACTGTAGCTACTAATGTTTTGAAATTAGACTTCAATCGTATGTAAATCATCCCCAAATCTCATCTTTTCAATGCTAAAAATCTGTAGCTATTAATGTTCTGAACTTAGTCAAATATCATACTAAGACACCACTAGTTTCTCAATAAATTAGATATAATTCTGGATTCAATTGATGGTTTGAAATTGGTACTAAAATTTATGCAAATCAATTCATTTCTTTCAAGTTTTTGGCATGAGACAGTAACAATTAAATGTCTGATTTTAGATCATAATCATGCCATTTTATCCCCCAATTCACCAAATTTTAGATCATAGAATCACTGATCTGAATTTAGATCTAACCAGCATGCAATCATCACCAAAATTATCATCTTTTATGCATGCTAACTAGAACATTCATAGCTCTGAATTTAAGTTTAATTGCATGCTAAAACACCTCCCAATTTACATCTTTCTTAAACATAGACTATTTAATTAATTCAAACCTTTTCTCAATTCTATTTAACACTCATCTTTTCATCTAACTTCAGAAGCAATATAATAGATTTCGAAATTGATTTTTAATATGCATGTAAGGAAGCAAGAGGAGGATATGATTGTACATTGGATCCCCAAGGTTGGAAATTAACTTGCATGCAATGGTTGGGAGCACAATTTAGCTTCAAGGAATTCCTTGGAGCGGCATCAACAGGTGTAGTGTTGCTGGAGAAACACCTTGAGTTGCAACTGAGGGATTCTTAGAGCAGCTTTGGCATCAACTAACCCAAGAGCAACAGAGAGTTGCTGCTTTGGAGCAAGCAACAACAAGACTCCAACAGGGGCTGTTTGGCAGCAACGAGGCTCCATGCAGCTGTGACTGCTGAAGGGGAAGCTCCAGCAACAAGCGGGCTTCTGCTTTGGAGTAGTTGCAGGCTGCAGAAAGGCTTCAGCAGTAGTAGAATTTGCTGTTCTCTCTCTCTTCAGCAGCAACATCTTCAAGATAGGAGAGCTGCTCCAGCCGAATTCTGAGGACGAAGGGGGCCCCTTCGGTGGAGAGATTTGAGATATAAAGAAAAGAAGGGGGAGGGTTTGGTATATATAAGGGAATGTGGGCCTTGAAGGGTTGACAAGTGGAGAAAGAAGGGGGTTAAGTGTGGCTGTTGTTTGGATGTTGTTCTGCTGAGTCCTGAAATTAATTTTCTTATTTTAAAATCATTATCTCCCTCTTATCTAGAATCTCAAAGTCATCTGTATTTACATCCTAAATCTTCGATTCAGATGATCGATAGCTCGTTTTGACTGTCTCAGAATGACGATCAAAATGAGTATAATATTCATGTACTTCTGATTTGAGATGAATTCGAAGATTTGTAAAATACAATCTAAATTTTTGATTGAATTTTTGTGATTTAAATGGTCAAACGACCTCCGATCGATGAACGATCGATTTCGTTGATTTTATTTTGTCAAATCGTATTTATGGTAGTTTCATTTTATTTTACGATTCTATTTTTTATCATGGCTTTTCCGATGGCATGGATTACGATGCGATCGACTTTTGATCGATTGCATCCGATCGAAATTCGATTTACAACCTATGGATCGATATGAATTTATTCAATATTAAATATTAATTGATCATGTAAACTCGTAGTCGGGTTGGATTCGGATTATTCGAATCCGGATGTCACAAATATAAAAAACTCAAAGGGAGTCTGGTCCTCGAGACTCGGTTTAGCATCACTATGTGTTTTATTTGGGTTTAATCTTGTCATAAAAATCTCAAAGGGTTTTGAACCCATAAAAACCTCAATGGAAAAACAAGCCATATTCCTTTAACAATATATAATTAACTTAGATTATTTTGACAATTACCTGAAAAGAGTTGTGAGTATTGTACTCGCATGTCTGCTTTGGTCTCCCATGTTGCCTTTTTGACACCATGTCGGTGCCATAACACCTTGGCTAAGAGAATCTCTTTGTTGCGAAGCTTCTTCACAACATTGTCAAGTATCTGCACTTGCCTCTCCTCGTATGTCAAGTCGTGTTCCACATCAAGGTTCTCATAGTTGATGACGTGTCGAAGGTCATGTACGTACTTCCTCAGGTTGGATATATGAAATATACCGTGTATAGCTGATAGGTGTGGAGGAAGGGCTACTCGGTAGGCCACTTTCCCCACACGAGCAATAATCTCAAACGGTCCAACATATCGTGGTGCCAACTTGCCATGAACACTTAATCTCTGTACTCCTTTTATGGGAGATACTCATAGAAATATCCTACCTCCACATGTATTTCTAGGAATTTCATTATTATGAGAGATTAGGTTGAATATCGATACATATTTGAAAATTGATTCAAAGTCGATGATCAGATTCGCTGAAACTCCAAATCTCTTCTCTGGTAGTCTGTATTGCTCTTCGGCGGCTTTGTGCCGTCTGAAGTTTTCACCTCACAAGATCAACAACCCTCACAATCTCCTCCAATAGATCCACGGAGTAAAGAGTGTGGTCATCTACCTCATGTCAACTGAGAGGCATGAGACATCTCCTCCCACATAAGGCTTCAAATGGTGCCATGCCAACTGAGAGGTGTGCAATACTCTCCCACTTCCACCAAGGAATGGAGAGATACTGTAATAACCATGGTGGTTTCCTATGCTCAGTCTTGACCATCTGTCAGGTCAAGCATCTGCTGACATGGTGTGCCATATCGCGCTTCATCCTGTCCCACCAGAAATGTCGATGTAGATTGCGATACATCTTTGTGCTGCCAGGATGAATAGCCAATTGTGAACTGTGTGCCTCGTCAAGGATGTCTTTGCATAATTTCTCATCGTTGGGCACAACAACCCGACCAGCCTTCCACAAAATAGACTTTGTCATCACAAAATCATCAATTTCGTCCTTGATGGCACGCATGCATGTCTTTGATCCAAGGATTTGACTTCTTGACTTCTACTATGCGATCCCGCAAACTGGTAAATCGTGGAGGCACACCAGTAGATATGGATGCACTCTCCTGAGGATGTCAATAGGTCAAAACTGTAAGTGTATCCCATGCGTATAACCAGTTTGTCACGTCCTTTGCATGAGCTCTCCTGCTAAGCGTATCTACCGCCACGTTTCCCTTACCTGGATGGTTAGTGATCATGTACTCGTAATCTTTCAGTAGCTCAAGCCACTTGCATTGTCTCATGTTTAGTTCCTTCCGATGAAAAATATACTTCATGCTCTTGTGATCTGTGAAAATATCAAATTTCACCCCATAAAGATAGTGGCATCAGATCTTCAAGGCAAATACAATTGTTTCCAGCTCCTTGTCATGGGTGGGGCAATTCTTCTCATGCAGCCTCAACTGACGTGATGCATATGCAATTACGCGACCTCGCTGCATCATAACTGCTCCTAAACCTTCTCTTGAGGCATCTTTGTATAATACATAGTCCTGAGTGCCTGAAGGAAGTGCATGAATGGGCGCAGTAGTCAATCTTTCCTTCAATGTTCAGAAGGCCTGCTCGCATGAGTCGTCTCAAATGAAAGGAACTCCATTTTATGTCAACCACATCATATGAAGAACAACTTGAGAAAATCCTTTGACGAAGCATCTGTAATAGCTTGCTAGTCTAGGGAAGCTCTGAATCTGAGTGACTGTCTTGGGTTGTTCCCAAGACATAATTGTCTCAATCTTTGTTATATCAACTTTGATACCTGCTTCAGAATTGACGTGCCCAAAGAATGAAACTTGAGATAACCTGAACTCACACTTGTTTAGCTTGGCATACAACTTGTGCTGTCACAATGCATCGAGACTGTCCTCAGATCATTTGCGTGATCCCATTCGTTCTGAGAATAAATCAGCACATTGTCAATGAATATGACTACACACTTATCCAAGTATGGACGAAAGATCCTGTTCATCATGTCCACGAATGCTGCAGGGCATTTGTGAGCTCAAACGACATCACAACAAACTCGTAGTGTCCATATCGAGTCCTGAATGTTGTCTTCAGAATATATGATTCTCGAATCCTCAACTGATGGTAGCTAGATCGGAGATCGATCTTCGAAAACACCAAATATCCCTGTAGCTGATCGAATAAGTCATCAATGTATGACAGAGGATAATGGTTCTTCACCGTTCTCTTGTTCAGATGCCGGTAATCTATGCACATTCTCATCGATCCATCCTTCTTCCTGACAAATAGAACTGGAGCATCCAAAGGTCAAGTGCTCGGCCTCAAAAAACCTACCAAATAACTCATGTATTTGCACCTTCAGCTCTCTCAACTCAGCCGGTGCCATGCGACATGGAGTCATTGAGATTGGTTGTATGTTTGATAGCAATGTGATCTCGAACTCAATCTCTCTCAGGTGGTAACCCTGGTAAATCATCAGAAAATACATCAGGGTAATATGACACTATATTGAGGTCTAAATTAGGTTTCCCAATTGACCAACCACACCATAACTATCCTTGATGTTCATATGCAAAAGAAGAGTTTCATCAATTATAATGTAAAAGTCAAGTCGGCATCACCGTAGGCATTGTATGATCAATAACTGTCCAATATATTCATATACAAAAGAAAAGTTGCACCATTTTTTCCTTTGAGAAAAAGAAAGTCAAAAGTAAAATGTAAAAATTATCAGCAAGCGTATCAAACGAAGAGGAATGAAAAAGGAGCATCAAAGTATGTACAAACTGAAAAGGATCATACATACTCAAACATCAGGTATATCGAATATCAAACGAAGAATCATTCAAACATCAATGTATTGAGAAATCTTGAAAGCAAATACACGTCGGAGAAGGGAAAAATAGTTTGTATAATGAGTTTGTTTCTTAATTGTTCTCTGACTCCTTGAACCATGGTCGTGTTGTTGAAGGAGAAGCTAGATCTCCGATTCAAACATCAGGTATATCGAATATCAAATGGAAAAACATTCAAACATCAATGTACTGAGAAATCTTGAAAGCAAATACATGTCATAGAAGGGAAAAAATAGTTTGTATAATGAGTTTGTTTCTTAATTGTTCTCCGAATCCTTGAACCAAGGCCGTGTCGTTGAAGGAGAAGCTCGATCTCAACAACGAGTTTGTATCTCCAGTTGGAGTTTGCTTTGTCTCCTTCTTAACATATTGGGAGATAAAGGGCATGATTTAAATTGAGATGTGATCTCACAAGCTCAGGCGACAACTGCGGCAATTTGTTGGAAGTAAGGACATGTCGTGGAGAATGGAGGGGGACGAAGACACCTCTTCTCGAAGGTCGAGGTCGGGGTATGAGGCTTGAAGTAATGATTATGGGTTTGATTGTCACATGTAAAATTAGTTGAGAAATCTTGAAAGCAAATACACGTCATAGAAGGGAAAAAATAGTTTGTATAATGAATTTGTTTCTTAATTGTTCTCCGACTCCTTGAACCAAGGTCGTGTCGTTGAAGGAGAAGCTCGATCTCAAGAATGAGTTTGTATCTCCAATTGGAGTTTGCTTTGTCTCCTTCTTAACATATTGGGAGATAAAGGGCATGATTTAAACTGAGTTGTGATCTCACAAGCTCATGCGACAAATGCGGCAATTTGTTGGAAGTAAGGACATGTCGTGGAGAATATAGGGGGGGGGGAGAAGACACCTCTTCTCGAAGGTCGAGGTCGGGGTATGAGGCTTGAAATAATGATGATGGGTTCGATTGTCACGTGTAGAATTAGTTGAGAAATGGTGATCGGGCAGGGAGATGATGGTGTGGATGCTGATCAAGGAGGAAGAAAAGAGAGGTTCACTCAAGAATGGAGGAGGATTTCGGGCAGAGAGACTCTGTGGGGTGGGGGGGAGAGGGTTCGACACATGTCATATCATTTGCTAGAATGCCAGCTCAACCTGCTTAAGCATATAAAGAGGAGAATGTTGAAGCTTAAAACCATCGGGGTGCCCTGGTGAAATTGCGTAGATATCCCAGGACCCATCCGGGTAAGACAACAACAGAACATACCCTTAGAATGAACTCCAAGGAGTTTCGTTTGGGTTCTGCTTTTTCTTTGAGAAAGAGGTTATGCTTTGAGACATTGACAATGAGAAGACATCATGGTCCTTAGGAGTTGATAGGTAGGGGTGTTATTCTTTTGGCGAGGATGTAAAAAGTTCGGACACTGGTGTGGAAGTGTAGGCTGCAGTGCATGATGCGAAATCAACGGTTTGCCCGATCTTGATGGTTTTCTAGATCTCATATTTAAAGAGTCCTGGGACCTTGCCAAAAGGGAATATGGCTGCCGTGGTTGGTTGTTTGGCGTAGATAGATAAAGGACAGGCTATCGTTTGTGCTTTCATAAATTAACTGAGTGCATTTTCTTATCTAAATTTGATTCAGAGCAGCCAGGACTAACTTTTGGCGGAACACCAAATCTATCTTTAATAGCATAAATGTTATCCTTTTTGAGATCTATGTTCACACAGTTAAATGAGCGCATAATTGACATTAGATTGACCTTAATTCCCTGAAAAAGTTGTGTTGACCTTTAAAGACAATGTATGGTCTCGTACATATCAATCTATTTTCTCTGACTTTGGTTTTTCAAGTTACACATGAGCATTTGCTTGCCCTCCTTCAATCTCTAAGAAGATTTTTGGCCTTGTTATAATTTAGGTGATTAGTTCAAATGCACCGTTGTCACTGAAAATGCATGTTCCAACATCTAATTTTCTCGTATATTATTTATTAGGATATGCTCTACTTTATGCCTCTCATTGTCTCAGCACATTTGTTTTATGTTTTGAACCATCAGTACTAGTTATTGCACTTGAGAAGGTGGAAAGAAATTCTGGAACTCTTGTCGGGAGTAGCATTGCCTCTATCCAGAAGAGTAAAGCTCCCGAGGTTGTCATTAAGTATTAGTTTGCCAAGTGGCTAGTGGTTTAGAGCAACTGGTTCTGATATGCAACATTGTTCTTATCATAGATGCTTCTTGCTCTGATGGATGAAGCTTATACGGGCTCTACCATCGAAGATAGAGTAGCTGGTGCCGAGTCTGATGATAGCAACACTATCGATGCGGCTGATCCATTGTTTCTTGACCTCCTCAAAGATGAGAATGATGGGTTAGCTGTATGCTTCAATTCATGCCAGATCTAATGATTAAACTTGAAATAACCAAGATAAAGATTAGTAAAGTTGGAATATGTTAACATTTTGTAAATGAAGCTAAAATTTAGTGAAATTTGTGATTGAAAGTCTATTTCTAACAACAATACTCATCTAGTTATTGAACCAGTGTTATGTATGTTTCTCCAAGGAAAAAAGATCGATTCTAGTCTTCTTAGTTATGGACTTCTAGTTTACTTTTTTTTGTTACTATTTGATTGATTCTTCTAATTAGATCTGGGATTGTTAATGTCTAAAATTTCTTAATCTAGTAATTTCCATGTTTGCGCTTTTACGCGGTGGTTGTTTTTTCCCGAATTCGGGGTGTTATTTTATCTGAACATTCAGTCGTAAGAAAGTATTCCATACACTCCATGCTACCTGTTTTTGTAAAATTGAGATTACAATATGAAGATTTAAAGATAATGATATCCTGATTACTATATGATTACGTTGTTCCTGAAAGTATCAAAAGTGAATTTGAAGAAATTTGCTTAGTAGAATTTTAGAGAAGCAGAATTCACGATGCAAAGTGCAAGTCCGTATCTTTTTGACTAAACTTCTTCTTTCTGTTTCTTATATGTCTTATTCTTTCTGGTTTGTCTCGTACATCCATCAAGTTCATTCACATTTTTAGTTAAAAGCTTTGTTAAGTGGCCTCTAGTGTTTGATTGTAACCATTTTTTATTGAAGGAGCGACATTGGGCATCTGCAGCAATATCTGCAGCGATACAAGCCGCTGTTAGCACTCCCCATCCAATAGACTCAAAAGAGCACTTGAGATGACACCTCGGTTACTGGATGTCTATATTGCTCGTGCTTTGCAGGAGTTTAATGAGTGTATGTTTATTGAAACTTCTAAGTTGTATTTAGGTGACTACATTTTTCATATGCATTCTGTTAGCTTTGTAGTTGCTGCTGCTACGAGTATTGCATTCTTTTTATTTTTTTCATTGCTTAGTGCTATATAATTTAAACAAAAATTTTATTGCAGCTTTAATATGTGCTTTGGTTCCACTTTTGATGTCAAGAAATTCTACATTATTCCCTGACAGAATCTTCTCTTTTGAGGTAGGATCCGGTTTAATCCATTCATGTTTTTTCTTTTTCATTTTTTCTCCTCTGTGTTGGCTTTAGTTTTATGTATGTTCATAAATATGTGGCTGTTTTACAAATGCACCTGATGGCTTCAGTTTTATGTATGTGCTCTTACATTTGTTATACTTATTCAAATGTTTGCAAAAGATTTTCTGAATACTTTATTTTTTTCTATCAATTTTCTGGTATAGACAGCCAGTTCGTGGCACGGACATGAAACTAATGGCATTTGCATCCAAATCCTTAATGGACATACCCAGCTGCTTGAGTGTTGAGGGATATTTTGTGTTCCACCTAGTCGGGGCACACTAGTCTTTGCCATGTATGGTGACTCTTGTGTAACCATAAGCCTAGGATTCTAACCTTATAAGAACCTATAAGGTAGCACATTCTAATCAAGCCATTCTCTCATTCCTGTCAACTTGGTATCAGAGGCAGCCCCCCATCCTCTCTACACTGCATACGCCCCCTCCCTCTCTCTACCACCGCCACCACTTTGCCTCCTTTCCGTGGTCGTGCATGCCCCCTCTCCATGGCCGGCCCCTCTCCACAACCGCCGCCAACATCAAGTCATGCGGGTTTCTACCAACAATTATTGGCCTAAATCATTCTCACGGATTGATTGTTTTGAGCAACATGATCACCTTGTGACACATCACATATTGTGTGATATGATCTAAAAAAATCTTTCAAATTTTTATATGCAAAGAAAGGTGTCAGAATTAGAGGTAACATCTCAAGGATATGATGAAGGGAACATGCAATTACCCTTATTTGGCTTCGATCAAAGAAATTGGACAAGATCGATTATCCCAAATGATCGATGATGTTCACAATGTTCATATGAGGATACAACAAAGAACATATTCTTCTGAGCAAGAACATATAGTCAGAATAGATAAAAATGCCACCTGGGGCGAAGATGATGGGATGGTGTGCTCATGGCTTATGATTAGCGTCATCAACCGAATTGCTGAGGAGTTATTATTCTATGAGAATGCATCTGGCATATGGATTTCCTTTAAAGCTATATAGCAGGAGAAGAACTTGAGCATAATGTTTCAGATTATTTTGCTTTAATAGTCAACTGTCATGAAACAACCTATTAAAGAGCAATGGACTCTCAACTGCATTCGTGACAACTCCCCCCCCCCCCCCCCCCCCCCCACCCCCACCCCCTCCCCGTCAAATTTTGGAGCGGGAATGTAGCTTGTTTAAATTGTCATGCTGCTTCGCTACCCACTCTTCACCATTATAGCAACTCTGGCTACAGTTCCCAGGCCCAAGAAGAAAGAAGAATGAATCTTGAGGACGAAGAGGAAAGAAAGAGATCCATAGGGTACTCTCTTACCGGAACCAGATCTCACAACTCTGAGTGGCTATTCCTCACAATCACTCCTTGTGACGCTGCAGAATCATGGCAATTAGTATTTCAAGACGCAATCACACCTCTCCTGCAAGAAGCTGCATCTGATGCTGTTGCCGGGGAAGCTTTTCCTGAAGCCCGCTGCAATCTTGCTGTTGATGCTTCCACAACTGGCAATATGATGAACCTGAAGCAATCAAGATGCCTCTTGGTAGAGTACTTCTCTCAATTAGAATAATTGTTTTAAGATATAATGCTTGTATTCCGGGATGCACTAGTCCAAAATAGAAAGAATACTGCGAAAATGGCAGTTATAGTATTACTTGCAGGCTTGACACAGTCTATGCCACTTCCCAGAAGCAGATAAACACATCAGACACATTACCAACAATAGAAGAAAGATATAACACTCTTAACTGTGTTGCGGTCACCTACAGTACCACCGCTCCAGATGTCCATCGATAGGCCACTGCCCTTGCTGCTCCATCCGGATGAGGAGGTCAGAGTATATATAGAGGTCGCTGTCGTGGTCGTATCATGCCAGGTTTAAGGATGCAACACAAACCAGTACACATTCTGTGGAAGATTTGGTTACATACTGAGACTGGCTACTATAGTGAGAATGAATATCCTCCCATAGTTCGATGTATCACTATTGTAAGTGATAACCGATCTGTGATAATCCCTACAAAAGACTTTGAGGACCTGATGCATCACTTGAACATGTTAAACCATTGAGACACTCAACATGGTAATCATTTAGAGACAATTGGCATCATCCACTATGGTATCCATGTTGCTTCAGTTGAAAATTTTGCAAAAATCGTTTGGTCGATTTATACCGAAGCTTCTACTCACTTTTGTGGTGAAAAGAACCCACTACACCTGATGTGTCAAGTTAGTATAGGGCAAGCGAATAAGTAGCCGAAGGCATATTTTTCCTTATAAAAGGAAACATGGACGTTCACCTGACCTCCAACTTCAAGTTCAATAATGTTTTGTTTATTCATGAAGTTCTTAAATGTCCGCCATCTGTTAGTTAAGTTTGCGAGGAACTTAATTGTCAAGCAATATTTGATGATGTCTCATTTGTTTTTTAGGACATCTTGAAGGTTGATTGGTGCGGGCTGTGAAGAATGTGACATCTACCACTTAGTTGAGTCTACCGATGTTATTTTCTCCATGACTCAATTCTTTCTTTCTTCAATCGCTCTATGGTACCAACATTTAGGACATCATTCCCTTCAGAAACTTCGTTGGGTTCTTTCCCATGTCAACATAGAGTTTAAAATTTTCCAATTGGCTAAGCATCATTGAAGTTCCTCTCATACTTCTGGTACTCTCTGCCACTGTTTTAAATTTCTATATAGGGTATCGTATCGATACCATGTCGAAATAAAATTTCGGTAAATTTCGATGATATTTCACCCAAATCGAGCAACTTTTGTGAAGGATGGCTCTTATATCGGTATTTCGCTCGAAATTTCGGCCTCATATCCAAACCAAATTTCGGCGAATTTCGCCAATATTTCAAGAAATCTGAAACCATGCTCTCTGCACTGTTCTTTTTGAGCTTGTCTCCTTGATGTTTGGGGACTGGTTTATATTTTCTTGTGTTTCATGAACCTTTTTTGAAGAATAAGTCTGATGACTACTCTATTATAGTTGAGTTTATCAATGAAATAAAAAATCAATTTGATACCGATGTAAAAACTCTTCGATCTATAGTGCAAAAGAGTATCTTTCGTGTGACATGTAGTTTTTCCTCTCCTCTCAGGGGGATTGCTGATGGGGTTATATCTTACAACAAAATGGGGTTGTCAATAGAAAACATCAAGATTTTTTCGATATTTCCTTGACCTTTCCAACCACTTATTGGAGAGATGCGATATTCACTGCTGCCTATCTTATGAACTGTATGCCCTCTTACATCGATGGTCATGTTCTAATTGAGATTTACTATCCTGAAAAGAGGAAGTTACATGTTAATCCTAAAGTGTTAGGATGTGTGGCCTTTATCTGCACTCTTAGTACTGACATTGATAAATTGGCAGACAGGTTGATCAAATATGTGTTCTGTGTATGATTGAAATCAGAAGGGATATCACTGCTATGACCTAAGGTCTCGGAAACACTACAAGTGCGGATGTTACCTTCATTGAATCAATTCCTTTCTATTCTGGCACATGTATCCATAAGTCTCCACCTCCTAACATCTCAGCAACTGCATCGATTCTCATTCCCATTCATTATGATATTCGATACAAAATTCTGTATCAATAGAAACAACCAGTTTTAAGCCAACATTGCCTCTCGCAAAGGTATCTCCTTTAATTAAGATTTTGCATATTGGCAATATTTCCTCTTCCATAGATGCACTTACAGGGTTAGAAGATAGTCAAGCAGCTGATGCAATGTGCATTCCAGAAATGAAGGATAGTGTTCCATGTGTCCTATCTCTGCAACAATGTCCTTTCAAACATTGGAACATCTTACAAACGATTTACTGAGGCCCTATTAGCAACATAGATCCCTCGTACAATAACGAAACACTCCGTGATCTAAATGATAGCTTGCAATGAAAAAAGAGGTGTCTGGCATGACTATGAGACTTGGCTGAAATAGAGGATGGTTTACAACTAAGTAGATAGATCATCTACAAGAATGTCAAGGTAGTACTTTATCTTATAGATGTCCTCCAAAATTCTTCTTATGACTAGATCCAATCTCCTAGTCCCTACGGAAGGAAAAATAATTTCATGTTCTTTCTTGAGGATTAAGGAAATCCCTTTTGATTGCCACTTTCTCTAGACCTTCAGGAAAAGCATGAAAAAAGCTCGAATGGTATGATTTCCCCGTCACCATAGAGCATGAGTTACCTCAATCTTAAGAAAATACCATAAGTGACTAAGTTTCCTGGTGATTAATAACTTTTGTGGAAAGGCCTTTGTCCCGAGAATGCATGTGTTGTCACCTCTAGTACTTACCGTACCATAAACATTTATGGTTGTTGAATCATGTCTCCAAATAAGCGAGTAATCATATGTAGTTCTGTGAAAATCAAGGAGTTGATATCTTAAGTGTGTCTATTGAGCCAGTCTCCTAGGCTTTGCTGTAGGTCATAGATAGCCTTGTGCAAATGTCATATGTATTCCCCCTTAATGGTGTAGGTCAGTGGTTGTGGCATATAGATCCCCTCCTCAAGATCACCATAGACGAATGCCTTCTTAACATCTAATTTAATATTCAACAAGCTCTTGTTGGTAGCACCATCGACAATCGTACGAATATATACCATCTTGGCCACTAGAGAAGGTCTCAAAGTTTTTTTTTGACACTCCAAAGAGGGGGAGACACCCGTAGGTGTTCGCCCCATTTTATTAAAGAGGAGAAAAAGAAAGTACTTACAGATGGAGAAAAAAGGGAAACATAGGGAAATGATATCAATAATGATACCATTCGCCCCGTAACCAAAAATTCGCTACCCAAGTGACCAGTCCGAACAAAGACGGTTCGCGTCAATACAAATGTTTTCTAAGTAAAATCTCTGCCCCGCAAACAGATATTTGTTCCTCGCCAGCCAGATACTCCAAATGCGCGCGAAGGGAACCAGTCTCACCGCCCTCGAACGATTTGCAGCGAGTGCAATGCTCTCCCAAAAAGATACCATCGACGAAAGATTCAGCCACGCAACGTCCTCCCATAAGGGCCGCACAAGGTCACAGTGGAGGAAGGAGGTGTTCGGCCGTCTCAACAGCCGAGTCGCAAAAGCCGCAAAAAAATGGGAACGTTTGGAAAGAGAGCTACCAGGCGGTCGGCGGGTAGGAAGTCGTCCACGCCTAAGGATCCACAAGAATATGCCCACCCTTTCCGGAAGCTTGAGACCCCATATGAGGTTGCAATGATAAAATTTTTGACGCCTCCGGATGCACAGCGATGGGGAGGAGAGCAGAATATGCCTTCTTCGAAGAAAAGGACCCGTCGTTCCAGGAGAAGTGATCACGCCCCCACGATGGAGTAGGGGCGTCCCCGAGTAAGGACATCAATGCAGAGAAGTCAATCAGGCGCTGAGAAGAGAGAGAATCCACCAGAATCGGGCACCAGGTGCCGTTGGACCAGCATGAGTCCACCGTTGCATCTTTGTCCCTGGCAAGCGCATATAGTCTTGGAAAAAGGTTCATGAAGATGCCTTTGCCAGACCAGTCCATGGTCCAAAAGCGGAAGGAGGAACCATCGCCGAGAGATGGTCGGAATAAGGACCGATTGCGGTTGAAAACTGTGAAGGCTTCGCGCCAAAAGATGGGAGAGTGAATATGTGATCTACCGTCAAAGACGGAGAGAAATGCATTACTCGCCGCACTGCGAAGGCATTGAACAAGAAAGCCATCCTCCCGGCCTAAAAGCCACGACGCCCATTTGAGAAGGAAAGCATCCCGCATGATCTCCAGCCGCCGCACACCCAGGCCCCCGTCCCATTTAGGACGCGTAATGTCCTCCCAAGCGACCAGATGAATCCCTCTTCTTGCAGTACCATTCTTGCCCCAAAGGAATCCCCCTCATACATTTGTCCAAGCGCAGTCTAATCCCCTTTGGCAATCTGCGCGATGATAGAAAATAAATAGGGATAGCGGAGAGGACGGATTTGATAAGCACCAATCGGCCACCCCGAGAGAGCAATGAAGAGCGCCAACCTGCCAGCCTTGTCTCGACCTTCTCCACCACCCGCTGATAGTCGCGCAACCGCGGCCTGCCCACTGAGAGAGATAATCCCAGGTACTCAAGAGGAAGAGCCCCGAGAGAGGCCCCCAAAATGGAGGAGCATTCCCCGACCTCCAGAGGCGAGAGAGCAAAGGGCACAAATTTGGATTTGTCCTCGTTGATGCGGAGCCCCGATAATTCGCAGAATAAATGTACCGTAGTAGCCATTCCGGAATATTGCAGTCGGTCCCCCTCGATAAAACATAAGGTGTCGTCCGCATATTGGATCAGCGGGATATGAAGGTCACCCAACGAGCATCCTCGAGTATACCCAGCGTCGTATACGCCTTGAATCATACGAGGCAGCACATCCGCCGCCAAGACAAAAAGAAGAGGGGCAAGGGGGCATCCCTGGCGAACTCCCCTGCGCGGTTGAAATAAGTTCCCAGACGGTCGACCATTAAGATATAAGGAGAAGGAAACCGTGGTAACACATCGACGGATCCATGAAATCCATAACGGAGGGAATCCCCGAGACTTCAAAACCGACCATAAGAATCGCCAATCCAAGGAGTCGTAAGCCTTAGCAAAATCAATTTTCCAGAGGACTCCCTTCGTTCCATTTCTGTGCCAACCATCAATGATGGCGGAAGCAAGGGCGTAGCAGTCAGATATTTGCCTCCCTTGAACAAAGGCCGCTTGGCAGGGAGAAATGAGAGAAGCAAGCAGGGGCGCTAGGAGAACGGGCTCTACAGCGGCGGGCGGATGGCGCAAGCATTCTCTTAAGCGCGTATGGGTTCCGAAGCGCTTCGGCCCTCGGCACAGCGACCAGGTACGTGCCACTCGTCAACCGGTCTTGCCCTCGAGTATCGCTATCAAAGACGAAGATAACAAGGATGGATGGGTGAGGGTATCCCGCTCTAAGCCCGGCAGGCGATGCTTTCGTTGTGCGGGGCGTGGTCATTTGGCGTCTGCATGCATGGCGCCTCCTCGATGCTTCCGGTGCGGTCGTTTCGGGCACCGTTCGTTTTCATGTAGGGAAGCGCTCGTGGATCTCAGACGGACGAAGCACTCATCTCGAGTAGATGACCCTCCCCGTGTGAAAGCTCCCTCGGCCTTTCGGGACTCTCGCTCCTTTGCTCAGGTGGTTTCTGCGAGCTGTGGTGCTGCTTCAGCAAAAGGGAAGACCACTCCCTCCGCGTCGCACTATGGCTCTGATGATACTGGCAATCCTTCCCTTCCAGCGAAGTTACTCCATGACATGTTGCCAGTGGCTCGGAGTCGCCAGGGCTCACACCGGATGGGCAATCACCCATCTTCTGTGGAGGGGCCTCCGGCGGGGGAGCTTTATGCTCCTGCGGCGTCGGTCAATCCCGGTCCGAAGGAGATGGCTGCAAATCATGGCGTGGCGATTGGCATGGTGCTTCGGCGGGGCTCCGACCGCGAGGCGATCCAATCGGAAACTCTTCTTCTCCTGGGCGAAGGATTCTCGGGGGACTTCTTCTTTCTGGACGACACCCGATGCTGTGTTCGAGGACTAGAAGGAACGGGCTCTGCAGCGGCGGGCGGATGGCGCAAGCATTCTCTTAAGCGCGTATGGGTTCCGAAGCGCTTCGGCCCTCGGCACAGCGACCAGGTACGTGCCACTCGTCAACCGGTCTTGCCCTCGAGTATCGCTATCAAAGACGGAGATAACAAGGATGGATGGGTGAGGGTATCCCGCTCTAAGCCCGGCAGGCGATGCTTTCGTTGTGCGGGGCGTGGTCATTTGGCGTCTGCATGCATGGCGCCTCCTCGATGCTTCCGGTGCGGTCGTTTCGGGCACCGTTCGTTTTCATGTAGGGAAGCGCTCGTGGATCTCAGACGGACGAAGCACTCATCTCGAGTAGATGACCCTCCCCGTGTGAAAGCTCCCTCGGCCTTTCGGGACTCTCGCTCCTTTGCTCAGGTGGTTTCTGCGAGCTGTGGTGCTGCTTCAGCAAAAGGGAAGACCACTCCCTCCGCGTCGCACTATGGCTCTGATGATACTGGCAATCCTTCCCTTCCAGCGAAGTTACTCCATGACATGTTGCCAGTGGCTCGGAGTCGCCCAGGGCTCACACCGGATGGGCAATCACCCATCTTCTGTGGAGGGGCCTCCGGCGGGGGAGCTTTATGCTCCTGCGACGTCGGTCAATCCCGGTCCGAAGGAGATGGCTGCAAATCATGGCGTGGCGATTGGCATGGTGCTTCGGCGGGGCTCCGACCGCGAGGCGATCCAATCGGAAACTCTTCTTCTCCTGGGCGAAGGATTCTCGGGGGACTTCTTCTTTCTGGACGACACCCGATGCTGTGTTTGAGGACTTTCCCCGGAGCAACGGGAAATCCTCATTTCTCGGTCGAATTCGTCGGCGGTCAAATGGCGTCGTCCCCGGGTGGCTGATGGTGCTTCTCTAACCTCCGAGATATGCGTTGTGGAGGTCCGCGGAGTTCCATTCCTGTCTCGCTCGGCGCATTGCCTCTCCAAAGGTGATTCGCAGTTGGGGTCAAGTTCTGGTTATCTTGGACGATGGCCTTTCCCCAGGTTCGGACTGGTCGTGCACAAGGATTTTGGTCGAATGCTCCTCCAACCTCTCACGCTCCATGTCTGGCAAGACTTTTTCGGAGATTTTGGATCTGGGCAGATGGTCCTTCAAGCTTGAGTTCTTCTTTCCGCCGCCGGTGGCTTCGTCAGTCCATTCCGAGGCCGGGATCGATGCCCCCAGGTCCAACGACGGTTCGCCTCCGATGGCCCACGTGGCACCTTCCTTGGCTGTTCCCGAAGCGTCGCTGAATCATGACGACCCTTCGACTTCGTCGCATGGGCTTCGATTCTCGTGCGCTTTTGGACGGACGCCCTCTCACGTGCCCAGGGGGCCTTTTCGAGGACGATCCGCAGTCGGCGGATTTATCTGACATTCCCATTCCGAAGAGTTGCGGCTCCTCCCCGAGTTTCGATGTGGCGCTTCCGATTCCCCCTTTCGGATCGGATCCTATTCGGGCCCTATCGTGGGCCGCGCATGACCCGACAATGTTTGGGGACTCTATTATCTACTACGAAGATATTCCCTGCCCTATTCTATTTCTGCGGTGCCTTTCTATCGGTCGCAGTGCTACGAAGACTGGAGTCCCTCTTCCTCAGCATCACCGCCTATTCTGCTAGCAAGCGAGTCGGGCTCCCCGGTGGCCGCCCCCGAACTTGTTAATAACGATATCACTCAACTTTATGGGCAGCCTTCTACTTCTTTTGGGATTTCTAGGTCTTCTGGATATCAAGGGGATTCTTCTTCAAACGTCATGCCGCTCTCTCCAGCCCGAAGTGCAGCTTCGTGGAACTCTTGGAATGCGTCGGTTGCTTCCGCGAATAGATTTGGCATTATATATGCTCGGCGCCTGAACCTCTCCTTCGAAGGGACTTCTTCACCGCCGATTCTGCTATCTAGGGAGGCGGTGGCGGAAGCGGCTGGACTTCGCCGACTGGACCAACGTCGTGCTTAAACTGGGCGTTCCCCCGACCACTTTTTGGGATAATTATTGTAATATTTAATGAAGCTTCTCTCTTGGAACGTTCGTGGAATGGGTGACCCTCTGCGTCGCAGGGCTTTGGGATCGCGTTTGGTTGATTGGGATTGTGATGTCGCATTGATACAGGAATCAAAGCTCTCTGGAGTAGACGACGCCCTCTGGAGATCGTTGGGAGCAGGGCCGGTGGATGCATTTTGTGCTTTGGACGCGACCGGCTCCTCTGGTGGTGCTATTGTGACTTGGAGATCTTCAAGCTTCTCATTATCCTGCTCTCGCATGGGACGACATTCTATCTCTGTAATCCTTATGCATGTGGCCACTAACGTATCTATGGCTTTCTCTTGTATTTATGCGCCTCTATGTCACCTTGCCCGTCGCGATTTATGGGAGGACTTGCGGGGCGATGCTGCGGCTTTTGAGGATATTCCGTGGATTTTGGGAGGGGATTTTAATGTTACTATGCTTTCAAACGACCGCCCCCGCGGGCGGGGGGGAAGGGATCCTGGTTCTATCGATTTCCTGGACTTCATCAACGACTTGGCCCTGGATGATTTGGTAACCACGGACATCATATACACTTGGCGCAATAGCTCCTCTCGATCGCGGCTTGACCGGTTTCTAGCTAATTCTCGCTGGATGGATGCATTCCCACTATGCTCGGTTTCGTCTCGTCCTCGGTCTTTTTCGGATCATAGCCCCATTATTTGGGATTCGGGCGAGTCATCCCGTCCGCGCGACATTTTTCGTTACGAGAAGAGTTGGCTTCTGGAGCCTAATTTCAAGGAACTAGTGCGAAATCACTGGTCACAAACGTCAGTCCCGGGTAATGCGGCTCATCGTTTTGCCCTCAAACTCTCCTCTCTGCGGCGGGTTCTTGCTTCCTTCAAATTTTCTACGCGTCTGGCCCGGCGGTCGGTCCGCAACGAGGCTGAGGCGATAATTATTAGATTGGATCGCTTGGAAAGCGTCAGGGAACTTTCACAGGAAGAATTATACGAGAGATCAGTAGCGGCTCAGATCGTTTCGGAGGATGACAGGAAAAAAGCAATTGAATGGAGACAACGCTCGCGTCTTCGTTGGCTCAAGGAGGGGGATGCTAATACTGCCTTTTTCCATCGGGTCGCTAGTGCGCGTAAACGATCTAATCGTATCTCTACCATTGAGATTGGGGACGCTATATTTCAGAATGAGCGAGATATGGGTGCGGCATCGGTTAACTACTTCAAGAACTTTTTCAATCGCCTCCCCTCTTCTTCATGGCACTGGTTGGCTCCCGGGGCCCCTTCCATCTCTGGCTCAGATGCTGCTAATTTATCACGCCCTCTATCAATGGAAGAGCTTAAGAGCGCGGCTTGGGACCTTAACGCCGATGCTTCCCCAGGCCCAGACGGGTTCCCTATTTCCTTTTATAGGGACTTTTGGGACGTTATCGCCAACGACGTTTTGGCTGTGGCACTCGAGTTCTGTGAAGGAAACCGGGGATTCAACAGGGTTAATCGGGCCTCTATGGTTTCTCATCCCGAAATCCCAGGGTGCTCGTCGTATTGAGGAATTCCGCCCTATTGCCATCTCCAATGGTATTTACTTGATCATTGCGAAGGCTCTGGCACGTCGCCTAGCGCCCCTGCTTGCTTCTCTCATTTCTCCCTGCCAAGCGGCCTTTGTTCAAGGGAGGCAAATATCTGACTGCTACGCCCTTGCTTCCGCCATCATTGATGGTTGGCACAGAAATGGAACGAAGGGAGTCCTCTGGAAAATTGATTTTGCTAAGGCTTACGACTCCTTGGATTGGCGCTTCTTATGGTCGGTTTTGAAGTCTCGGGGATTCCCTCCGTTATGGATTTCATGGATCCGTCGATGTGTTACCACGGTTTCCTTCTCCTTATATCTTAATGGTCGACCGTCTGGGAACTTATTTCAACCGCGCAGGGGAGTTCGCCAGGAATGCCCCCTTGCCCCTCTTCTTTTTGTCTTGGCGGCGGATGTGCTGCCTCGTATGATTCAAGGCGTATACGACGCTGGGTATACTCGAGGATGCTCGTTGGGTGACCTTCATATCCCGCTGATCCAATATGCGGACGACACCTTATGTTTTATCGAGGGGGACCGACTGCAATATTCCGGAATGGCTACTACGGTACATTTATTCTGCGAATTATCGGGGCTCCGCATCAACGAGGACAAATCCAAATTTGTGCCCTTTGCTCTCTCGCCTCTGGAGGTCGGGGAATGCTCCTCCATTTTGGGGGGCCTCTCTCGGGGCTCTTCCTCTTGAGTACCTGGGATTATCTCTCTCAGTGGGCAGGCCGCGGTTGCGCGACTATCAGCGGGTGGTGGAGAAGGTCGAGACAAGACTGGCAGGTTGGCGCTCTTCATTGCTCTCTCGGGGTGGCCGATTGGTGCTTATCAAATCCGTCCTCTCCGCTATCCCTATTTATTTTCTATCATCGCGCGGATTGCCAAAGGGGATTAGACTGCGCTTGGACAAATGTATGAGGGGATTCCTTTGGGGCAAGAATGGTACTGCAAGAAGAGGGATTCATCTGGTCGCTTGGGAGGACATTACGCGTCCTAAATGGGACGGGGGCCTGGGTGTGCGGCGGCTGGAGATCATGCGGGATGCTTTCCTTCTCAAATGGGCGTCGCGGCTTTTAGGCCGGGAGGATGGCTTTCTTGTTCAATGCCTTCGCAGTGCGGCGAGCAATGCATTTCTCTCCGTCTTTGACGGTAGATCACATATTCACTCTCCCATCTTTTGGCGCGAAGCCTTCACAGTTTTTCAACTGCAATCGGTCTTATTCCGACCATCTCTCGGCGATGGTTCCTCCTTCCGCTTTTGGACCATGGACTGGTCTGGCAAAGGCATCTTCATGAACCTTTTTCCAAGACTATATGCGCTTGCCAGGGACAAAGATGCAACGGTGGACTCATGCTGGTCCAACGGCACCTGGTGCCCGATTCTGGTGGATTCTCTCTCTTCTCAGCGCCTGATTGACTTCTCTGCATTGATGTCCTTACTCGGGGACGCCCCTACTCCATCGTGGGGGCGTGATCACTTCTCCTGGAACGACGGGTCCTTTTCTTCGAAGAAGGCATATTCTGCTCTCCTCCCCATCGCTGTGCATCCGGAGGCGTCATTTCGTGATCATTGCAACCTCATATGGGGTCTCAAGCTTCCGGAAAGGGTGGGCATATTCTTGTGGATCCTTAGGCGTGGACGACTTCCTACCCGCGACCGCCTGGTAGCTCTCTTTCCAAACGTTCCCATTTTTTGCGGCTTTTGCGACTCGGCTGTTGAGACGGCCGAACACCTCTTCCTCCACTGTGACCTTGTGCGGCCCTTATGGGAGGACGTTGCGTGGCTGAATCCTTTCGTCGATGGTATCTTTTTGGAGAGCATTGCACTCACTGCAAATCGTCCGAGGGCGGTGAGACTGGTTCCCTTCGCGCGCATTTGGAGTATCTGGCTGGCGAGGAACAAATATCTGTTTGCGGGGCAGAGATTTTACTTAGAAAACATTTGTATTGACGTGAACCGTCTTTGTTCGGACTGGTCACTTGGGTAGCGAATTTTGGTTACGGGCGAATGGTATCATTATTGATATCATTTTCCCCTATGTTTCCCTTTTTTCTCCATCTGTAAGTACTTTTTTTCTCCTCTTTAATAAAATGGGGCGAACACCTACGGGTGTCTCCCATAGCTATGTGCTAAGCCTTTCGACACTAACGGCACAGAAGCGCTAGAAGGAACGGGCTCTGCTGCGGCGGGTGCTAAGCCTAAACCCATAGCTATGTGCTAAGCCTTTCGACACTAACGAGTCGTTAGTTTGTCTACCAACCCGTCTAGAGCATGTTTGATCATGTAGACCTATCTGGAAGCTACATGGACAACACTTGTGGTACATGGCACAAGATCCCAAGTGCAATTTTAGGCAGAGCATGCATTTCCTTCATCCATAGCCCACTTCCATCTCGGATTTTGAAGAGTTAGACGAGGATCACGTGGAAGAGGGATTGCCATAAGAGCATATGTAAAGATCTTGTAACCAAGTTTTAATAAATGTGAGATTGTTCTAGGTGGTTTTTCGAGGCATAAGACTCGAGAGCATCGTTTTTAGAAAGGAAAAATAAAATTAAAGCTAAATATATTAAATAATTATATAATAACACCAAGAGCATGTTCGGATAGGGGGTTAACCCGCCTTTGGGGGGTTTACCCCCACAAACCTCCCTTTTTCTCTCTCATGTGGGGTCCACTTTTTCCTCTCTTTTTTAATACATTAAATAAATCATTTCTCTTTTATCTGTTACAAAAAAATAATATATTATACCATCATGTCATCTAAAAAATATAAACTACTCAACTTCTACCTACTTTTTCAAACCTCAATACAATCTCATCACAACTACTCACTTTTTCAGACTTCAATACAATCACATCACAAGATTCACAACAGGCCCTCTCAATCCAAAACCCTCTATCTAAATAGCAAAACACAAAAACGGGTTACCCTCCCTCAGTTTACCTTGGGATAACCTGCAACCAAACTCCTTCAAAAATATTTTATCGTAGTAAAAGTACAACATATAAGCGATAAAAGCATTGGAGTTCAAAAAACTAATACTAAGCCACTAATTTGTGTAATATCAAGTTCCAATTCCAACTTCCATGATTCCATATGAGTATTGAATCAAGATCCACACTTAATATTAAAAGTACTATAGAAACCATAATTCTTATTATTCAAAGTTAAAACACGATAATTATTTTACTCAACGTCTTTCTTTCCAACCTTACTTCCTCATATATATGACAAATATTTCAAGATTTACAACTCTTATAACCAAATAACAACTTCAAGTTGCAATTACAACTAGCATAAAATTTATTGAAATCCAAACATAATCACATACACTATGTACAATGGAACTGGTATGTATAGATGTATGATATATTGAACATGATTTATACAAGATCCTTGAGCTTCGCTTGTTTCAAGCGATCTTGCATGGACCTATATATGGAAATATGCAAGGTTTAACATGGAAACAAAAATACTTACATAAAAATATATAATGCTTAGGGTAGAACTAGGTCATGTGACCCAAGAGTATAAAAGCCTTTGCCTCGCCTTGAGTGCCTCAATGCCCCAGCCACGCCTCACTAGATCAAGGCGCATATCTCAACCGTAGTACCTGAGGCGCACGCCTCACGGCGAAATTGGAGTGCATTACCTCGTGGCATACACCTTAGCACCCTCGAGGCGACGCTTTTTAAAACCAGGTACGTGAGATCTAGATAATCCATCAGTAGAAGTAAATTGCAGTGTTCAGGCAAATGACTGCACGTGATGCATATGCAACCGCATAAGCGTATGCATCCACGTAGCTGAACTGATTTCCTTAAGCAAGATGCACTCTTTTCACATATACATGCCATATATCATGTATATGCGGTCCACGTAAACAAAGTTCTGTGCCTCTTATCAGAGATCGGATCCAGTAGAATCTAAATCCTTTTAAATCTTATTAACCCTAAAATTTGAATATTCTAATTCGAGAGAGATTTTTTCTTGTGTCCACCTAAGCCAGAAATTCATCGATGTCTCTCTCCCTCGCTTGCCTCCATTGTTGGTTCGCTTGGCTTCTTGCTTTCGCCATTCACTTGGTTACTCATCTCCGCTTACCATTATCGTCGTCACCACCCAGTGCTGCTTTCACCTTTTACATTGTACAAGAGATTTCCTATTATTGCATGGTTGGATGCTTGCCTTTGCCTCTACTACTCAGTTGCTGTCGTTGTCGCCCATTTCGCATTGTCTTAATGGTTCATTTGATTTGTTGCTGAAATGCTAGTTATTTAAATTGTAGGTTCATTTTGTCTTTATTTAGATTGTGGAATTAATATTACATGGATGTTTTTTCTACCTTAATCGTCAATCTAATTTATTATTTTTTTTATTTTTTGCTCAAAATCGATGTGCATGCTTAATCGAAAACCTCATCTAAATACTGAAGTTATCATCTTTAAAGTGCATTTTAGTCATGTTTATATGATTATAGTTGGAATCATAAATAAAAATAAATCTGATATGATCTTCCACCGTGCGATTATAGTTGGAATTAGAAACAAAAATAAATTTCATATGTCCTAGAAGATGTTTCTATGTAATGATTTTGCCAAAAAAACAAAATATTAGTTGAGCTTTTTCCTCATTAAAAATCAAAAATGTATAATGCTCTTGGAATGGATAATGTAAAATTAATATTATATATCGATGTCAACGAATGAAACATCTATCTTAACACTTGTCTAATAGGCACACTTTTTTAGACTGTTATATCTTTTTAAAATTTATGATCTGAATCAATAGGGATATGTAAAAACATGTCTTAGATTTTTGTGTGTGTTGTCTTTACGATGTCACACATGAGATCTTGTGGAGAGTTTTGGAGAAAAGACAAGTGCTTGTCATATACATTAACCTTATAAAGGATATATATGAGGGGGCTTCATCTTGTGTATGGATCCAGTCTGGGAAGACCGACTGTGCATCAAGCCATTCCTATTTACTTTGATTATGAATAAGTTGACTAGTCACAATCATGATGAAATACCTTGGTGTATGTTGTTTGCCGATGATATTTTGTTTGTTGATGAGTTGATGGAGCAAATGAGAAGCTTGAGGTTTGGAGAGATGCATTAGGGATTAAATGATTTCATAGAACTAGGGCTAAGATTGAATACATGGAGTGCACATTTGATGGAAGTATTCATAGGAACTAGGGCGAAGATTGAATATTTGGAGTTCACATTTGATGGAAGTATCATAGAACTAGGGCTAAGATTGAATATATGGAGTGAACATTTGATGGAAGTAGTGGTGAAAGAATCGAGGTGAAAATTGGAGAAGATAGCATTAAGAGAAAGATTCTCTTAGATTTTTGGTATCTATTTTGGAATATGATGGGGAAATTGATGGAGATGTTACTTGTAGAATAAACGTAGATTGGCTAAAGTGGAGAGGAACCTCTAACATTCTATGTGATAAGAAAATTCTTTTGAAAATCAAAGAAAAGTATTACAAAGCAGTCGTAAGACATGCTATGCTCTGGATCTAAATGTTAGCATGTGAACGATAGACATGCACAGAGAATGCCAATAGCGGAAATGAAAATACTACAGGCTTAAGGTGGATGTATGGTCATACACGAAAAGATCGAATTCGAGATGATGTGATTAGATTGAAAGTTGGTGTAGCATTGATTGAGGATAAGATGTGAGAGATTCGCCTAAGGTGGTCTGGCCATTTGCAAAGGAGGCATGTTGATGCAAGGGTAATAAGATGTGGAATTTGGGATGTTGAGTCGGCTAAGAGATGGAGAGCAAGGACCTAGAAGTGTTGGAAAGAGAGTATCCGAATGGATCTTATTTTCTTAGATTTAAGTCCGAGAATGACCCAAAATAGATCTGAATGGAGGCAAAGAATCCATGCAACTGACCCTACTTAATGTGAGAAAAGGCTTTGTTGTTGGTATTGATGTCTTTATGATGTCTTACATGTTTTCTTAGAAGTGGCCATTGTTGACAAATGGAATAAGAGACAATAAAAAAGGAATTGAGGAAGAGTTTACTCTAGAATCCATTAAAAGTTACTAATGGTTGTGCAATGTATAATACAACACTGAGAACTCGATGCTATTATGATGCGATCGCCTTCTAGTGTATTTCAGTGCAGATCCTAGGGTGCAACAATGCCAAGGTGCAGTCTACTTCATAACTTGTTGCGTAATAGATACTAGGGCATAACAAATGTAACATAGATGATGCAACAGATGCTAGGGCGTTCTCCATATGCACAACAGATGCTCCAACTTGGTGTGCAGCATATGCTCTCCAACGTAGATCGCAGTGTGCAAGCATATGCCCGTTTTGGGCTCGGTGGTGAAGGAAGAGCAGTCGGCTTTTATCCCGGGGAGGCAGATGGCGGACGGGCTTGTTATGGCGTCCGAAATCTTTATGGACTGGAAGAGGTCAGGGAAGAGGGGAGCGCTCTGGAAGATCGAATTCGTGAAGGCCTATGGTTCGGTGAGTTGGAGTTTCCTCTGGATATCGTTGCGTAGAAGGGGCTTCCCGGAGCAGTGGATTGAGTGGATGAAGAGGTGCATCACCACCTCCTCTTATTCGGTCTTGGTGAATGGCAAACCTGAGGGGGGGGGTTCAGCCGCAGAGGGGGGTCAGGCAGGGTTGCCCATTGGCCCCGTTGCTGTTCGTGTTGGTTGTGGACGCTTTGGGAGTTCTGTTTAGAGAGGAGGTGGAGGTGGGTTGGTGCGATGGTTACAGTATGGAGGAGATCTACATCCCCCTTCCGCAGTTTGCGGATGACACTGTTCTTTTTCTGGGGGGGAACTGAGAAGCAGAGTTCGAATGCGGTGCAGTTGATCGAGATATTCTGTGGCATGGCGGGTTTGGAGATCAACAAGAGTAAATCAGTGGTGATACCTTTCGGGATGAGCGAGGGTGGGCAGAATGGTGTGGCTGCGGTTACGGAGTGCCCCCAGGGGAACCTCCCGATTCGTTACCTGGGGTTGCCTCTTGTGGCGGGAATACTGAAGTCGACGAAATGGGATGACGTGATTAGGCAGATGGAGCGGAAGCTGGCAGGCTGGAAGTCGTTCTCTTGAAACGTGTGCTATCAGCGATACCGATCTTTTTCTTCTCCACAATATGATTTCCAGTGGGGGTTAGAAGGAAGATTGAGTCCCTTATGAGGAGGTTCTTCTAGGCAGATGGGAGACAACAGAGGTACGGTATGCATTTGATTAGCTAGGAGCAAATGACGAGGAACCGTAAGGATGGTGGACTGGGAATTCGAGATGTGGAGAGTATGAACAAAGCGCTCATCTCAAAGTGGATCTTAAAAATTTGGGGGTCATCGGCCTCTCTTGCGGTTAGATTAATGAGGAAGATTTGTGGAGTATCGAGCTGGTTCAAGGTGAATAGGGTTCGCTTTGAATCCCCTCTTTGGACTGGTATCCGTGTGGTTATGCCGCAACTTGTCACTAAGGTTCGTCCATAGGTTGGGGATGGCAATCTGTTTCGCTTTTAGAGGGATGATTGAACGGGAGAGGGAAATCTTGAAGACGGATTCCACCGGTTGTTTGCTCTGGCGGTCTTGAAGGAGGCTACTCTCGTGCAGACGATGCAGTCAGGAAGTTGGGCGCCTTTATTCTTGACAGTTCTTTCTGAGCAGTGTTTAGAGGAGTACTTGGCTTTGCAGGAGACGCTGCCCCAGACGGAGCTCTTATCCACGGTCAGGGACCATTTCGAGTGGCGGGACAGGAGGTTTACCATGAAGAGAGCCTACAAAGGCTTTAATAGGCGTGAGCAGGACCAGGAACGGGACCTGAGGGACGACGTCAAAATAATTTGGGCTGCAAAAATCCCTAGCAGAACCAAGGTCTTTTTGTGGTGTCTGAGAAGGGGCCGCTTATTGGACAAGGTGTGCAGAGGTAGATTGTTGGGTCTAACGGACTCACGTTGTGACAGGTGTGAGGAGATGGACGAGGACTCTGACCACCTCTTTCCGAGGTGCTAGAATTCAACCCAGGTGTGGAGACGCTTGGAGATTCTGTGGCTGTACACGGGGAGCTTGTCCGAGATGTGGGCCTCAATTAGGCAGGCGGGCAACGAAACCACGATGGATCATTTGAAGCCGTTCGCAGCACTATGGGCCATCTGGATGGACCGTAACGAAAAGGTTTTCAACAACCAGAATTTCTATGAGGAAAATGTAGTGGCTCATTGTACCGCGTTATATAAATCATGGGCACCGCTATAATGTAAACACTTTATTACTCTATTAATATAATATAATATAATACAAGTGGGGACCCCCACGATGGGGGTTCACCCGATATTCATCAAAAAAATAGATCTCGGTGTGCAATAGATGCAACAAACCTTGAAAATTAGATTTTGGCTATGATGCAAAGAAATGTCATTGCATGTCAGGTCTTGGCGATGCTGTTGCAGAACTCCTGCTTAGCAAACCTCGTGATTTTAGATGATGATGATGATGCAAATTTGATCCAAAATCCGGTACAACATATCTACTCCTCGATGAAGATGGTGCTACAGATGATGAGATGCGTGGTGATGTGATGATGCATGGAGAAAAGTTGGATATTGGAGTGATTGGGTTTAGGTCAAGAAAGAGTCAGAGCTCGGTCTAGAGCCGTCACTTTGATGCCACGTGAGCAAACAATGAGAAAGATTGAGATAATTTTATGGACGACTTATGGTTTTTTTATGAAGAGTCAAACCCTAAAACCCTAATCACACAAAAGAGGAAAAACACAATAGCCATTGATTAGAATACTAAAACTAAAAAGCACAAAATAAATAGATTCTAATGTCGAAATATATATCTTTATGCATCAATTTATATACGAAATAGTTAATATCTAATAAAACAAATTAGTAGAGTATAGAATAATAACTAGCAACCTATATTTTATCACATTCCCATACCATTCCACTTAAAATGAGGATTTGTAGCGTAAATCTTCTGGTCGAGAATAAGTATTGTTATCAATCATTAATACAATTATATAGCTTATGTGGATTATGTGAGGGATTCTATATCACATATGATGCGAAGCTTCAGATTTTAAAAAACAATACAAACTCTTGTTTCCGGGATAAATTGTGTTGAACTTGGCATGTAAACTATGTTTATATGGACAACTTAGGATATGTCACCTCATGTAAATTAATTGCACATGGCACATATTATAATCACATTAAATAACTTAAGTCAGACAATATCTAATGAAGAAAATACAGTCATGTGTATGTGGATTTTAGTTACAACAACAACAAAGCCTTTCCCCACGTTAAGTAGGGTCGGCTACATTGCCTCCATTCAGATCTATCTTGAGTCATTCTTGGGCTTAGATCCAAAAAAATAAGATCCCTTCGAGTAACCTCATTCCAACACTTGTTGGGCCTTCCTCACCCTCCCTTAGTCGGCTCAGCATCCCAACACTCGCATCTCCTAACTAGTGCATTAGCTGGTCTCCTTTGCAAATTGTCAAACCACCTTAAGCGATTTTCTCGCAAATTATTCTCAATCAGAGATACATCCACTTTCCTTCTTATTGCATCATTCTGAATCCGATCTTTACGTGTATGTTCACACATCCACCTTGGCATTTTCATTTCTGCAACTACCATTCTCTGCACATGTCCATGGTTCACAGGCCAACATCCAGATCCATAGAGCATAGCAGGTCTCACGACTACTATGTAAAACTTTCGTTTGATTTTCATAGGAAATTTCTTATCACATAGAACAATAGAGACTCCTTTCCACTTTAGCCAACACGCATTTTTTATATGAGTACATCTCCATCAATTTTCCCATTATGTTCGAAAATAGATCCCAAGTATCTAAAAGAATCTTTCCTCTGAATGTTATCATCACTAATCTTCACCTCGATCCCTTCACCATTGCTTCCGTCAAAAGTGCACTCCATATATTCAGTCTTAGTCATACTTATACGAAATGTTTTAGTCTCAAATGCATGTCTCCAGACCTCAAGCTTCTCATTTACTCCATCTCTAGTCTCATTTACTCCTCTCCACTTCTGTATGTTGATTTTAGTTGCTTCAAAAAAATGTGGATTTTAGATAACTTATGAGAATGAAATAGAAGTTTAACTGCAATCTAAACAAATAAAAAATGCATTAGTGTGAAATTCCAACAACTAGTTATAATTTTAAATGTGTACATGTAAGAAATTTGTGGTGTAAGAAAGAAAAACTTGACGTACGAGCTATGTCGACAGCTTGAAATATGAGGTTCGTCACAAAGAAAAGGAATTGTCAGCATAAGTGGCCATCACTAAGGGGAATTGAGGCATCAGTCAATTTTTTGGAGTGGGAATTCACCATGAATTTCACAGAATGGAACCATGATGAACGCTCACAGTTTGTTTTTGTCTTAATGCGTGATCACAAGAAGGAACCATGATCACAAGCAGGCCACACGATGTCTATGAAAGGTGGACAACTTGATGCATGATGGCTCCTATTATGCTCGAGGTGTAACAACTTGATGCATGATGGCTCCTATTATGCTCGAGGTGTAACCCCTGGCCTTGAGACAGTTTTTCCTGCTTGTGACCCTGATTGATGATATTCCCATATTGTTGGAGATGCCTTCTGTTAGATGCATGTGAGCCAGGGTTTGCTTCATTTCATGTTGGGTATGGAAGACTGGGTAAATTTCCGTCTGATTTTGATCCATATACCTGTTCGGCACCACATGTCCATCAAAGTTTTCCAGTGGACATTTCAAAGGTTTTCTTGGGGGAGTTGGACTAGCAGTTGGGATCTTCTTGCAAGGATGATTTGAGGGCTCAAGTCTAGGTGTATCTCTTTTAACAGATGGTGATCTTTTTCAGGGAGTGTGCATGTTCCAATCGGAACTTTTGATTGCTCTCCCGTTCACTTCTTTGTCCAACTAATTGATTGGTATCACATGAGCTTATATTTCTTACAAGACTGGTGCACAGGAAGGCAATTGACTTGATGGAAGGTTGAAGCTCTCAATGAAAACTGAATAGAAGTCTGATGCTTTATTTGCATGGTTCGATATTTTTGACATGTAATTCGAGGATGTCTTGGTGAGGGTGATGAAGCCAGTGGGTTTCTTTAGATTTCCTAGAGCAATACAGAAGAAGAATAAAGAGTGGATTTGAGTAACTACTATCTGGGGAATATTATGCTGTTGTCTATTGGAGATGTGGTTTTGTGGGGATCTTGTGTTGATTATACACTATCATGATGTTGTAAAAGGCAAGCTTTGTTGGAACCACTATTTGATAAATCATGGCTGGCTAGTTTTGACTAGGGGAAAAATTATGATGATCTTCATTGTCATTTTTTCGAAGCAATCATCATTGTCATTGTTGGGAAAAATGAGAAACTTGTTTATTTCTTGAGCCCTAGACTCTCTTATATAGAGGAGAGGCTTATGAGCAAATTACATAAAACAGAGAAGAGGAAAAGAAAAAAGATAAGCGCTTGTCGCATTTTATGGAAATTATATAGAGGAGAGGCTTTTATGGAATGCGGGATTATTAGCAAGAAACAAGGCAAGCTGATTGTCGCATTTTATCGAAATGGGAAGACATACATCTATATGTAGATATGTAAGGACTGCTCGAAGCCACATCATTTTTGTACATGCTTGTGCCATAGCCCCATACTCAGATTTAGCGCTAGATCTAGCAACTACAATTTGCTTCTTGCTTTTCCACGAGACAAGTGAATCTCCGACAAATATAGAAAATCTAGTTATGGACTTCCTGTCCTTGGGCACCCTGCATAATCTGCAACTGTGCATGCTGAGATAGTGATGGTGACAACTCTTTCAAAAAGCAGCCCTACACCTGGAGATGATTTAAGATAATTTACTATCATTTGTATAGCATCCATATGTACCTGACGAGGTTGTTCCATGAATTGGCTCACCCGAATGACAACAAATGAAATATCGGATCTGGTAATGGTAACAAAAAGGCGCTTTCCCACTAGCTCTTTGTATCTTCTCCTGGCAACCTCATCAGTATCATCATCATATAGTTTCATGCATGGATCCATGGGTGTGGTGGTAGGTCGACATCCAAGCATTCTCGTATCACATTGCAAATCAGTGACATATTTCCTCTAAGTCATCACATGCTCTTGTTGATTTTTGGCAAACTTCAGTCCTAGAAAGTATCTAAGAGCTCCAAAATCCTTGGTAACAAATTCATGACCTAGAAATTCTTTCTCCGTCTTGATTCCTTGTATGTCATCTCCTGTAATAAGTATATCATCAACATACACCATAATAGCAATCGTACCTTTGGAGGTTCTTTGTTTGAAAAGAATATGATCTTTCGATTGTCCGAACCCCTTTTTCTGGAACCAAGCTCTCAGGCTTTGCTTAAGGCCATATATTGCTTTATGATGTCTACATACCTGTGAACACTCCCCCTCAGTAACAAACCTCTATGGCGGTTGTTGCATGTAGACTTCCTCCTAAAGATCACCATATAAAAAGTCATTCTTGACATCAAATTGAAATAGAGACAAATATCTAGTCATCGCAACGGAGAACTGTTGGAGTATTTGAGTTATGTGTCACTTGAATTGTAGATTGGTAAATGGATCACTGCAGGATCCATTTATCACATCCAAGTCTTTAGTCCCACATTTACCAGTTGGGAGATGTGGAGACTCAATGAGGGCTATATAAGAAGCCCCTCACTCCATGTACCCAATGAGAAAGTGCCATGCATACATCAGCCCTTTGAGGCGTTTTCGTCATTTCATCCCGCTCCTTAGGGAGTTGGGTTCCACGTTAAAATTCCGATGTTCAATATTGTTTATATCATTTTATTCAGATACGCTTTCGCATTTCTATTTTCTAACATGATATCAGAGCGGGTTGTTCCTGATTGACTTTTGAAGAATTATCATTGGAGATTTTTTTATTGTTCAAGATCGATCGAGTTCGTGTTTTGATTTATTGTTCGATTATGTTCTAGGGTTCTTATGAAACCCTTGTTTTTGCATCGTTCTCCTATGAACATCTTATTGAAGTTCTATTTTACGTATATGTGCATGATCTGTAGTTCGTTCAAGGAAAAATATGGTTTTTTGTTTCACAGTTCAAGAATCCTATTGTTTCATTGGAACCCTATTCCATGCTTCTGTTGCACGAAGATCCCCTTTGCCATTCGACGAAGCCACATCAAGAAGCAGGAAGAATATTTGGGAAAAAGGGGGATCCGATCATCGAGCGTTAGACCTCCTTGCGAGCATCATCACGAAGCTCCAGGCGACGTGCGCGAGAGCCCTATCATGGCTCCTCTCCAGTTCACAGGCTGGCAGCGATGCTCCATTTCCTCCTAGCGGAGCCGCTTCAGAACGAGCCTCGTGTTCCTAGCGCTGCACGACACAACCTCCAGGCGCCCCTCATGCATCCCCTCTCTCCCGTAGGCGGCGCAAGCCTTCGTAGCTCCCCTTCAGCACCACCACTCCTCCCCTCGATCTCCTCCAGCGGCGACGAGCCCCGGTATGCAGTGTTGCATCCTCCTGGCACACATATCCTCGTATGCATCCTATAGGTTGCGTGAGTGACGATCATGCACCACCTCCGTCGTTGGCAGCACCACCAGCAGATTGCCCCATCAAACTTGGCTCCAAGCGGTGGCTTCTTTGAGGGGTTCCCAATCAGGGAACCCTAATTAGGGATAGGGCCCAACATTAGGGTCGTGGTATTTAAAAAAAGGCAAAATAGTGCTGCTATCGTAAGCCTGGAGATGGGCCGAATATTTAAAAAAAAAGGAGAGAGGAAGCCCAACCATATATTAAAAAGAGGGGGAGCTGATTTGCAAAAAAGGGCTGACTTATTTCGAGAAAAAGGTGTGTAAAAAAATTGTACGTGACGTGAAATAAAAAGTGAAATGCTGAAAAATGTGAACAGTTTATTTAAAAAGAAGAAATTGATTGCTGTTAAAAAATGATGAATGAAATAGCCATGAAAATAATGAAGAAATAGCCAAAAAAATTCTGTACACGATTTATGTGATGTTTTGTTCTCCTCATTTCTCTTGTCTCTTCCCAAGTTTGTTGATGCCATCATTTTCCGACAAGTATGGGAGAAAAGGACAGTATTATGTAGACTTCTACAAGAGAACAGATTGTCAGATCTCTAGTACAGATGAATTGCCGGATTTTCAGACTCTACAGATGTTCGGACTCAACGACCAGATTCTGAGTCTTCAGTTTGAGACGCGCACATGTATGCAGTCTTTTCAGATGTGCACATATATGAAATCATTGTCTGTGGTCCCCGTCTCTTGTGTTTCTCCTAGGGTTTTCATGTGATCCATACGGACTCTAGAGTAGAGATCCCATTCTCTATGCCATGTGGGCAAGGATTTTCGTGTGATTTCATAGGGACTACAAAGTAGAGTACCATTCTCTGAGCCAGATGGGAGAGACCTAGTTCTCCGACGAGGAGACTTTCAGACCCCATTCTCCAGCGACCGCGGACTCTGACGAGGATTGCACTCCACAGCTCTTTTCAGTTCGACCCTTTCAAAGATGGAGCAGATGTCCACATTGTTGTAGCGGGCCAGAGTTCTCCGAATGAGGAGATTCATTTCAGTTGCAGTGACTCTGACAGGCGCAGTACAGAGCACATGCTCTCCAACGATGATATTCAGTTTGACTCACACTACATCCCGTTTGTCCTCCAGACATGCACGACATGAGAAACAACATCCTCGACAACAACCGACAGTTGTGCACGTTGAGTTGATATTGTCTACAATGTCATGTAACATGAGTTGAGATTTCTTTCTGTTTATCCAAGCTGAGCATTGTATGCTCCAGCTTGAGGGGGAGTGTTGGAGTATTTGAGTTATGTGTCACTTGAGTTGTAGATGGGTAAATGGATCTCTCCAGGATCCATCTACCACATCCAAGTCTTTAGTCCCACATCTATCCGTTGGAAGATGTGGAGACTCAGTGAGGGCTATATAAGAAGTCCCTCTCCCCCTGTATCCAATGAGAAAGTGCAATGCATACATAAGCCCTTTAAAACGTTCTCCCGTGATTTCATCCTGCTCCTTAGCGAATAGGGTTCCACGTTAAAATCTCGTTGTTCAATTAGGAGCACAACTGTTGGAGGAGGGTTTCAGAAAGACGGTGGCAGAAAAATGGAGAGATTGGTCTCCGGGGGGTCAGTTGTTTCTCAGGTGGCGGCCAAACATCAAAATTTGAAAACATTCCTGATATCATATGGGAGGGAGGCAAGGACGAGGCGGAAGGTCGGACTGTGAACCCCCTTGGATCCAAGTGCCCGTTTACGTCGCATTCACATTATTTCATTCACATGACATCGCACTAAGTGAAATTCTAGGGAAAATTTTTCACGCTGAAGCTACCTATGACATTCACATTCAAGTAACATTGTATCATCACAGAACAACACACCAACAAGAGCCACCAACTTTTCTTTTCATTAATTTTCATATATAAATTTACAACATGTACATGAAACTGAAGATACATTCACATATCCCAACATTATACTGAAGAGGAAATAACATCTATAATATAACTGTATAAAAGCTGCAACAAAAGAAGTTGAACCAAAAGAGAGCGTATCGTCTGGTATATACACGATTTTCTAAAGTCATCAACAGCTACTGAGCAGCAGGCTTCTTTCCTGTCAAAACATGTTAGGAAGAAGAGGTATCAGCAAGCGCTGGTACACCCATAATTCATATTATAAAATAAGCATGCGTTTAATATGGATACAAAAGAAACAAGTAGAAAGGCATAACAATCAAAAGTTGCAAGTACTTGTTTGAGAAAGAGGTTTTCATGCTACAGTGATGTATGTTTAAAGTTTTTCCATTTTCACTTGTATTTCACATTATTATGTAGTGGTTAATGACACACAATTTCCGCAATTGCCTTGTAACCTTATATATATTTTGATAATAGTTGATGACTCATATGTATATATATACATATAGTTATTAATCTTATGTTATATAGAAAACTAAAATGTGAAGTTTTATAATGGGGATGGTTTAGGTTTTTAACTTATTCTTGATTCTATTTAAACTCTTAAGTTTAGTGGATAGTCTGTGGTCTTGGTCTTTGTATAAACTCACACTATGACTCTAAGACGTGAATAATGCCTTAGGGTTGGGGTGTCTCCGTAGGCATGCTGTGTTGTATAATGCATCCTCACTAAGTTCCCAAAACGTCCACTAGCTTATGGGGATTTCGAATCCAATTTTAGTCACTTTCTGCCAACTCAACTTTAATTGTAACTCCTCCAACACTTAACTGTAACTGTCTCAGATGTAACTCTAGATGACTTAGATGTAGACTGGATGATTTGGATGTAGAATCGCCATGTCTACTGGCGAAGGTAAACAAAACTCAAGCGGTGAGGTAGACTACGAAAGCGCTCTTTCGTCTTACCCTCTAATTGGAAGTGCGGTCCAATAGAGGGAAAGGTCTACTCCAAAACTACGCCCCAGAGACGGGTGAGAGAGAGACTCTTCGGAAAAGTATAACGGGCAAACGAGCTCGTACGAAAAAACTAAAATCGAGGATCCCCCGCATGGGTATCCTAAAACAGAGGGGTCAGCGGACTGGTCAAAAGTCGAGATCCCAACGAGGTGTAAAAACACTACGAGCTCGCGTAAAAACCATGAAGAAGACTGGGATCCTAGACCCGCACACTTGGCGGCCGCTGCTCGAACTAGGCTTCCTATCTCCTGCCCAGTTGAGGGTCATCGCGTCCTCGCACGGTCAGGTACAAGGGTCACCATGACCTGCACTATTTATTTGTTTTATTGACTTATCTGCACTTGGTTCATCATTCTTTCTCGATCTCTGTTCTAGTTATCTTTATAGATCTAGACATCTGGTCAATGATCTTAGTAATAGTTATCAATATTTATGATGATTTCATGAAGATGATTAGTCCTTGTGGTTAAGGATTATTATTATTATACTCATTATTTGTATATTGCCAAATTTGAATGTTTACATATCCCAACAATAATGATATAGAAGAAACCTCCTCACCAATTGCTTAATCTCAATCTCATTTTCAAAGCAATTTAGTTAAAACTGATATTAGAAATTCCCATTATTCTTACAAAGGATATGATAACCATATCATCTATCTCTCAACATGATATTCTCCTTGAGAAATACTAATACGCAACCCAACATATAGGATTAACATTGGTAATTCTTTGTTGTTCTTAGGTCCGACATGAAAAGCAATACATGGAAGTTTTTAAACATATGTATCTCTCATAATAATAATACTTATTATTATTGTTCTTAACTCGGTACCCAGGTAGTTGCCTAAAGTATTGTTATTATTACTGGAATTTCCAGTCCAATATATATATATATATGTATATATATATAGATAGATTATTTAAAACTCCAGCTATACAATATTAGAGAAATAAGGCTTTCAATTTATAATGATCTTGAGAATTCATTTGTAGATGATAAATAATTTCTCGAAGCATATTCGATGGGTGATTTCAAGTTTTTGTGTGGCTGAGTCACCACTTCCAGATAGTCTACCTATTTCAGGCAAAAACAAGCACAAGATGATTTACAACTTGGATTGGTCCATCGAATTTGAATGTCCCTTTACATGTTCCAGGTGTGTTGAAATCAATAGCGTTCTTAGCATGCTAACCAATGACATATTCCTATAGGTAAATTATGGAATATAAAATTCTGATTATTAGAGCTGTAGCAAATCCAGAAATTCCATAACTATTCTGACATTTGATCATTTCATGAAATTTTCAGGAACTGTTTATCTTGTAGCAAAGAAAACTTGAATTCTAGACTTTGATCTTGAATCAAGTTTCCAAAATAATTTCGTGAATCCAAAAACCCAGAATGTGATTTTCAGAAGCTACTTAGCATGTAGCAGAGAAAATATAAATTACCCCCTGACTTCTATTCTTAACTTTTAATTTCATAATGGAATTAATTTTGGCATAAATTCCATTGAGGGATTTTTTTAAATAATTATTAAAAAAATCGAAATTAATTAAATAGGCACGGTAAAAAAAATTAAAAAAATGGGTATCGATCGGCACCTGAGGTGCCGATTTGGGGCTCCCCCTCCAAATCGGCACCTGAGGTGCCGATTTGGACGCCAATTTGGAGATGGGCATTTTACACAATCCTCCCATTTAACCTTTTAATTCTATTTCGATACTACACGATACTACAAATTATTATTATTTTCCTTGGATGTGAATGAGGACATTTGAGGAATTTTTTAATAATTTTAAAAAAATAAAATAAATTTAATAGGCTTTCAATATTTTCCTTCATCGCAATTTTTTCGATCTACCGCTAGAGCTTCGTGCTCTCATCTTTGGAGGTGGAAAGATGATTTACTGCTTCTTCTGCACCTCGTCTCGCTTCTCCCTGATAACGTTATTGTAAAATGTGATGTATATCTCTATTTTTAATTATACTCTTCATTATTGAGATATTCTTGGAATATTTATAATTGACATATCAAAAATATTATAGTAAATATAAAGAAATTGAGAGCTTGCTCAACATTATTTACCATTGACATTCATCAATTAACTTAAAAAATTTGCAAGTATTTTATTAAAATCATAAAAGAACAGAGATGTGTTTACAAATAATAAGAAAAAAAATTACAGTAACTTAAAGTTTCCATATCTTTAGAAACCCATTCAGACCTCCTCCTCCACCTCCTGCACATCCTCCTTTGTCGTTTCCTTTCCCTCCATCTCCCATTTTTTTTGTGACTCTCCTCATGTGTTGTCTTCTTCTTCTTTTGCTTGGCCATTTGTTCTGAATGCGTTGGAACGTACCCTGGAGGATGCGGTCTAGCTGACGACTTCCGTGGAGGTTCGATTGTTTGGGATTCCTGGTTTCTTGACGTCCGTACACTTGTTGAATGGCGAGGCGGCTCTGGTGGAGGAGGCTCAGTGATCCTTACTCCGGGAGGAGGTCTTCGAGGAAGCTCCGGACGTTGTTGTGGTATTATCGTGGATATATCAAACAACTGTCTATCGAAATCAGTTGCCTCCATTTGCCGAACACTGTCAAATATCTGCGACTGCAAATCCCCTGAACTATATTGAGTAGACGGTATGAGCTGAGAAGGTCCAGAGTCAAATTGACTCGAAGGTCCAACAAGCGATGGTCCTACAAGGTTAAGACATTTTTATTGTTGTAAGTATCGTAAAATTTAAAGATAACGTATTGAAATGAGTTCTTATATTCCATAATATATTTATACCTGAACCTCTAAATCCGGCTTCGCCGATTTGAGACCCTGTAAAGCCATACTCGATATAGTTTATACCTGAAAGATGTTAATTACATTATATGTCACATAAATTAAACAATAAGTAAGAGAAAGATGCAATGTAATAAATTAACCATGATTACCTGTAGATACGAATCCCGGTTGAATTAGTGGAACTTCCTGCCCGCTGTATCCCTGACTCGAAGGACCAGCAAATGATGATCCTGCAAATTGTGATTGACTAAAAGCTTCTCCATATCCTGCAAGAATGAGATATTCATCTTTTTAGGAATTGTTAAAGAAGATAAAAATTACTTATTGGATTTAGTCATTTTATTAACTGAAGCTCCAAATCCGGTTTGGTCATATTGAGATGAGAGTCCTTGATGACCTGATGGGTACCCTTGTCCGCCATATCCCGCAGACATCATTCCTGCGGTTCCAAATATTGACTCCTCCATTGTATAACCCTGCGAAAATGCTTGCTCTCTGTGTCCTGCTATATTTAATGAGGATTTGTGTTTATATGTCTAAAAATCGATATATGAATATGAGTTTACTATACATAAACAATTAATTAAAACCTGAACTACCAAACATCGGTGGTGGTTGCGATCCCTCCCCACCATATTATTCCGTGTACTCCCTTCCTGTACAATTTACATCATATTATTTTATAAATTCACTTGTCTAAGAGACAAACAAAACAGTTTACAATTGTAAGAAAGAAATCACAAAACCTGATGCTCCTGAAGTATGATGCTCCTGTGATGGCGTGAACTGCTTCTCATATTGATGGAAGGGATACATCAAGGAGAACATTTTGATTGTTTCATCGAATATGTTAATTGCATTTTCGACCTCTGTCCTCATGTAGGAAGGTAAATCCCTTGATCGTCTAAGTTTTTCCATACTGTTTCTTCCTTGTACAATCGTATGCACCTATTCCATTTATGAATTTAATAAGAATACTTTAATAGAATATCAGAAGAATAAGTAGACTTTTTAAACATAGCAGACGTCTATCCATTGGTCCGTGTGGTCGGTAAGCTACTGCAGGAGGAGGAATCTGTGTTTGGATCCATCTTCTTGTTATATTCCAATACCATTGCATGTATAAATATCGGTATTGGAATCCGGGTGCTCATGAACAACTGCGGCTTCCCTTTCATCCCAACGATCTACGTATTGTCGATGAATAGTAGACCAGTTTAAGATGTCAGCACTTCGGGTTTTGTTACGTCGAGATACATCGTTTATCCTCACCACGGAAGCAGGAATGTGTTGTCGCATCCCAAATTGTCGCATCACGCGATCAGGTAGGTGCATCACTACAAGATCAAAACAAATAAGTGGAACTCGACTCATCCATACAGCCTGGCCAATTCTGCAGATAGGATGTAGTTGTGATATCTCCACTTCAACGTACGGTGTCCAAATCATCTGTATTTTATTACAAAAAATCAGATATAAAACATTACAATAATTTAAAAATAAATGTAAGGATTAAAGTTTTTTTACTTGATGAGGTTCTTGTGTATCCAGCTTGTTACGATAGAATGCTAGTGTTGCCGTATACACGTTCTCTTTAAAACTGCGCACTCCTATCCACTTCAATGCTAATGCACCTCCGGTGATCTGAGCACCAGCACGTACTATTGGTCGTCCAGTATGTACATGCTCCCATACCCAAACCTGTATTTGAAAATATTAGAAAACGTAAATAGACAAAAAACTATTGATAACACGAAACATGTGGAGGTACTTTACATACCTGTAAAATTGAGAAGAAGCCATATATCATGGACGTGCCGATCTTTGCACCCCTATCGAGCTCTGAATACATATGCGCCAAAGCAGCAGCACCCCAAGTAAGTTGAGCGCATTCTTCCAGTTCACGTAAGTGTAATAGGTACCTAAGAAATTAATTAAACCTAATAATACAACAATAAATATAAATGTAACTTTGAGTCAGGAATGTGTACCTTAGACTCTTAGAGGCATCATATCTCCGCTGTTGTCTGCTAGAACACTGCATCCTATATGATAAAAAATCAGTGCTCTAACCAAACGGGTCGCTTGTTGTTCGTCATCAATACCCTGCAACGGATGTTCTGTGTTGAAGAATACGTCGCGTATCCAAGACAGCTTCACTTTTCCACTCTTTATCCGAGTAGGTACTACTCCTAACAAACTCAGACACACTGCATCCCATCCACCAGTCGGAGAATCCGGACTAGTTACCGGTAGACCATCAACCTTCAAACCACTAATTAATGCCATATCCTGAAGAGTAATGGTGGCCTTCCCTAAGCGTAGGTGAAATGTGTGTGTCTCAGGTCTCCATCTCTCTTGTAAACCGGTCAGTAATGAGGGATCAATTTGAACTCTTCTCATGTTCACCACCCATGAGAATCCCGACGCTTCTATCAATCGTTCTACAACGGCACTCTTCTTGTCAGAAATGGAGTTTAGTAACTCATTATGCTCGACAAATCAAATCTGTAAAATATATTGAAGAAAAAATAAGTAACAGTATTACCAAACAGTAAAATTTAAAAATTATAAATTACTTAGCGAACTAGTGGATTGTGATGATCGATGGTCATTCTGCATATACAACACTGAGGTATCTACTGGTTCAGGAAGTCTATCCATATGTGCCATCTACATTAATAATTGTAAATGTCATGAAAACACGAACTATAAATTTAAAATGAAAATGAAATATAAACTATGAAATTAAAATGTCCTTACATATCCATGTGTTCTTATGTTCTGCGTGGACAACTTAACCTATTATGTCCTGGTTGCTTGCAGATTTTACATAATTTCGGCCGTACGCACATTTCGTCCATTTCATTTCTAATTCTTCCTTGTACAGGTCTTCCGACATCTCTCTTCCCCATTTATGGAGGTAACATAACAGTAGCATCTTCTTCTCCCCAATAACGTCTATCTGGTATTGGATGAAAGAAGAAGTTGTACGCCTGACGGTAATAATCACTGGAGAAGTACTGCGAACATAGATCGTAGTTATCTACGTGTGTACGAGTATTTGAAGCTGCGGCTATAACATGTGGACATACAAAGTGTTTCATCTGTATAAACCCGCACATGCATTCACTTTCTCGGCCATTTAAATTGACTTCATATGCAAATCCATCACGATCGCAGACTTGAAACTGAGTTAATGAAAATCATTCGACGTGACATGCTCTTGCCTCCCAGGTTTGTTTCTCTAACAACTCTTCATATTTCTTAATCAAATATGTGATCATTCCTTCTGACTCCTCACGACGATCATTGAAATAACCATTTATTCTAAGGAAGACTGTTAGAATCAGAGAAATAATTGGTAAACCACGTGCTCCTCTAAAGGCACCGTTAAACTTTCAGATAAATTGGTTGTCATATGTCCATAACGGTGTCCATCCTCTAAACTTAATGCCCAATATCTCCGATCGCCATTGTCTTGAGATACGATCCCCTCAAAAGCACTTCTATCTAGAATGAAAATTTTCCGCATCATACTGTTGAACTTGTTCTGACATGGTTCTCGTCCAGCAGCGTAGAATCTTTTTTGAACTATACGATTTTTATGTCCAGCTCTCTGCATATTTGAGCGCATATGTCTGAGACAATGACGATGCGTGAATCCCTCTTCCGGTGGAAATAAACCACGTACATCATCCTTTAGACTAGGAAATCGATCACTGATAAAACAAATGTCCCGACGATCGACAATTTGTTTCAGTAAATTCAAAAACCATCCCCATGCCGAAATATTCTCGTTCTTTTCAGCAATGGCAAATGCCAGCGGAAACATGCCATTATTGGCGTCTATTGCTGTGGCCACGTACATGTGACCGGCGTATCTTCCATATAAATGTGTTCGGTCAATAGACAAAACATGTCGACAAAATCTGAATGCTCTACGACACGCTCCAAATGCTACAAACACTCTCTGAAAATGTATAGTACTCTCGTTTTGGCCTTCAAGTGTCTTGAACCACGTATATGTTCCAGGATTATGTCGTTCTAACGCACGAATGAATCTCTGAAGATCACGATATGACTCAACCTCATTCCCATAAACCATATCCATTGCATGACGCGCAGCATTCCAAGCTGTCATGTAATTGATTTCAGTCTTCAGCTCTTCCTTTATTTTATACATTATTGCTCCCGGGGTCATACTAACTTTTGCTTTAAAGGAAGATAAAATATACTGCGCTACAAAAACAGAAGTGCATTGACGATGTCTCACTAAAAAGACAGGATTTCTGCATGTGTGCTTCCCCTATATCCGGAAACGTACCAATCTTCTCCCGTTTTCCTCTCTGATGCATGCAAACGCCATCCATAATCATCATACAAACAACAGTCAAAATATGCTTGTTTGATGCATTGGGTTTGTATTGCACATGATTTTCCATGCTCCATTTCTGTAAATCGTATTGTATATCCCTTTTTGACTTATAACTCCTACTTAACTAATAACTTAGTCCGGAATCATCGGTGGGTTCCGATTGTCTCTTTACAAATACTACATCTTCTGCTTCTGCAATTTCATGATAAAAAACGTGAGGTAACTCCTCTATCAGTTCTTCTTCAGCATCATCATTACTAGCAGAATACGAGTTCCCCCTTTCCTCATTACCTATTGCTAGAACTGGCGAACCATATCCAAAATCATGACAAGTACTACCACCTATGTTTTCTTCTAATGTTTGAGAAACATTTTCTGACTCGTCATTTTCGGACTCCTCATTTTTTTATTCGGATATTTCTGTCACTAAATCTTCTTCTACATTTACTTGTGAGGACCCTTCGATATCCTCAAACATGGTTTCATTTGTTGGCCTGATTAATTTATATCATCGTCAGTTTAAATAAAAAAGATAAAATTATTCAGTAATTTAAATGTGATTAATTTTACCTCGATGATGATGGCATATTTTCCATATCAAAGGGAGTAGCTTCTACAAATAGATGAATAAATCTCACAACGATGATTGAACTCAACATTGCTAATGTGGATTTGTCATAGTGAATCGGTACTGCAAAGAAAGTTGATCCCTCATACAACCACTTACACGTTAATGTAAGTATATACTGGTCAAGCGGGAGATCAGTGGCTTCAGATACTCGAGCCAGTAAACCAATGTATGTTAATTGGCATGGTAATATAACCATCCGTTTCTTGCCCCCAATATATTCTACGTGGTCATCAAAGACATAAACCGATCCTCCCCTATAAATTAAGACATGAGCGGTGTTAGAAGCCATCTATACGAATAAAATAAATGATTTAATTAGTTTAGTTAAATGTAACAATTACTAAATAATCAGATATAACAATTAGTTTAATTAACATTTCAATCGGATGTTATCTCTAATAATAGATTATTTAAATGATATACTAATCACTCAGACATGGAATCTAAAAGTCCGGTCTTGGGAACTCATCGGTACTCACCACAGTGAGTCCTGCCAGCGCTGTATAGAGACCCTCCCGGCGCTCGATTCCAAATCTAAATGGGATGTAATTTTAACATGACTATGTGCACTTTTAAATCTAAATGAATGCAATGATAATAAGGTGTCTAATGTGATTGACATTAAAAAAAATTCATATTACATTTACATTTATTTTTTTCAACATCTTTAGAGTACTTCATAGAAAGTTTATAACAAAATTGATTTCCATTCAAATATATTTTAATTAAGTATCAATTTTGCATATCTAATTACTGATTAAAACCACAAAAAAATAATACAAGTAAAATTACCTGAAAGACGCGTGTCTTCGACAAGAAATGTTATCCAAAATACAAGAATATAATCCAGTATATGTCGCCTTCACTGATAAAACCCTGCAAAGAATGCACAAAAAATGGCTACAAAAACAATCTTATTCTTACTTGAATAAGATTAGCAGATCGAGAGAAGAAATCGAGCTTCAGAATACCGAATGAGTGAAATAAGAGAGGAGGAGTTAGGGAGAAGATGAAGAAGGAGAGGGGGTAAAAGTGTGAGGAGAATGGAATGAGGGGGGGTTTATATAAGGAGAAGGGGAGGAGGGGACCGTTGGCAATTTTCCAACGGCCCTCTCCCAAATCGGCACCTGAGGTGCCGATTTGGAGAAGGGCCCAACGGGTATTTCCCAAATCGGCACCTCAGGTGCCAATTTGGAGGGGGCGCCCCAAATCGGCACCTCAGGTGCCGATCGATACCCATTTTTTAAATTTTTTTTACCGTGCCTATTTAATTAATTTCGATTTTTTAATAATTATTAAAAAATCCCTTCCATTGATGGAAACAAAAATTTACTTAAATGCACATGTTTGGCAGCAAAAGAGAGGTCGGATTGTACCTAAAAAAAATCTCGTATTTAGAGATTACCAACATGCAGGGCTGGATTCTGGAGCCAAGAACAACAGCTGAAGGCTAGTTTTCAATGCTGGAAATTAGGGATGAAAAGGGAAATTGGTAATATGAAGAAGAGAGAATAAAGGAAAGATACTTAATAAAGAAAAGAGAAAAGATGGCATCTTTCATTGGAAAGTAGGGAATTAGGAGAGAAGAGAATGAAGAGCAAGGTTTAGATGATACCTCTTGATGTCCCGGAATGAAGAGAGTGCCTTGATCCAATGATTGTTACTGCATGCAGCAGTAGCTCATAGCAAATCTCTGCAGCAAGAGCCTCCCACCAGAGCAGAGGAGGAAAGGAGAAAGGTTCAAGGCTCTTCTCTTGTTGGAGAAATATAGAACAAAAGAAGAGAAAAGGGAGAAGGGGAAATAGTGGGTATATATAAACGGAAGAGAACCTCACATGTTAGACAAGTGGGCGAGAAAGGATTCACAAATGGAGAGGTTGTTATGTACAACAGATTACACAGCAGATAATCTTTTGAATTAATTTTTTTATTTATTTATATTCTTTCTCATTTATTTGAGTAATTATAGTCACTTGTATTAGTACCTCGTGTTTCGATTTCTGACGATATATATTTCATTTTGGTTGTCTCTGAATGACAGTTAAAATGAGCATCATATAGGTATACTTTTGATCGGGTTTTGAACCCCCGAAATTTCAAGATACGATTTTGGTTTGAGTTTAAATTTTGTGATTTAAAAATATCAAACGACCTTCGATTGGCGAACGGTCAATTCCGTTGGTCTTGTTTCTCGAATCAGATTTTATGGCGGTCTCGATTCGTTTCGCGGTTTCTGAATTTGCTTCGTAGCTTTTTCGAGCACGCATTTCCATGCGGTCGATTTTTGGTCGATTTCACCCGAATTACTTTTGATTCACGATCAATTGATCGATTTAATTCATCTAATGTTTCCATGTGACTTTATTGAGTTAATCGGACCCTAATCGGGTCGGGTTCGAGTTTAATTGGGAACCGGATGTTACACAGATGAACGGAGGCGTTGACTGGGGTTTCCAGACTTGACTCAGTGGATGACGAGAGAGGTCTAGACGAGGTGGAATACGCTGAAAGGGAAGCCCTACCGGAGGAGCTGCGTCTGGAAGACCACAAAGAAGAGGTGGAATGGAGGCAAAGATCAAGACAGAAATGTCTAAAAGAGGGAGATGCCAACACTCGGTTCTTCCATGTTGTGGCGCTGGGGCGGTGACGAAAGAACCGACTTCACCAGATCGCCCCGTGCGGGGGGGGGGGTCGTATCTCGGGAGAGGCGGCAATTGGGAGTGCCTTACGGAGCCACTTCGTCGAGGCGTCTAGAAGGAAGTACGGGAGCGGCTGGGGTTGGGTGGGGAGAGGGGTTCATACTCTCTCTGATGAGCAGGCGGAAGGACTCTTGGCTCCGTTCTCTATGGAGGAAACGAGGCGGGCTATCTAGGGCTTCAACGCGGACGGGCCCCCGAGACTGGACCGATTCCCGATTCTGTTTTATCGGGAGTTCTGGGATCTCGTTTAAGGTGAGATTATGGAGTTTCTGGACGAGTTCAGGGAAAGGAAGGGTGGTTTGGAAAAGGTAAATCGGGCGTTGTTGGTCTTGTTGCCAAAGAAGGACACCCTTGTTTGAGTGGATGATTACATGCATATAGCTCTTTCAAATGCGATATATCTTATTCTTGCCAGGGTTTTAGCGAATCGACTAAAAGGGGTCATGGACGACGTGGTGCTCGAGGGTCAGACAACATTTGTACCCGGGAGGCAGATGGCGGATGGCCTGGTCATGGCTTTGGGAATCTCTCTCGAGTGGAGGAGGACGAACTTGAAAGGGGCTCTGTGGAAGATTAATTTCTCCAAGGCTTACGACAACGTAGATTGGCGCTTCTTGTGGACGTCCATGCGCCAGCGTCGATTCTCGACCATGTGAATCGACTGGATGAAGATGTGTGTCACCACCTCTTCCTTTTCAATATTGGTGTATTGTAGACCGAAGGGAGGATTTTATCAGCCGCAGCGCGGGGTGCGGCATGTCCGTTGGCCCTTATGATCTTCGTCATTGTGGCGGATGCTTTGAGCGTGCTGTTTAGTAGGGTCGTCGAGGGCGGGTGGTGCAAGGGGTTCCACAAGGATGACATTTCGGTCCCCCTCCTGCAGTACGTCGACGACACGATTATCTTTGTTAACGGAACGGAGGAGCAGAATGATACTGTAGCGCGGGTGGTACGTATTTTTTGTAGTATTTCAGCCCTCGACATCAATAAGCAGAAGTCAACACTAATCACTTCGGGATGAACGAACGATGAGGAGAGTGCCAGACTTGCGGGGTCGACAGAGTGCCCACTTGGTGTTCTCCCTATATGCTATTTGGGCCTCCCATTGGTCGCGAGGTAGATGAAGAAGGCGGATTGGGATGACGTGGTTTGGAGATGTGAGCAGCGCCTGGCCGGGTGGAAAGCGTTCACATTATCAAGAGGGGGAAATTGATCTTGCTTAGGCATGTTCTGTCAGCGGTTCCGATCTTTTTCCATTCCACAAGATTAATGTCGGTGGGGGTTAGGAAGAGGATAGAGGCTCTGATGAGAACCTTCTTCTGGTCGGATGGGAAGCATCAAGGACGATGTGTGCACTTGGTAGGATGGGATTAAGTTACAAAGACACGTAAGGACGGTTGTCTTGACGTGTGTGATGTTGATTGCATGAATAAGGCATTAATTGTAAAATCGATTTTACGCATTTGGGGGTCGTCCAACTCCCTTGTCGTCAAATTGACTGGGAGGATCTATGGGGTTGAAGCTAGTCTGTTTGCGGCTAGAATTCGCTTTGAAACCCCATTGTGGGCGGGCATACGGGCGGTCTTACCGAGCAATACGCCTTACCTCTGTCCACAGGTCGGCGATGGCATGTTGTTCAAGTTTTGGCGGGACGATTGGATCGGCGATGGTGTTCTCCAGGACAGATACCAAGGGTTTTTGCTCTTTTGGCTTCGAAGGACAGCTCTTTGGCTGAGGTGGGATATACTCGGGGTATTGGTTGCCAACTTTCCTGGCAGATTTTTCCGCTCAACGCTTGGAGGAGTATCTGGGGCTGCAGGCGGCACTTCCCCCTCTGGGAGACCTCTCGAGGGGGAGGGATCACTTCCTCTAGGAGGGATCGAAATTCTCAGTCAAGAAGGCGTATCAAGTTCTGAGGCAGACTACAGCTGGCACAGATGTGGAGCTCTGCCGTGACATGCACGTGGTCTGGGCATTGAAGGTCCCCTGCAGGGTCAAGGTTTTCTTGTGTTGCGTGAGGAAAGGTCGGGTTTGCGACAACTTTAGGAGGAGACAGATGTTAGGGGTGGCCGAGGCTCGTTGTGACAGGTGTGTGGGCGCGGAGGAGGATACTGACCACCTCTTCTTCAGGTGTTCGACATCTGAGCAGGTTTGGAGCGTGGTGGGCATTCCCTGGCATTGGGTGATGCTACGACGTTCTAGGTGGCAATCCGAATGGTGGGCCACAATTCCACGGATGATTGTGCCAAAGCCTTCGCGGCATTGTGGGCAATCTGGTTGGGAAGAAATAAGCTTGTCTTCAACAACAAGAGCTCCGCCACAAGTGTAGCAAATCATTGTAACACGCTATATGATTGTTGGCTCCCGTGCTAATGTATTTTAATTTTCGTTAATATATATATTTGCGGTGATCCCCAACGCGGGGACTCACCCTCTTTCATATCAAAAAAAAATGGGAGGATAAACCATCATACGGTGTTTGGACCAGTCGATAGAGCTCGTCCTGCTTACCGCCACATCCAATCACTCGGCACGTAAGAATGTCCTGAAAAGCAAGAGATGATGGATCAAATATTGCTCTGCAATTTAAATCTCTAGTGATCTGACTCATAGACATTAAATTCATTGAGAATTCAGGAGCGTATATCACATTATGTAACCGCATAAAGGGCGTCAAGGTGATCTCCCCATGTCCTGTGATTGGGGGAATGAGTCTCATCTGCTATAACCACAGTCCTCCCTGGAGAAACTTGCCTGTAGGCTATGAGCTGATCTCTATCTCCACACAAATGATGTGTGGTACCAGAATCTATGATCCATTCTGAGATATCTAAACCATGATAGGTAGTAGAGGCATGAGCACTATCTGAGGTACTAGCTCATGCAGTAGCAGCGATGTCCGAATTGTTCTCTGGAGAATGCCTAGGGGATGAGGTCTCTAAGTCGAAACACAAGCTCATCAAATCGTTGATTTGATGGATGGAACCACATAATGTTGAACATGCTTTGCCTTGCGTGCGATGCTGGGAAACCATGCTTGGAGTAGCATGTATCTTTTGAATGACCAGATCTATGATAATAGGTACAAGGTGATCCACGATCACGACCACCTCTACCACGTGATCCTCGTCCATGAAACTGAGATGGACCGCCTCTTCCACGAGAGATCGTCATGGCAGAGGAATTCGACACTGAAGCGGGAGTTGAGATATTGATCCAGCTAAGTCTCTAGAAGGCCTCCTCCATGGGAGGAATGATAGCATCAACCAATATCTGGGAGGAACCAGCCTCATACTGTGAGTAAAAAGGGCCAAGAAGACTCCAACCATCATAGCATTCCGGTATGTCTTCAATTACTTTGGGGTAGCGGTGAGAGGCATGAAGTTATGGAGCTTCTCAAACATCCCGTGCAAGGCAGTATAATGAGCATGAAGTTATGAATTTTTGTCTCATTCTTGGCGTATGAATACTTGGCAGCAAGAATATCTCACATGGCTTGGGCAGTGGACTGGTGCAGGACATCATTTGCAATATCTGATATTAAGGTACTGGACAACCAGACCTGAGCATATGCGTCATCAGCCTCCCATGAGGCATACGACCCTGTCTTTTTCGGCGGCTCTTCCTTGGTAAGACTATGCTTCTTACCCATCGACTTCATTAGGCGCATGAATTGCATGGCCCACAACTCATAATTCAACTCATCCATCTTGACTATAGGTGTTGGACCTATGCAGGCGTCTGTGGTGGGGATATCTATCTTGTTCTCTGACATGTTGCCGGTCGAAGAAGACAATGATGGTAGACTTGACGGAATACTTGTCTACACAGACATAAGGGAGACTGGTTGCGTGTGTAGATGCAAATAGCAATCAACCCCATCAAGTAGAAGTTATCCTTATTGCGACAACGACTTTGGCAGCTACAGCCACAAGTGGGGCGTTCGGCCGCAAAAGGGGATGGCGGGTCCGGTCGCAAAGGAGAGAGGTGACGGTGTCGAGCAATGGTTGTGCCACGGGTGGCGGGCGGCGATGCCGCGAGAGGGTTTGAGGGGGCATATGGTTAGGGTTTCGGGTACAAGAGCTCAGGTCTAGGACTGTTGCTCTTATACCATGTTGGGAAAAATGAGAAACTTGTTTATTCCTTGAGCACTAGACTTTCTTATATAGAGGAGAGGCCTATAAACAAATTACATAAAACAGACAAGAGGAAAAGAAAATAGATAAACTTATACAGAAATACAGAAACATATTTCTACAGTCATCATCATTATCATTATCATTCGGCATCTATAGACAAATTACATAAAATAGATAAGAGGAAAAGAAAATAGATAAACTTATAACTCTACAGTCATCATCATTATCATTATCATCATGCCGAATATTTGCTGTCTATTACTAGGATTTAAAGCTGTAAATTGTTCAATTAAAACCTGTAAAGTAGGCTTTCTTTCTTACGGACTTAATGTCAAAACTATGTATATGCTTTTATGCAACAGTTTTGCTAATCTCCCCCTTCTGTAATTCTTCAGTTTTTCTTTAAGTTTCTCCTATAAGCAAGAGGTGCTTTATTTTTGTCCCTGTAAATCTATTAATATCCCGGGAGATAACTTGCATATTCCTTTTACAGATTATAGATATTGTTATGTATGTGAAAGTTCCTTGTCAACTTTGTCCAAACTATTATAGTTTAGTATGTATCTATTTTACTGACTCTAAATAAAATACTAAGAAAGCTTATTGCTCCTGGTAATTGTTTTTTTATTCATTGTTTGGGACATTGAAGTCTTTTAAGAAATGCACAACTCACTTAAAATGTATATGCTTGCAGAAGCCGATTGCCGACAGATTAGGTGAAGCATATAACAGCGTAGAGAAGGTATTGCATGCTTTTTTAGTACAATTAATCTTCTTTTCTTAGCGGTGTTGTGAGACAAAAGTTTCAAAACATAAATGGCATTCCTCTTCAGTGATATCTAGGAACTATTTAGCGCATGATTCTATTATTCAATTATGTGTTATCCTTGCTTGTTTTATTTCATTGTTATTTGTTGAGAAGACTTATATGATATTTCTTGTTTTCTTCTTTGCTTAGTCACACCGTTTATGTACTACTTTTGCCACCATCCCTATTCTTATACGACGAGGGCTTAGGTCCCTCATAATGAAATAAACAACAGTCCTAAACCGGCCATCACGTACCAAATCCTAATAAGCCATCTCCCCACCTCACTCCCCACTGAAAAAATCCTAGAAGAAAAATGGATAGAAGGCTTCCCTAGTGTTGTAAAAGTCAGCCGACTAGTCGAGTCGGTGGAGTGGCTGACTGGGTATTGATTAATCGATCAATAATCGGTTGACTACTCAACAAAAGTAGTCCACCAATTTTTGGCTTTTTAAAAGCAATATTTATCTATGATGCTTAATGTTTTATTTAAATTCAATTATTTATTTTTATTTCATTATAATAATAGAGAAAATGTACACATCTATGTAAATATATAAGAATATATATATATATAATAAATAATTTATAAATATAAAATAATTACAAAACAAAATCAATAATGCCCGACTAAATTCGACTAGTTGCCTGATTGTCGATTAGTCCTTAGTAAGTAATCCGATCGACCGAGTACCGACTGTCGATTTTTGCAACCTTGGGACTGTGTCATTGTCAAAATCTTGTCTCATGGTCTCTCCTTTTTTATCGGTAGCCATTATCATCTCGTAATGTGAATCTCGATGCAATGCATTTGTGTGTTAGGTTTATGTTCTCACTCCCTTAGCCTGAAAACCACCCTTGGCATGATGTGTTGAAATTAAATAAATATTTTTCTGTGGTATCTTGTTTTTTCTTTCAGGAGTAGTTGGATATGGCATGTTCTGATGGTCGGACTCAAATCACATATTGGGAAATAAAATCATGTTTTTTGTGCTAATCATCTAGTTCGACGGGATTGTGGAGAAGAGAGACAGAATGTGATATCTATTCCATAGAGCTAGGGTCTCTTATATAGTAAGAAAACCCTAGAGAGTACAAGAGGAAAATGCATAAATACCCCTGAGGGGTTACCGAACCCGAAAGGTTAAAGGTTACGGAACCCGAAAGGTTACAAATATAACTGTAATATAATAATTCTAACACTCCCCCTCAAGTTGGAGCATATATGTCGATCATGCCCAACTTGGATACTAAGTACATTAGGCGCTTCCTTGGAAGAGCCTTTGTGAGGATGTCTGCAAGTTGAAGTTCAGTGGAGATGTGTGTAGTGTTGATTTGTCGTACTGCATCACGAATAAAATGGCAATCAACTTCAATGTGTTTTGTCCGCTCATGGAAAACTGGATTGGTGGCGATGTACGTGACAGACTTGTTGTCGCAATATAAGGGTACAAGAGTGGCAACTGACATGTCAAGTTCTGTTAGGAAAGAAACAAGCCATGTGATCTCACATGTGGCATGAGTCATTGCCTTGTATTCTGCTTCCGCACTAGATCTGGATACCATTGTCTGCTTCTTGCTTCGCCAAGTGACAAGGTTATTCCCAACAAACATGGCGTATCCTGTAGTGGATCGGCGGACCTCAGGAGAGCTAGCACAGTCAGAATCTGTATAGGCGGAGATATTAGTGTGTCCATTCACCCCATAGAAAAGTCCACGTCCGGGAGATTCCTTCAAATATCGAAGGATCAAAAGAACATCCTGCCAGTGACTATAAAGAGGCTTCTCCATATATTGACTGGCTCTGCTCACAGCATATGATATATCTGGCCTAGTAACAGTGAGATAGAGTAATTTTCCCACTAAGCTTATGTATCGTGTTGCATCCTCAAATGCTGGATCAGTAGATGCTGAATATTTTCTCACTTCTGCAGGGATGCCTGATGGCTTGCATCCAAGAATTCTTGCCTCAGTCAGAATATCGAGGCAATACTTTCTCTGTGAAAGATGGAGCCCCTCTGTAGTGCGTATTACTTCGATGCTAAGAAAATAACGAAGTTGGCTGAGATCTTTTGTGACAAAGACCTTCTAGAGGAAGGCCTTGGTCTCCTTAATACCATCTACATCATCTCCTGTGATAACCATATCATCAATATAGACAGCAAGGATGATCGTGCTAGTAGACCGTCGTCTAACAAAGACAGAGTAGTCAGATGTTGTCCTCTGAAAACCAAGTGTGTTGATCTCCGTAGTGAGCCTGTCAAACCATGCCCTCGGGTGAAACTAGGGCGACAGTCGAGGCGGTGCACGAGAGAGGACCCGAGATTGGTGTCAGGAACCCTCATCAGGTAACATGCTTCGTTCGGACGATGGCACCTAGGTGGGAGCGCTCCATTCGGGAGTGCCTCTTTCAAGCAAACCTGGGATAGTGGTCGCGGCGATGTGCGAGAGAGGGTTTGAGGAAGGAGTTGGGAGGGTGCAAGGCATTGCTCTTGAGGTTCTGCGTACGGAGGCAGATGAAAGGAATGGGCTGGATGTCGAGCCTATGCGTGGCGCGGTGGTTAGGGTACATGTTGGGGAGTCGCTCGGAGGAAGGGGTTGTGGCGGAGGTTGGGCTAACCGTGGGCCGCTGCTCATGGTCACAAGGGAAATGTCGATGGAGGATCTTCATATTCTCTTGCTGTTGGGGTGCGGTGCTCTAATTTTCCAGTCGTTAGCTATGTATTGATATAAAGTATTATAGTGGGTGTAGAAGATAAAATGGAATCATCGAATCCATGCTTGCAAACAACAATGCAACGGTGTCTTATCCAACAAATTAAAATCTGGAGCTATACATGCCAACTGATTTCAGCAACTAACCCCATCAACTAATTGCGACAAGTAGACTTGGGCCAGCCCGGCCCAAGCCTGGCCCATAAGAATTGGGCCGGGCTTGGGCTTGGGCCGAAAAAAGGGGAAAACGTGGGCCTTAGGCCCGACCCAAGGCCCGAATTCTTAAATGGGCTTGGGCTTGGGCCCTTAAGGGCCCGGCCCATGCTCATCCCTAGGAGTGGGACATCGTAGGAGGTGTCCTGAGTTGTGGCGGCCTCTCGATGGCCCAATGGTGGGAGACGGGAGCCTGTTAGCGGGGGGCGGCGACCGGAGGGGGCAGTTCCGTCGCTCCTCCCACATGTGGGGTGGACCCCTTGGAGAGCATCCTGGTGGGTATGTGTCGATCTCTGACGGAATGTCTGCAAGCGTTCATTGCTGATATTGGCCAACGGATTGAGTCTGGGTTTGGGGGGCGTCCTCCTCTAGGAGACAACGGTATGCGCTCAGGAGCTTTCGACTTGGAAGGTGGAGACGTTACGGGGCCCGGGGGAGGGCATGGTGATGTGGAGGCATCCGTCTTTCTGATATGGTACCTCGCACGGGTGGTTCTTTAAGACCATGGTGCTGAAGGCCATGCCTTTCCGTGCGTAGGATGTGCGATAGGTGGAGGCCATGTTTAGTGGCTTTGGGAAGGTGGTGTCCATGTTTACAGGTCTTTCCAAGTTGAGGATACCCATGTGTAGGTGGAGTTCGCTACGAGGAGGGTCTCTCGACCCTCGGAGTTGTCGTTGAAACTTGGTCGATCATTCTTCCGGGTGGTGCTGGAGGAGTGTGTGCCTAATGGGGTTGGTGGGGATGCGATCAGGGCGGGGGAGCGTGAATCCTTGTGGGAGGTTGCTTGTACACATCGTCGGGGGTGAGTCCTACTGGGGGGTCCAGTCTTGGACTCACCTCCCGATCTCGTGTTCGGGATCCACGTGTTGTAGAGCTCTTGTCTTCGAGGACGAGCGGTGACTCTTGATCCGTGCCTCGGGCTACGACCTTGCTGTCCAGATATGGCCTTGGTGTTTCTATTGCTCTTTAGCAGTTGTTACACCAGGGCTCTGATTTGTTGTTTTCGATTATCGTTGGTGGATGCTCTGACCATTGCCTTTCAGCTCTAGTGGTCGGGGGCAGAGTTTCTCCCAAGAAGGCGGTGGTTGGCGGTTTGCTGGTGGATGTCGCTCTTGGTGCCTCATTTATGCCTTACAGCTCGAGGGAGGTGGAGTCCTTTTTGAGTTCTTTGCTTGGGGCCTCTCAGAGGTCTAGGGAGAATTTTTCATTATGTCTCTCGCCATCGTGGCACTTTGGGAAGAGATGCTTGCGGCTTTCCTCAAAGGACAACCGAAGGAGGTGGCGGTTGGCGGTGTGCAAGTTACTGCAACAAGCGAATTGCGCGCGTGATTCGAGAGCAGGAATGGAGGGCTTCCCTAGGGCTCATGGATGGGTTGGTTGGGGAGGTTGCTTGTGTGGCAGACGTAGAGCCTTCAGTCGGTAGTAGTGGGGGCTTGGAGGCGGACCCGACTCTGTTGTGCTACCCGGGTGTGGTGCCATCGTCGAGAGCTACTAATGTTGGTTTATGAAGATCATATCATGGATTGTCATGGGTACGGGGTGGTCGGAAAAAAGAATAGTGATCCGAGACCCGTGCGCGGAGGCATTGGCAGATGTGTTGCTATTGCAAGAAATAAAGATTTCACAAGGCTTTGAGAAGGTGTGTGAGTCGATCGGTGGGTCTCACCATAATGAGAGCATGGCCCCGGTTTCATCGGGGGCTCGGGCAGCATGGCGGTGGGATGGAAAGGGGACAACCTCGGTCTTCTGGAGGAGGCGAGTTGGGGAAACTCTCTATCTCGATGTTGCTACATCGAAGGGCGGATGGGGTGAGGTTGGTGATTACCAATGTATATGGTCCACCTAATGGTGTTGGCATATCTAAGCTGAAGGATGTCTTGAGATTACTCCGTGAGAGATAGCCAGACATGGCATGGATCTTCGAGGGGGGCTTCAACATGATGTTGCACTCGGAGGACAAGCCCCATATGTGTGGGGTTGCGGATTTTGATTCGGAGGAGCTGGCGCGATTCATCAGTGACATGGGTTTGCAGATTCATGACGCCAATGGTTGTCGTTACACCTAGAGGAACACTAGATCGAGGTCACGCATTGATCAGTTCTTGGTCTCCTAGGAGGCGACTGGGCTCTTCCCTCTGGCGAACTCATTGGCGCTGCGCTGGGCTCATTCTGACCACACATCGCTTCTATGGTCCTCCGACGAGGACGTGAGATCGAGGTATCACTATCCCATTCTATGAAATGCCTGTGGCATCACTATCCCACAGGCATTTCATAGAATCATCCATGTATCTCAATGGAGAGAGGCTATGCTAGTTGAAATGGATGCTTTGCTTAGAGTTACGTTGACTCTATTATTTAATGTTGTCACTGATGAATTTTTTGTTGGTTGTTAAGGGATGGTAACTATCAAGCACCATGTTGATGGATAAGTAGTGTGATACAAGCTTTGTCTTGTCTGTTGGTTGTAAACGGATGGTAACTATCAAGCACCATGTTGATGGATAACAAGGCTCATCTTGTGGACCTTGTGGTTAAGGACGATACAGACATACAATGTCAGTCTCTTGGATAATTTCTCCCTTATTGCTCGTTTGGCCACTATGTTGATTTTACTGTATGCTATTATACAAAAGTATTGGCCTCTCCATCAACTTGATGTATATAATGATTTTCTGTGTAAGATCTTCATGAGGAGGTATACATGGAGCAACCACTCCACTTTGTGGCTGAGGGGAGTCACAATGTTTATTGTCTTATCAAGACAATTTGTGGTCTCAACTAGAATCCCAAAGCTTTGTTCCACAAGCTTTCTCATATAATAGAAGAGAAGTCTAGTGATGATAACTCTATTTGTGCAGCACTCCTCTAGTAGGATTATGGTGCTGCTTGTCTATGTGGATAGATAATATCTTTGATAGTGATGCCCAGTGTAACACCCCCTGACACGAGGAATCCATTCTCTAGAACAAATACACACCCTACACACACACACCTACGGGCACCCCTTCCTGCATATCCATACAAGACCCTAGTAGGCGGGTTGAGATGCTACGAGGTACCCTCTACTCAGAGCACGCTCCCACAAAAAAGAAGGATGTGTGGTTCAGTGGTTCAACCAGAATCCTGCATAGGAAACCTCATCCTTCATTAATTCCATCGTCAGATATATCCTTTGTTGTAAGCCAGGTTAGCTGATTTATGAGTTGTCTTGTAAAGGTATATATTGATGCTTATTCAGAGAGATACTTGTGTTTGTTGTAAATGCATATTTTAGACATTTTATCAATGATCTGGGAAACGGGTATTAATCAGAGAGCTTATTTTTGTAGATTGTTGGGTAGTCATTGAAGATTATGTTGATGATAGACATGACATGACATATGCCATAGGAATCTACGCTTTTATTTGAGGTAATATTTTGACATGGCATAGCAAGAAACATTACGCAGTTGCTCTGTTAAGTGTAGAATTTGAGTACAAAGCTATGGTCTAGACATTAGCTGAGATGGCGACTTTGATTATGTGCTACAATGCTTGAGTAGCGATATTACGAGATCCTTGGAATCGTGGTGCACTATTCAGGTTGCCATCTTCATGGCAAACATATTAGATTTTCCTTTTGTTATGAATTGACCCACATATTTGGCTTCTCCCCTGTGCATAGGTTGTCCCAAAAGACCTGTGTTGATTAGCATTCATAAAAGAATAGTACAACAACAATAAAGCCTTTTCTCTCATTAACTAGGGTCAGCTATATGGATTCTTTGCCTCCATTCAGATCTATCTTTGGTCATTCTTGGTCTTAGATCCAATATGGATTCTTTGCCTCCATTCAGATCTATCTTTGGTCATTCTCGGTCTTAGATCCAAATAATTAAGACCCCTCAGATAGTCTCATTCCAACACTTCTTAGGCCTTGCTCGCACTGTCTTAGTGGACTCATCCCAAAATCTCATCTTCTAACTGGTGCATCTCTCACATCTTACCCTCTATCAAGCTACATCAAATCTCCTTCTGATCACATTATTCTGAATCCAATCTTTTCGTCTATGATCATGCATCCACCTTAACATTTTCATTTCTGTAACCTTCACTCTATGAAGTGTTTATTATTCACAGGCCAACATTCAGATCCATTGAGCACAGCAGGTCTCATGTCTGATTTATAAAGCTTTTCTCTGATTTTCAAATGAATTATCTTATCACATATAACAGTAGATGCTTATAAATGAATAGTAGGTGGATTAGTTTGATTTCCCTTTTTTTTCAAGTTGGCATGATTTAAGGTCCTCGGCTTTAGATTGAATCAGGCTGTAAATTTATTGATGGTTTTTTGCTGCTAGAATTGAAGTGCATTACAGAAAAGCTTGGATGCACTGTTATCTATTGGCCTTTTGGTGTATATTCCTCTTAGCTCTGACGTCCTCTTTATGTACATTACTTCATGTATCAGATGTTTAAGCATATTTCTAAGAAAAATCTCCTAACAAAATAGAAGTTGTAAACGTCCATGTATCTATGCCGAAATCTTGCAAATATAATTTCAAATCTGTATCTATGTATCTTCTGTTATCAGCATCTTTTCTTTTTGCAGACCGAGTTGGCATTGCATTTGTGCTGGGCTATTGGGGAACATGGCGGCAAAGGTGCTGATCACAAGAATGCAGCTCGAGAACTTTTTGAAAGCCTGGAATTACTCTTATATGAAAATTTAGCAACTAGGTCAGTGAGAAAACAGTAGGGCCAATTGTTATCTGTAAATTTTATCGTCCTTTTTTGCACTTAAATTTGATTTTCTTGAAAAAGTCGATTAGGATTGAGTCAGGGCTCACGCCACGGGATAGATGATCCAATTTCCAGTGAGTCACCACAAGCAAGATTGTTATGTTTCGTGATTACTGCTATAGCAAAGCTTGCTACATATCATCGGGAATTGCTTCCTAGGGCTCGAGTATCTTTATCCAAGGTTGGTAACTGCTATATCCGTTTTATTGGTATCTGGCTTCAAAATCAGCAGTACGAGATTCAGTTCCTTTGTATCAGGTGGCTCGTTCTCGTAATTCAGATCCGAGGGTGTGGAGTCGTGCTTGTGATTACCTTGGACTGATGAATGAACCAGCCATTTGTTTATCTGTTCTGGGCCCCTCTAATGATCCTCATCTTGGTCCTGGGGTTGTCAACTGGTCTGAAGGAGGATCAAATTTGGTCTCTCATCTGCCATTTTACATTCTGAATGGACAAGAAGGTATAGCAAAATACACATGAATCTTAGTTAAGCAATTCATGTCAACCTTCTTATGAAGTTCATTTAGGTGTTCCCTTTAATATTGTTTATTATAGAATATTTCTGATCTTTATAAAATTGTTCAACAACTCTGTCACTAATAGTCTTTAGGAATTTTGTTTTCTAGAATATCTTTCAAGGCACAATTTTAACTGTTTGTCTTGTGTTTCCCTGATGAGTATCATCTTCAAAACTCTCTATTGTTCCATGTTTGCTCTTAAAATATCTTCTTTTTTCCATGCTCATTTATCAGAATTTACATGTGTAGAGATAATTCTGTGTACTGAGTATTAGTTTCTTAATGTTCATTTCTTATTGTCTATCTGATTTAATTTACCCATAGACCTCTCCCTATATAAGAGAGCCTAGGGTTCTCCTGAGTAAACAACTTCTTCATTTTTCCCAACATGGAATCTGTTGGAAGAAAATGATCAGTTGTTTATTCCATATCTCTTATGTAGGAGAGGTGCCTATGGGTAAATTACATAAAGAGTCCATAAATAAGTGTACTAAACCTTCTCCCACTATAAGTAGGTCGGCTACATGGATTCTTGCTTAAATCCATGTTGAAAGATTCGACTATTTTTTACGTTGGCCATCGACTACCCAACGCAACCACTGCAAGAGTGGGATTTGAACCCTGGTCTTTTGTGTGGTAGGCATACTGTATTACCACTAGACCATTAGGTGGGTACTTAGATGGAGAATAAGTAGACAGAAAATAAGAAATAATACAACATAATGAAACGGTGACATAGCATAATATATATATATATACACTCCCCATCAAGATGGAGCAATAGATGTCGATCATGCTCAGCTTGGACGAGCACTTCTCGAATGGTCCTCTAAGTAGGGCATTGGTGAAAATATCTGCAGTCTGGTCTCCTGAGCTGACATGAGATGTGGAAATAAAACTCTTCTGAATCATATCTCGTATAAAGTGACAATCAACCTCAATGTACTTGGTTCGTTCATGAAATGCTGGATTATTTGCAATAAATATAGCAGCTTGATTATCACATTCCAATGCCATAAGAAGTGTCACATTTATATATAGATCATTGAGAATAGCCTCAACCCACATCATTTCTGTACTAGCCTGGGCCATCGCTTATATTCAGACTCTGCACTAGATCTTGCTACAACAGTTTGCTTCTTGCTTCTCCATGAGACGAGAGAATCCCCAACATAAAATGTAAATCCAGTAGTGGACTTCCTATCTTTAGGACACCCTGCATAATCTGCATTTACGCATGCTGAGATAGTAATTTCTTTGCCTTTCTTAAATAATAGTCCTGCACCTGGAGATGATTTAAGATACCTGAATATCATATGTATAGCATCCATATGTACCTGACGTAGTTGCTCCATGAACTGACTCACCCGACTAGCTGCAAAGGATATATCGAGTCTAGTAATGGTAACATACAGAAGTTTTCTAGTCAGTTCTCTGTATCTCCTCCTATCCACCTCATCAGTATCTTCGTCATATAGTTTCATGCTTGGATCCATGGGTGTAGTGGCAGGACGACATCCAAGCATTCTTGTTACATTCAGCAAGTCAGTGACATATTTCCTTTGAGTCATCACGAGTCCTTGTTGATTCCTGGCAAATTCCAATCCCAGAAAATATCTAAGGACTCCAAGGTCCTTGGTGACAAACTCATGACCCAGCATTTCTTTTGCCATCTTGATTCCTTGTATATCATCTCCTGTAATGAGAATATCATCAACATATACCATAATTGCAACCATACCTCTAGATGTTTTCTGTATATAGAGGGAATGATCTGCATTTGAACGTTTATACCCATGCTTTTCAAACAGGTCTAAAAGCTTATGGAACCAAGCTCTAGGACTCTGCTTAAGGCCATAAATCGCCTTATGAAGTCTACACACATGTGAACACTCCCCCTCAACAGCAAAACCAGGTGGTTGTTGCATGTAGACTTCCTCTTGAAGATCACCGTATAAGAATGCAATCTTGACATCTAACTGGAATAATGGCCAATCTCGAATACAACAACATATAGAAGAATCCGTAAGGTGGAATAACGAGCAACTGGTAAGAATGTGTCAAGATAATCCACCACATATGTCTGTGTAAATTCTCTTGCAACTAGGCGTGCCTTGTATCTATCGATGCTGCCATCTACATTTTGCTTGACTGTGAACACCCATTTTCAGCCAACCGTAGACACGCCCGTAGGAGCAGGAACAAGACTCCAGGTACCTCTCGACTGAAGAGCCGCCATTTCTTCCTCCATAGCTAATCGCCATCTGACGTCCTGCAATGCCTCCTTGTAGTTCTGTGGAATGTCCACCACAGATAGAGCAATAGCAAAGCTCTTGAATTCACCATGCAAACGATCAAAAGAAACCACGGATGCTATAGGATATGATGGACAGCTTCACTTCTGTTTGCGAAGCGTAATAGGCAGGTCTAACTCAGTGGCATCCTTATCTGTCCCCTGTAACTCAGCCTGCTCAGGTAAACCATTAGATCTATCAATAGAAATAATATTTTCAGAACATACCTCATGCGAGCTAGATGATGAGCGATGACCATGAGCAAATGCATGCCTACGGGTATAGTGATGTGGTAGAGGTGGAACAGGAACAATAGTGGGAGGGGAGGCATGTGTAGGCAGAGATGGTGGTGGTGGAGGTGATGTTGGTGCCGAAGATAGATGTGTTGGCGGAGGAGGTGGCATGTATATGGAGTCATCAGTTTCAGACGACATCAACCTATCACCTGAAGGAGAGAAGTACATAATAGACTCAAAAAATGTAACATCAGCACTAACGTAATATTTCTTGCGCAACGGATCATAACACATGTACCCTTTTGTATCCTAGAATACCCGACAAAAATACATTTGATAGCTTTAGGAGAGAACTTGTCAATACCTGGAGATAGCTGGTGGACAAAGGCAACCGAGCCAAACACTCGAGGAATAAGTGAGAACAGTTCCTTTTCAGGAAAAGCCACAGAGAAAGGAATCTTCTCACCCAAGACAGACGATGGCATACGATCGATAAGATAGCAAGTCGTAAGAACAGCATCGCCCCAGAAGGAATGAGGGGCACGACTCTGTATGAGAAGAGTCCTAGTGACATCAAGCAAATGACGATGTTTTCTTTTTGCAACTCCATTCTGTTGGGAAGTATAGGCACAGGTTGTTTGGTGGATAATTCTTTGGGTTGAAAAATAACTAGAGAGTTGGTACAAAATTCCAAGGCATTATCACTCCTTGCAATTTTCACATGAGCAGAAAAGACATTCCGAACTTCATTTATGAAATTTTTGATAACATTTCCAGCTTCAGATTTATTCTTTAATAAAAATACCCAAGACAAACGAGAAAAATCATAAACCATAACAAGATAAAACATGTGTCCCTAATGATCAGGAACATGACTTGGACCCCAAATGTCTATATGAAATAATTCAAAATTGGAGGTACTACTCCGACTCTGACGACTAGGAAAGGTAGACTGATGATGATTTCCTAATTGACAAGCCTCACATTGGAATGACGTGTGAGGTGGAATCTGAGGAAGAACACGACATAACTTCTGAAGCGATTGTTGACGCACGTTGAGTTATTGTACCTCTTTGCTATTTTATTTCTCTTGTTAACCTCTCTATGTAATTTACCCATAGGCTACTCCCCTATATAAGAGAGCCTAGGGCTATGGAATAAACAACTTATTCACGTTTTCCAACATGGTATCAGAGCGACGGTCCTAGACCGGAGTTCTCGAAACCCTAAACCTAACACCCCACCCGCCGGCCTCTCTCTCTCTCATCGGCGCCGCCTTCTCCCTCTCTCTCGAATCGGCGCCGCCTCCTCTCCGATCGCTGCTCGCGCCTGTGCGCGCATCGGCTGTGCGCATATCTCGCGCATCGCCGGCGCTGTGTGCACATCGCCGTCGATCGGCGATCTTCTCTGATCGCCTCTTGCGCCTGCGGGCATCGCCTCGTGTGCGCACTGCTCCTGTGCGACTGTGGCGTGATCCTCCAGTTGCGTGTTCAAGTGCACGCGTGATCCTCCAGGTGCGTGCGCGCGTGCTCTTTGCACGTGCCTACGTGCCCTAAGTCCCAAAATCCTAGGGCACACAGTCGGTTCTACATGGGGTTAGTTGCTTGAAGTCTACACACGCAACTAATCCCGTCTATGTCATTGTAGACGAAGATTATTTTCTCCCAGTCGCTCCAGTCTTTCGTTTCCAGTATGTCAGAAAGCAAGGCTGACATCCCATCTATGGGCGCATTTCGTGGTCCAGCGCCCATTGTCAAGATGGATGGTACGAACTATGAACTGTGGGCAATGCAGTTCATGAGTATGATGAAGTCCACGGGCAAGAAGCATATTCTCACAGAGCCCGAGCCTGCAGAGAAGACTGGAGTTCATGCCTCATGGGAGGCAGATGACGCATATGCCAAGGTGTGGCTGTCTGGCACATTGGCTATTGAAATTGCCAATGATATTCTACATCAACCCACAGCCAAAGACATGTGGGATATTCTGGCATCAACATATTCTCAGGCGAAGAATGAGACAAAAATTCTGCAACTACAACATGATATATTCACAATAAAGCAGAATGGTCGCCCGTTACATTCTCTCTACACATCTTTGAGAGGAATGTTTGAGAAGCTTCATAGCTTCATGCCGCTTACCGCCACGCCAGAGCAGCAAAAGACATATAGAAACGCAACGATGGTGGGTGTGTTTCTCGCAGCACTCGACCCAGAGTATGAGGCTGCTCGTTCACAGATTCTGGCGGACTCAACTATTCCTCCCATGGAGGAAGCTTTCCATAGGTTGAGTAGGATCACTGTACCTTCTGCAGCCACTAGCCAGAATCCCTCAGCCATGGCAGCCAACAGGGGCCGTGGCTCTCATTACCAGGGCCGTGGACGTATTCCCCGTGGAAGGGGTGGCCGCACTAGGCCAACATGCTCATATTGTCACAGAGTCGGCCATACTGAAGACACATGCTATTCAAAGCATGGATTTCCTGCATCTGCACGAGCCGCTGAGCAGATAGAGCCTCCTTCTCCTGCCTCTCTGGATCAGCGTTTTGATGATCTGGTTGCCCGCCTTAGGGGCATTATCCCACCATCTGGCCCAGCACCGACGACAGAGAGTCATACGGATGTTGCTGCTTCTGCTTCTACGTCTGCCTCTACGAGTACTTCAGGTAGTACACTTGCACTACATAGTAGTAGATCGGATACATTGTCATGGATCATGGACTCAGGCGCTACACATCATCTATGTGGCGACCAGAGTCTACTTTCAGGATATACTCAGATTCCTCCAGGACGAACAGTAGTGATTGCCAATGGCACTCATTCCCCCATCATGGGTCAGGGGGAGATTAGATTGACATCATCCATGCAGCTCAAGAATGTTTTACATGCACCGCATTTTTCTATGAATCTATTGTCAATCAGCCAGATTACGAAGGATCTCCAATGTCGAGCTATTTTTTATTCATCTTCTTTGATTTTTCAGGACATCCGTACGGGCAACGTGATTGGTCATGGCTATGAGCAAGGAGGCCTCTATCGTCTGAACCAGACCCCATTTGCTGGAATCATCTCTTCTCCCGCTGGACAAGTATCTCCTCTCCTGTGGCATCTGCGTCTTGGTCACCTCCCGCTTCAGAAGTTGTGTCGTGTCTTACCTTATAGTCTTTCTCACACACCTATCCAGTGTGAGGCGTGTCAGTTGGGAAAACATCACAGGTCATCGTTTCCCAGTGGTCAAGGTCGGAGTAGTAACTCCAAATTTGAGTTGTTTCATGTTGATGTCTGGGGTCCAAGTCGTGTTCCCGACCTTCAGGGACACAGGTATTATATTGTTTTTGTGGATGATTTCTCTAGAGCATCATGGGTATTTTTAATGAAAAATAAGTCTGAAGCTGGAAATATTATTATTCAATTTCTAAATGAGATTCAGAATGTCTTTTCCACAACTGTCAAATTTTTGAGAAGTGACAATGCCTTAGAATTGTGCACCAATAATCTAGCCAACTACTACTCTTCTAAGGGAATTGTTCACCAAACATCTTGTGCCCATACGTCCCAACAGAATGGGGTTGCAGAAAGAAAACACCGTCACCTTCTTGATGTCACAAGGTCTCTTCTCATTCAGAGTCATGTTCCGTATTCCTACTGGGGTGATGCAGTCCTTACTGCATGTTATCTTATAAACCGTATGCCCTCGTCCGTCTTGAATGAACAGATCCCCTTCTCACTTGTTTATCCTAACAAGGATCTGTTCACTCTTACCCCTCGTGTGTTTGGGTCAGTTGCATTTGTCCATCAGTTGTCGCCCGGTTCTGACAAGCTCTCTCCTAGGGTTGTCAAGTGTGTCTTTGTGGGGTACTCCAGAACTCAAAAGGGGTACAAGTGTTTTGACCCTCTGCGTCGGCGGTATGTGATCAGCGCAGATGTTACATTCTTTGAATCCATCATGTACTTCTCAGAATCTGAGAACATGCAGCCACAATCTATATCCCCTGATACTGTGTTCATGGCACCACCAACATCTCAACCATCACCACCACCATCAACACCACCACCATCACCACCACCACCAATGCCATCAATAGTACCTCCATTACCATTTCATTACACCCGAAGGCCGAATCAAGCTCATGGTCCTGACCAGTCAACTAGCTCGCCTATGGTATGTAATGAAAATATTAATGTTGATGAATCTGACGACATTACTCAGCAGGATGTATCACAGGAGCATGCTGATACCACAGAGGACCTAAATGTTCCAATCGCTCTACGCAAGTCAAAGAGAAGCTGTGTCCAGTATCCAGTTTCAGCAGTGGTGTCGTTTGAGAGGCTATCTGGACCTTTCAAGACGTTTGCGTTGGCACTTTCAGCTACAGATATTCCAAGGAATCACCATGAAGCCTTGCAGGATTCTCGATGGAGGCTAGCAATGGAGGAAGAGATGGCGGCACTTCAGTCCAGAGGAACATGGAGCTTGGTTACTATACCTCCAGATGTCAACCCGGTGAGTTGCAAGTGGGTGTTTACAGTGAAACATAATGCAGATGGCTCCATTGACAGGTACAAGGCACGCCTAGTTGCAAGGGGATTCACACAGACATATGGGGTAGATTACCTTGACACGTTCTCCCCGGTGGCTCGTCATTCCACTCTACGGATCCTCTTATCTGTTGCAGTCACTAAAGACTGGCCCCTATATCAACTGGATGTGAAGAATGCCTTTCTGTATGGCGATTTGCAGGAGGAGGTCTACATGCAACAGCCACCAGGTTTTGCTGTTGAGGGGGAGTGTTCCAAGGTTTGCCGATTACATAAGGCTATCTATGGCCTTAAGCAGAGCCCCAGAGCGTGGTTCCAGAAGCTGTCAGACCTCTTTGAGAAACAAGAATACAAACGTTCAAATGCTGATCATTCCTTGTTTGTACAGAAGACGGCAAGAGGTACTGTTGTAATCATGGTTTATGTTGACGATATCTTGATTACAGGTGATGATGACCAGGGCATTAAGCAGGCAAAGGAAAGGCTAGGAACCGAGTTTGTCATCAAGGACCTGGGAGTCCTTAGATATTTTCTGGGGCTGGAGTTTGCTAGAAATCCGTATGGACTAGTCATGTCACAGAGGAAGTATGTCACAGATCTACTAAGTGAGACAGGTATGCTAGGGTGTCGACCTGCTACGACACCTATGGACCCTAGCATGAAGATGTATGATGATGACACAGAGGAGGTTGACAGGAGAAGATACAGAGAACTGGTAGGCAAACTGCTATATGTTACCATCACTGGGCCAGATATATTATTTGCAGTGAGCCGTGTGAGCCAGTTCATGGAGCAGCCACGCCAGGTGCATATGGATGCAATACACATGATACTTAGATACCTCAAATCTTCTCCGGGTAAAGGTATGCTGTTTAAGAAAGGAAAGGGGATTTCTGTCTATGCATGCGCAGATGCAGACTATGCAGGATGTCCTAAGGATAGAAAGTCCACCTCAGGGTACGCTGTCTATGTCGGAGATGCCCTAGTCTCATGGAGGAGCAAGAAGCAAACTGTGGTAGCTAGATCCAGTGCTGAATCCGAATATAGGGCTATGGCCCAGGCTACTACAGAGATGATGTGGGTGAAAGCAGTGCTGACAGATCTATGCTTAGATATACCACTTCCTATGAACTTGGAGTGTGATAATCAGGCTGCTTTGTTCATTGCTAATAATCCTGCATTTCATGAGCGGACCAAGCATATTGAAGTGGATTGTCACTTCATACGTGATATGATCCAGAAAGGATTTATTACCACATCCCACGTTACTTCAGAGAACCAGACGGCAGACATTTTTACCAAGGCATTATTACGTGGCCCATTTCAGAAGTGTGCTTCCAAGCTGAGCATGATTGACATCTATGCTCCATCTTGAGGGGGAGTGTTGACGCACGTTGAGTTATTGTACCTCTTTGCTATTTTATTTCTCGTGTTATCCTCTCTATGTAATTTACCCATAGGCTACTCCCCTATATAAGAGAGCCTAGGGCTATGGAATAAACAACTTATTCACGTTTTCCAACAGCGATAGATGACCAAAGCGCAAGTGCCTCAAAAATGGAGAAACAGGTCCAGCAAGTAGAGTGGAGATTCCAGCATATGGAGGTCGAACAAGGCGATAGAGACCCCCCTGCTCACGGCCATGACCAATCACGTTGCATGTAAGTATGTCCTGAAAAATAAGAGAAGATGGATCAAAAATGGCTCGACAATGTAAATCCTTCGTAATCTGGCTATCGACAATAAATTCATAGAAAAATCAGGCGCATGCAGCTCGTTCTTTAGATATATAGAAGGGGCAAGCTAATCTCCCCGTGACTAGTAATCGGGGAGTGTGTTCCATCTGCAATAACTACAATGCGTTTAGGAGAAACATGTCTGTAAGCTGAAAGTTGACCCCCGATCTCCACACAGATGATGTGTAGCACCAGAATCCATAATCCACTCCAAAGTATTAGAACCACTATTGCTAGTGAGAGCATAAGTACTACATGAAGTACTAGAGGAGGTTGAGGCTGCAACATCTAGATGACTCTCGGGGGCTGGTGAAGACATCACAAGACCGGATGGAGTTATAATACCTCTCAAACGAGCTACAAGATCATCAAATCGTTGGTCCAAGGAAGACGCAGCTGGAGGCTCAATCTGTTCAGCCACTCGTGTAGAAGCCGGAAATCCATGCTTGGAGTAGCATGTATCCTTAGTATGTCCTGGACGATGACAGAAAGTACATGGTTGGCGAACACGACCTCCCCTTCCTCGAGGTCCACGTCCACGGAATGAAGAGGATCCATCGCGACCTCGGGATGCTGCCATTGCTAAGGATGTCTGATTTGTAGTAGAAGATGGGACCGTTATACGACTGAGTCTACGAAAAGCTTCCTCCATAGGAGGAATGGTAGAGTCTGCCAGTATCTGAGACCGTGCCACCCCGTTTTCTGGATCAAGTGCTTCCAGGAAAACGCCAACCATGGTTGCGTTCCTATAGGTCTTCTGCTGCTCAGGAGTAGACATGAGAGGCATAAAGCTATACAGCTTCTCAAACATCCCACGTAGGGATGTATATAAAGAGTAATGGACGACCATTCTGTTTGATGGTGAAGATATCATGTTGGAATCTTCGTATCGTTCTTAGCTTGTGAATACGTTGCAGCAAGAATGTCCCACATTGCTTTGGTTGTGGGTTGAAGTAGTATATCGTTGGCAATCTCTATTGCCAACGTACTTGAGAGCCATACTTTGGCATATGCATCATCTGCCTCCCATGAGGCGTTAACACCGCTCTTCTCAGTAAGTTCTTCCTCGGTAAGAATGTGTTTCTTACTAGTAGACTTCATCATACTCATGAACTGTATAGCCCACAGTTCATAGTTCGACCCATCCATCTTGATTATGGGCGTTGGACCTCTGAAGGCGCCTGTGGAGGGATTATCCACCTTGTTCTCTGACATATCGGCCTGAGAAGACTAGGGTTGAATACTTGACTGGATTATGTCTACACCAACCTAAAGAGATTGGATTGCATGTGTAGACTCATGCACCCAATCTCAACATGTGATAGGGCTAGTCGAGGAAGACGCATGGGCTCGCAGGGGCTTAGGTGTGCACTCGCGTGCGGGGTGGGGCACACAGCCTCACCGTCGGCGTGCTGGAGAGATACGAGGCGCGGGCTACACGCGGGTGGTGCTCAAAGGGAGCATGGGTGATGCGCGAGCAACACGCGGATGGCGCTCAGGTGGCACGCGAGTGGCGCGCAAGTCGAGCGACGCTTGAATGGTGCGGACGGTGCGTGGACAACGCATGGGTGATGCACAAGGCGAGTGGTGCCGGCGGCGGAAGACAAGAGTGAGAGAGAGAGAGAGAGAGGCCGACGGATGGGGATAGGATTAGGGTTAGAGTTAGGTATTCAAGGTCCGGGCTAGGACTGTCGCTCTGATACCATATTTAAAAGAAAATGATCAGTTGTTTATTCCATAAACCCTAGGCTCTCTTATATAGGAGAGGTGCCTTTGGGTAAATTACATAAATAGTCCATAAGTAGACAGAAAATAAGAAACAATACAACATAATGAAACGATGACATAGCATAATATATATATATATATATATATATCTACAGTATCAGAGTGGCAATCCGAGGTTGTAGCTCTCGAATACCCTAACCCTAGCCTCCACCTCCACCCGCCCACTCGATTTCGCATGTGCAGCACCACCACGCGACATCGCCTTGTGTGCCGCTAGGTGCTCCACCGCGTCGTGCAGTGCACCCTCCAATGCAGCCCTGCATGTTGCCTCACACATACTTGCGTGTCTCTCTCCGTTACATCATGCAGCCCCGTGCATTGTCGTGCATAACTGAGCACGTCGTCGTACGGCTGGCGTATGTGCTGCCCAGCTTGTTGCACAACAGGTTGTCTTTGCACGCCCTGTTTTGTGCGCCAGTACACTAGGTCGTACATCGATCAACGTACATCCCTAGCGCGTGAGCGTGTAGCCCTAGCACGTGAGCGTGCAGCCCTAGGGCATCTCCGTGCGTAACTCCCTCTCCAGCGACTCTATCGTTCGCATCGGTTTCTCCATCTTCTTGATGGATTTGGGTGCATAAGTCTACATATGCATTCAAATCCACATATGTTTGTGTAGACAATCATTTTTAGTATACAAAACACTAGTCTTCTGCATCTGGCAATATGTCTGAGAACAAAGTTGATGTACCTGCCACAGGCACTTTCAGAGGACCAGCGCCTATTGTCAAAATGGCGGGACGAACTATGAGCTATGGGCTATGCAGTTCATTAGCCTTATGAAGTCAAATGCTAAGAAACACATTCTTACCAATGAAGAGCCAGTAGAGAAGACCTGGGTTAGCGCCTCGTGGGAGGCGGATGATGCATATGCTAAAGTCTGGCTTTCAGGAACATTAATGATAGAAATTGCCAATGATGTGTTACACCATCCCGCGGCTAAGGTTATGTGGGACATCTTTGCAGCTACTTACTCTCAGGCAAGGAATAAAACCAAGATCCTTCAACTTCAGCACGACATATTCACGATCAAGCAGAACGATCGGCCTCTCCATTCATTGTATACGTCTCTGCGTGGGATGTTTGAGAAGCTTCACAGTTTCATGCCACTTACAGCGACCCCAGAGCAACAGAAGACATATATGAATGCTATGATGGTTGGTGTATTCCTAGCAGCCTTTGATCCTGAATTTGATGCTGCTCGATCTCAGATCCTTGCGTATGCTACTATTCCAGGTATTCCTCATATGGAGGAAGCTTTTTGCCGACTTAGCAGGATCATTGTTCCATCTACAGCCTCTACTTAGACATCTTCGGTGATGGCCGCCTCCCGAGGTAGAGGAGACTCTTCTTCTTTTCGTGGCAAAGGACCTCATGGTAGAGGAGGTTGTACTCGTCAGCCCTGCACCTTTTGCCATCGACCAGGTCATACCGAGGAGACATGCTACTCCAAGCATGGTTTTCCAGCATCAGCTCGTGTAGCGTAACAGGTTGAGTCTCCCGCAGCTCCTACCTCATATCAGAGATTTGATGACTTTGTGGCCAGACTACGAGATATCATGCCTCCTTCATTATCTCAAGGAGGCCATTCCGATGTCGCTGCTTCAGCCTCAGCTAGTGCCCCTACTACGACCAGTACCTCAGGTAGTACTTATGCCTTCACATCTTGTTATGGGTTAGAGATTGCAGAATGGATTATGGATTCTGGGGCAACACATCATTTAGGCGGAGACAGGGGTCAGCTTCAAGCACACAAACAAGTTGCCCCTGGTAGAACCGTGGTGATAGCTGATGGGACTCATTGCCCAATCACAGGACAGGGGGAGCTTACTTTGACACCTTCGATGCGACTGCAGAATGTCCTACATGCCCCTGACTTTTCTATGAATTTGTTATCTATCAGTCAGATTATGAAAGACTTGCATTTTAGAGCTATTTTTGACCCTTCGTCGCTTGTTTTTCAGGACATTCTTCGGGCAGGGTGATTGGTTGTGGCTGTGAGCAGTGCAGTCTTTATCGACTGGTCCGGACTCCTTATGCAGGCGCGTCCTCTATCTCTACTAAACAGTATCTCCACTCACTTGGCATCTTCGCTTTGGTCATCTCCCTCTTCAGAAGATGTGTCGTATCTTGCCATAGATCTCACAAGGGTCCTCCTTTCAGTGTTAAGCATGTCAGTTAGGGAAGCATCATCGGTCGCCTTTCTCGAGTCGTCAGAGTCGGAGCAGTAGCTCCCCTTTTGAATAATTTCATGTTGACATTTGGGTCCGAGTCGTGTTCCTGATCATCAGGGACATAGGTTTTATCTTGTTGCAGTTGATGACTATTCTCGTTTGTCATGTATTTTCTTATTGAAAAATAAATCTGAAGTAGGGGATATGATCAAAACATTTATCAATGAAGTTCAAAATGTTTACTCTTATTCGCTGAAATATGTGAGAACAGATAATGCTTTGGAATTTTGTACACATGCTCTATCTCATTTCTTTTCCTCCCGTGGCATCATTCATCAAACCGCATGTCCCTACACTTCTCAACAAAATGGTATTGCAGAGCGAAAGCATCGTCATTTACTTGATATCACTCGGACACTTCTTATTTAGAGTCGAGCCCCACATTCGTTTTGGGGTACTGATGTCCTTACGTCATGTTACCTAGTGAATCGCATGCCTTTGTCTATTCTAGGTGAGAAAACTCCTTTCTCCATTGTTTTTCCTGATAAGGAATTATTCTCACTTACTCCTCGTGTCTTTGGTTCTGTTGCATTTATTCATCAGTTAACTCCGAGTCTTGACAAGATCTCTCCTAGGATTGTCAAATGTGTATTTGTTGGGTACTCCAGGATCCAGAAGGGATATCAGTATTATGATCCTTTGCGCAGGAAATGTTACATCAGCACTGATGTAACTTTTTTTCGATTCTGTGATGTTTTTCTCCCCTACAGGAGACAGGTTGGCAGCATCGAATTCTAATGACGAGGTATACATGCCACCTCCTCTTACATCTTTGTCTTCTCCTCAGACTGTGCGTGCGACACCACCACCACCACCTTCGACCCAGTCTCACATTGTTCCACCACTACCAAAATTCTATACCCATCGACCTAGCTCTGCTCATGGTAATCGCTCGTCATCCAGCACGCCTCAAGTTTGTTCTGATAACATGGTTTCTAATGATGGGCCTGAAGATATATTTGTGCAGGAGTCCTTGCAGGACAGTGATACACATATGGTTGATGCTATGGATGACCTGGATGTATCCACTGCATTACGGAAGCCAAAGCGTACTTGTGCTACTTATCCACTTGCGTCCCAGATATCCTTTCATCGTCTGACTGGAGACTTTTAGAGATTTGCAGTTGCTCTATCTGCCGTGGATATTCCACGGAATTACCATGAGGCCCTGAAGGATAGTCATTGGTGTCTTGCTATGGAGGAAGAAATGGTTTCCCTGCAATCACGTGGTACCTGGACCTTGGTGTCTACTCATCCTAGAGCTTCTGTTGTCAGTTGCAAGTGGGTGTTTACTGTTAAACATCATGCAGATGGGAGCCTTGATCGCTACAAGGCAAGATTAGTAGCTTGTGGTGTGTAGACTACATAAAGCAATATATGGCCTTAAGCAAAGCCTAAGGGCTTGGTTTCAAAAGCTCTCGGATCTGGTGGAAAAGCAGGGGTTCAAGAGATCAAATGCAGACCACTCATTGTTTGTGCAGAAGATACCTATAGATACAGTTGTTATCATGGTTTATGTGGATGATATTCTTGTTACAGGGGACGATGCGCATGGGATAAAAATGACAAAAGAATTTTTGGGTCGTAAGTTTGTTACGAAGGATTTGGGCACCCTAAGGTATTTCCTAGGGTTAGAGTTTGCTAGAATGCGCAGGGTCTTATAATGACCCAAAGGAAGTATGTTATAGACATGCTTGCTGAGACAGGCATGATTGGTTGTCGACCATCTACTACTCCTATGGATCCTAGCATGAAACTTTATGATAACGATACAGAAGAGGTCAACAAGAGGAGATATAGAGAGATGGTAGGGAAGCTCCTATATGTTACCATCACTAGACCCGACATCTCATTTACAGTGAGTCGGCTAAGAAATTTCATGGAGCAGCCTATACAGGTACATATGGATGCTATATACATGATACTGTGATACTTAAAGTCCTCTCCCGGCGCAGGTTTATTATTCAGGAAAGGAACAACTATTTATGTTTCTGCATGTGTGGATGTTGACTATGCAGGGTGTCCGAAAGATAAGAAGTCTACATCTGGCTATGCAATATTTGTTGGCAGTTCGCATGTTTCTTGGAAAAGTAAGAAACAAACAGTGGTGGCTAGATCAAGTGCAAAGTCCGAATATAGAGCTATGGCACAAGCCTTCACAGAAATGATGTGGACTCGAGCAGTACTAACAGACTTACATGTGGATGTACCTCTACCTATGCAGCTACAATGTGATAATCAGGTTGCCATGTTTATTGCAAACAATCCAGCATTTCATGAGCGAACAAAGCATATTGAAATAGACTGTCATTATACCAAAGACGTGATTCAGAAAGGCTTAATTTCCACCTCTCATGTCAGCAGAGGAGAACAAACGGCAGATATCTTCACCAAGGCATTACTCAGAGGACCATTTCAAAAATGCTCTTCCAAGCTGAGCATGATTGACATTTATGCTCCGTCTTGAGGGGGAGTGTAGAGATAATTATGTGTACTTTGAGTATTAGTTTCTTAATGTTCATTTCGTATTGTCTATCTTATGTAATTTAACCATAGGCCTCTCCCTATATAAGAGAGCGTAGGGTTCTTCTGAATAAACTAACTTCTTCATTTTTCCCGACAACACGAATATAAGTTCATATATAAAATTTTAAGCGGCAGATATGCTTCATCTAGTCTCATTGTCAAGGCACGTCTGATAATATGCTCAGACAATGTAGTATTGCATCATATATTCTAAATATAAGACAGAACATGTTAATAGGTAATTCTTAGGGCCCTCTTGATCTTGAATGGAAGCAAGTTGGGGCCTTGTAAAAGATTCTCAGGGTTATATTCTTTAAAAAAAGTTGCTCTTTTAGCTACGTGCCCATTGCTGGACAACAACAATCATATATCGGTAGCAGGCTAACAGTATGCATCAATTTATTTTTTTTTATTTCTGCTGCATTCTTTATTGCACTTAATTGGAGCTCTTGGACTTCGTGATATTTAATTCAGATAATAATGAATTATGTTGTCTTGCTAATGACAATTTGCTGAAGAGAAATGCAATCATCTAAATCACTATGTATGTATTTTGGGGGTAAGTTATGCATATCACCTAGAACTCATGGATTGGATAAAACTCTCAATCCAATCCAATCCGATGCTATTGGATTGGTTTAAGCAAGTTTTGGTATTGGAATGTATTAAGAACTATAAATCCTTTGATTAATGGATTGGGTTGGAGTAAATCCTCGCTCCCAGACCGATGTAGTAGTATGTAATCCATTTAATATTAATATAGATATGAAGTGTATTTGTACAAATTTTAAATACTTGGTATATATGTTATCCTTCAACAAAGTCTCTTATTGGGTACATGTGTCACTAAGGTAAAATTAGTTGATCCACTATAACATTTTGCCCTTATGAGTTAAGAGTCTACAAGAATCCATATATTAGCCTCCCAACTCATTTAAATTGTGACCTTTTGCACCTCATCTCAATCTTTCCTCGCATGCTTACTAACTTCCTATCTTGCCTCACCTTATTTTTAACCTTGCATGTCTTTTAGCTCTCAAATAATGCCTCCGCTTTTTTGATAATGACCATACTTGAGGTACAATTCCCATCACCATCTCTCCTAGCTCTCCTAAGCAATTCCCATATTTCACTATTATCTATTATGCAATCCACCTCACCCAATGCTATTGTCTCGTCATCTCATTCTGGCTCTACATGTCTATTTATTGGAATTCAATTTCCGAGACATTCTTTTAGTTGAATTCATGCGAAAGACGTGAAAAACACTTATAATTATAACAGTGTTAGAAGCACATTATTTACGACGTTAATAGCTTAAAAGAGCTTAACTGATATTTGCAACCCGGCGGATTAAATTGGTCAGATTACATATCTTAATAATGTGGATTGGGTAGATTTTTTCAAATTTGTGGATTTGATTAGGCCACAAATCAATTCAATATGATATAGATGCACCCTAGAATTGTCCATAGTGTTGGTCCCCATGTTGCTCCGAAAGAGGCTTTGCATACACGTTTAAGAATGCCTAACATATTGAAATATGTATGTAGATTCAAGATGCTTAAACACGTTTAGATCTCTTAGCAGCTTTCACAAGGTATTGCAATTATGCAGAAAATGTTATTGGGTAGTATGTACCGGACATCTGAATAGCAAATGACTATTTTATGCATTCTAGTACGGTCTTCAAGGAGCACTGTTGTCTTTGGTCTAGAGGTCACAATAGTTTACTCGTTACTTACATGTTGAAGAGAAGCTACTTCAGTGGAGGTTATGGGTAAGATTTAAGGTACAATCATGGTGAATACATATTTATTGGGGCAAGGAAACGATGCAGAATTAAGAGTTTAGGGTGCAAGCAGGAGAGCGTATTCCTGAATGTTGTATCTGAATTGGGATTATAATTTTCTTTTTGAAAAAATAGGACAGGATTTGGGGATGGGGAGTGTATGATCGCAGATATAAGTGGGCTCAGCCAAGGTTTAAAAAAGTGTGAGGCGGTTAGAGGCCTTTTCTATAAAATTGAGGCGAGGCGTAAGCCTCGAGGCGGTTTAGGCGTAAGCCTCAATTTTTCGAAAAAATAAAATTAAAGCAACATACATTAGAAAAGCATATAATAATATTAAGTTTTGCCAAAAAAACAAATTCAAAAATAATTTCACACTAGTAAGAGATACAATACATAAGCGATTATTCTAAGATTCGCAACGAACGATCTTAGAATAACTATTCCAAGATTCACAACTTTATATTAATGCAAAAAATGTTGATGTGCCAGCTCTTTGTGGCCAATGTAATGTATGTCGTAGAAATTGATAAGAAAAATTTCCAAGCTATACTAGATGGACCCATATATCTGAAAAGTAAGCAACTAAGCCATAGCTCTCAATATGGTATATGCTCAAGATTTGGTGAGAAAGATGCAGACCATGGAGCCAGCAGCATTCAAACTTGCAACTAATATAAAATACTTATTATAATTCAAACTAAAATATGTGTGCAATAGAACTAGTATGTGCAGATGCATGATAAATTGAACATGATATATACAGATCACAGAATTTTGTTTGTTTCAAGCTATCTATTCTCTTTGCATGGAGCTACATATAGAAATATGCAAGGTTTAACATGGAAACAAAAACACAAACATTAAAAAAATAATCATGTGCAAAGCACATAACCAAAAAGCTAAAAAAACCTCATGCTCAAGGCTTATGCCTCTGCCTCGCCTCGAGCGCCTCACAGAGAGGTGAGGCGTACGCACCGGCAATAGGTCTCGAGGCGCACGCCTCGAGGAGCTTTAGGCTCGCCTTACCTCGAGGCGTACGCCTCAGCTCCTCGAGGCGGCGCTTTTTAAAACTATGGACTCAACTGATGATCAAGATCTGAGCCAAAAACACATAAATCAGCATTTTCCTTTATCTACTCAGGGTGAATGGCCTTACTGTTTTTCTTCCATGCTTCGGTTACAATAATGATAATTCTTGATAATTTTACAGGTTGAACATGAAACATATCGGTGGGTACTTTTATTTATTTCCCTAGATATTCGAACTTTTGGTTTCTTTTTCATGATTTTTCTTTCTTTTCCTGTTTATTGGGGGGATCTCCGTGATTTCAGATGTACTTGCTATGATATTTGATTTAATGTACTTTCCAGAGTTATTTAATAACTTTTCTCATCTCTTTCAGGTCCCCCATTTCATGATTTTGCCTTCTCAGATATACTCCCTCAGGAGAATATGTGATATGAATGGCACCTCCACCTCGTTCATGTGTATTCATAGTTCTGAAGAGGTAGAGAATTCTGCTCCTGCTGTTGCCTGAGAAACTTTGGAGTGGGTTTACTTTAATGCATGCACTTTTTGCAAAGTCCTGCTGAGAAAATTGGCCCTGGTGAGCACATTTCCATCGCCGCTGGCTTCTGGTTATCGAGGGTCTGTGATTGAATCTCATTACGGGGGGAGAACCAATCGTCAATCATCGTGGAGCATCATGGATTGACGTATTCTGGTTATTTTAGGTCAGTAATATCTTGAGATGCTTCAGGAATGTTTCATGTTCATCGCCCGATCTACTGTATGCTCTTTGGTGAGAACCGCAAATGGAGAAAGCCTTTGACATTCATTGTAGGAATTAGCATCATCTTTTCATGGTGATAAGAGAATTCGGATTCAAGTCCTTTAGTAACGAGTTGAAAAGTGTTTTCTTGTGACTTATTTGTCGATATAATTTCCTTGAGTGCATGTTGGGCTTTCTTCTGTTGGTTGATGTGTAGGGCTGCTAATCGAAATGAACGTGTTTGTATTTGATTACATTTCATTCGATGCTGGATCGAGAAATGCTCATTTCAAAACGAATTGAACATGAATTTCATTATTATCTAGTATGAGTGAAATCTTGAATATTGAAATGAATCATCTTCTTGTTCGTACATTGCATGATATGAATTTACTGACAAGGAAAATTATATTAACCCAACAGTAAGGATTGATATATCTCTATCAAATTGACCAAGATAAGGAATTTCATTGTCATTTATATTAACATTTATATTAATTGTTTAGAAAAATTGAGTACCCACTCTAAGGGCATGTTTGGTTGCAGGGTTGGGCAGGGTTGGGTTGGGCTGGGTGAATAGTAAACTGTGAGGAGGAAGTACCCTTGTGAATAGTAACCAGGGTTGGGCCAACCCTGCCCGACCCTGCAACCGAACAGGCCCTAATAGTAGTCTGGTGGTACCCAAAATGTCACGGTTCAAATTCCTACTTGTGGGGGGTTGCGTTAGGTAGCTGGCAATCAACTTAAAAATAGTCGGATCTTTCAACTTGAATTTGAGCAACAATCCATGTAGCTGACCATACTTACATTGGGAGAAGATTTTACCATTTTCTTTAGAAAAATTTAACAATTTAGATCCTTTAATATGTATTGTATATATGGGAATCCCATATGAATTCACCCATGCACACTTTTATCATTATTCTAATATTTATGATAAAGTATTTACTAATCCAATATCTCGCTATTAAATACAATAAATAATTTTATTTTAATATGATTTTAAATACGTAGATTGTCCTTAAAATTTTTGCTATCAGTATGATTTCAATTCTGTATTGTGGAGGGAGAATTTATTTGATGTTCTATATGTATATCGGTTTTTTCAATAATGCTGCAACTTAAGATAAGGATTTCATTAAGTAAAGAATATGGGTTTATAAATTGGCATATAAAAGATAAAATATTTGCACAAAACAAAGTTCCTTTAACAAAATAAAGAATGATCGTGAACCAAAAAAGATAAAACGAAGAAATGAATGGAAAATGGTGCAAAGTTTGAGTTGCACAAATCTAAAATCTCTACGCAAAAAAACCTCTATAGGATCTATATGGATGTCTCGAAATTTGGTTTTTTTACCGTCCTTTTATCCTTCTTATTTGTGGCATGAAAATCAAGTGATCTAACTAGTTTAGTGAAATGCAATCATTATTTATGATGTATATTTTAATTTCCTCAAATTCAATATATATAATTTTTGACTAAATATTTTTATATTTCTTATATTTAAATATGTGTTAGATGGATGGAGTACTTAAGTGATACCATGTGCATATCATAATTCTACTATTTAGGATGATGATTCTATTAGCCAACCCAAAAAACAGTGTTATGTAAGATATGAAATGCCACTTCAATATAATTTAGAATATATAATGTACTCTTAATCACTTTTAACATTTATATATTTTACTATATATTATACAGTTGCATGTGAACCCCTTATACATACTCTTAAAATAGCTCCATATTGTATTTTCAGCTTAACTTTTTGAAATGAAATTACTTAAATACAAATTGTTATATTCAATTTATCTTTTTGATGAAGTTTTTACTAGAGAGTTACATATACCTTCTGAGTGTAAGCTCTCAGCTCCCATATATATGTGTGTGCATGTGTTAACATGCAGTGAAATTTTCCAAAAACTTGTAGTCAAGATTATTTTTCTACTTAAAAAAAAAAGACAATGTAACCTAGGTTCAATCTACTTTTTTTAAAATGAATATTTATATAATATGAATCACAACTGAGTCTGGCTATGAAAACTTGCCTTTGTCCCTACCTAGGACGCAATTTGCAACCGAAAATCTGAAAGTCCCTACATGAGCCTATGCTCTCATCACATGAGAGGATAATATTATCGTGGAAAAGGTCATCTAAGATAATCTTCTTATTTTTTATTTACATGCAAAAATTCATTTTGATAAATGGTGCTACATGCATTTTTATCTTTGAGGATATAGTAACAAGCATGAATGCCAAACTAAAAATTTTAAATATTGATTTGATTGTTACCATGTACAGAATATTGTGAGTTACCTAATGATCTCATTTTCATGATAATGATAGTTTTTTTAGGGATGCAAATTGATATGGATATATATGTACCTGATATGCCACCACATCTTTTTTATATAGATTTTGACATTTATATACATACCCATTTTAAATACGAACATAGATATTATTTTGATATATGCGGTGTATTATTATATGATCTAGATGTCGTTGGGAATGTACCTCCCAATGGTTTCCAAATATATTGCTTGGGCAACCACCTCTACTGTAGGTTTATTTCGCAATGGAATTAATTCCTAAGTACCGATACCCAAGGCACTATATCACATGGCTCCTACTGAATTAGATGAACTAAAGAAGAAACTTGAAGAGCTGCTTGATTTGGGATTTCTTCGACCTAATGTATTGTAGTGGGATACATCAGTATTATTTGTCAGAAAGAATGATGAATCTCTTTGATTATGCATTGATTATTGAATGTTAAATCAAGTTATTGTTAAGAATAAATATCCGTTACCTGATTAATCAATGCATAATTGAAGTGATCCATCCTTCTTTCTAATAAATAATGCCAATGAATTCCATGATGACACCCCCAACTCAAGCAACTTTAAGTTGCTTTATTAATTTAGCGAATTCAACATGAGTTATGCGATATGGTGTCTTGGATATCAATTCTCAGTTACATGAACTAAGTTAGTTATGAAATCAATATCTTATCGAGGTGGGAGCATAGACAATTCATCTTAAAAAATATTGAAAAAAATTTCTCAATGACATCGGGCTCAGATAGAAAGAATCTCAGTGTATACTCTTCTGTGGGTGACCACAAAAAAGGAGAAAGACTGAGGTCTAGTCCGCTAGTTTGAAGATCGAAGTGGTCTCGTGGGCACCTGACCCCTCTGAGCAGCCTGACTGGCATATGCAAACTACCTCCCTGCAAACCACTACGTCGATTAATCCACCATGTTGATCGAGGACCTGGACTGACCTCATCCTAAGTCTGGAAAACAAAAGAGATGAGAAAGTGGAACATGGGGGCAACAAGCCAACGTGCACATGGTTGTTACATGCTCACTACCCTTCTGCAACAGTCTTTGTTATGCTATGCGCTCACTCTCTAACTGGAGTTCCAAAGAGACACTTAAAAATACAATTAATAACTCAATCTTTGAAGTACTTACGAGATAGTCTCTGATCCTCTTTGAAGCATGCAATGTATCTTCACGTCAGAAGTAATACACTGACCAAAATTGGAATCTCAAGCAACATTCACTATTTCTTGCAACAATAAATAGTACATTGATATCGAGATAGCCATTACATCCCAATGATGTACCAAAGTCTACAATATTCATGATGATGGGATCACTCTGTAACTTAAGATCTTTCAATATCACTGTAGCATCTTGTATATACTCCACCGCTTTGACTTTTCCATTGGTAGGTGTCGTAAAAATCAAATCAGTATTAAAAAATTTCGATTTGGCATTCATACTTCTCACTTGAATCTCAAAGATAAAAATATTTATCAATAGTACTAAAAAGAATCTTTGCATGCAAATCAACAAAAGAAGATTACCTTCAATGATCACATTATTCCTAGAATGGTCCTCTCTAGTTGTAAAGCCTTAAACTTGGCATATCGGACCCTATAGAATAAGATCCGGCTCGTAAAGAGAAAACCAACGAAATTTGTTTCGTGTGAATCGGACTTCGTTTCGAATTGTTATGATTTTCCGAAGAAAGAGAAGTAAGGAAGGCTAAGATGTCATTAATCCATAATGATTGTCACTAAGACTAATTAAACATGATTAAAAAAATTAATGACGATTGAAAACAGCTAATGATCATTAGTAAACACTAATCAATAGTTAGCAAAAGATAAGCGTAAGTCGCGAGAGTTAAATCGTGATTAGTGAAAGTTAATCACGATTAGTGTTAATTAAGCGTCATTAGCGAATCTAGAATCCTCTAGAATGTTTTAACTTAAGCCCCAAGTTTGGGATAAGTTTTGGCTAAAACCATGGGCTAAAATCATGGGCCGCTAAACCATGATTAAGGTCTAAACCATGGTTTTCTAACCATGGTTAGTGGTTTTCTGGGGCCTATAAATAGACCCCCCTGCCCATTCATTCTCTACGACTTCCACTACCACCACCCCCCCAAGGGCTAGGGTCGAGAGGTCGGGAGGAGGAGTGAGAGGCGAGGGAGGAGCGCTAGCGAAGCGCTGCCGGGAGAACAAGGAGGAGAAAGGTATGATCCCCTCTTAGTTTGCTTCGTAAGTTAGGCTTTCAATTCATCCTCTTGTTCTTCCAAGTCTTGTTCTTGATTCATCTTTCTTTCCGACTCGTTTTCCTGTTGTGGTTCGAGGAGAAATCTGTGTAACACCCTACTTAGGTGCGGGCGACTATGCACGTCAGTGACCCTGTGATTCGTCACACGTTCACTCATCTAAGACGTGTGTTGTCTATCTATTCTCCATCGTTTATGTTTCTATTCTTTCTATTTTGCTTTTATAGTTATTTTGATGAAGAAATCTGTGTAATACCCTACTTAGGTGCGGGCGGCTATGCACGTCAGTGACCCTGTGATTCCTCACACGTTAACTCACCTAAGATGCGTGGTGTCTACCGATTCTTCATCTCTTGTTGTTTGAGTATATTCTTTCAGTTTCGTTGTTATTTTCCTCTCGATTGATTTTATAGAGGAAATTCTTTCTGTTTTTATTATGAAATATGTCCCGATATAAGGGGAAACTCTGCCGAATTTTTCCGAGAATTATGTCCCGATATAAGGGGAAACTCTGCCGAAATTTTAAGAGAAAATATGTTCTTGACGTTCTTCGTGTTCTTCGCGTTCTTCACGTTCTTCGTTCGTTCTTCGCGTTCTTGACATGTTAGCGTTTTAATACGAAAATGAAATTCGATCTTTTCAGGAGCCTTAAAATAGCCTTTCTAAAAACGAAACTCGATAAAGCCTTGCATACACGAGAGAGAGCTCGATTAGGTAACGAAATCCTTCCTTTTGCTGTTGGGTTTTCATACAAAATTATTGAAATTCTTGATTTTGTGTTCTTTGCCATGAAGAAACCTAATTTTGGCTATTTTGAAAAAGTCTGAAGAATTGCTTTGTGATTCCTACTAAAATAAGGTTTACACGTCAAATTGATGCGTTGGATTTGAAAGTTAGGGTTTGGGAGTTAAAATAGGCACAAATAGGAGTATATATGGTTATGAATAATATATATGTGAGTCTATACTAAGTCTTGTCAATTATGCAAGTCGAAGACCTAACGAAAGAATTACATCATGGAAATTGATGTGGTTTGAGTTGGATCCTGAAAAGGATCGTGTGTCACGTTAAGGATGACTGGGAGTAGTACTACAGGTCGGGCATGCAACCTGTAGGTTTGTCGGAAGGAACCCGTATTGGTGTTTCCCTACTTAGGTGGTACACGGTTGCCCTGTTATGATAAGTACACACAAATTGAATGTTTTGCAACGCGTGGTACCGGGAGCCAATATATTCGGGTTGCAACAACGGAAGATGTGGTCGTGCCATGTGGAGGCACCGGTGGTTCAATAGCGGCTGGGTCACGATAACATGTATTTAAAGCCGCTAGGTTATATGATTAAATGTTAGCATGAGGTTTTAAGCAACCGAGTCCTCGAGGACGGTGTGCTCATTTGATTTTCCAGGCTGAGGGTTGAGACCCTGTTTAATAAAAGAAAAGGAAATTGTCAGGGTAGTATTGGAGGATTGGTTGAGGCGACGTGCGGCGGCATAAGCGTACCAAGATCAACACAATCTCCAATCCCGAAGTGTCCACAGCTTCGGAGTCCAAGAATGGTGGAGTTCCCCTGGACTAATCCCTGATGTGGAATAGAAAGGAATAGGACTTAAATTAACAAGAAAGAATGAAATTTTTGTGATATCAAGTTTTGAAAAATTACACAATCTGTTTGCTTTTCTCTTCTTCGTTACTTAGCATTCGCTAATTTTTATCTTATGATTTATGGAAAATCCAACAGGTATCGGTGAGCTATCGCAAGGACTTTAAAAATTCATCCAGCTTACATACTAGACATCCAGCCAGCCACAGTAGCTTACTTTCTTTAAGGTAGTTAGTAATCTTTTGTATATTTTCCTTTCAAGCTGATGTACATGTAAATGGTTATAGTGGGACAGTGTATCATCTGAACTTTATTTTGTGAATGGAAAAGTGTTGAAATACTTTCTTCTCAGTATTTTTATTTGCAGTCTATTTCTGAATGTTAGTTGTGATTGCTGAATAAATTATTGTTGAGTAACCAGATCCGGATATGGGAGGATCCGACGGTCCGGGAAATGGGGTCGCGACACTAGTGGTGAGAGCATGACTTGTACATGTAGGTATCTTCGGTCTTTCTCTTGACTTTGAATTGCAGGTTGCCTCCTAAGCTTCGAACAATCACATTTGTAGTGTCGTTTGTCTTCATGATTCAAATACTGACCAGATAAATTTCCCTGGATGAAGATAAGAATCAATAGATTCCTGAAATTGGAAATGCTAACCTATATATTGTCTCATTTTTGTAATATTGTATATGCCATTGTCATAAACACATATCTTTTCTTAAGACAAATAAATTCTAAGAATTTATTTTTTTTCCTAGTTAAATAAAACATGGGGAAAGTAAGACAAATGGTCAATATTTAGGAAGCTGCAAATGAAAACTACTTCGAGCATAGTATAAATTCATCTAGATTATAATGTCGTAGGAATATATTTACAGGCTTGAATATTAGGTGTATCTTTTGGATTGCATGTATATTGAAATTATTTTATTTGCTTTACTTCAGATGTATCCTTTGGATTGTCTGTATATTTAGTTGATAGTGAAATTGTGCATATAGCACAAAGAATTGAAGTACAATATAAAGCAATAGTACAAATTCAAAGATATCAAAATAAATACAACATTGTCCAAGTATGACAAGATCCATCGATAAAAATTGAAGTACAATATAGATGAATAACACACATTCAACATCATCAAAGTACATCAACATCAGAGAGCAGATCCTCTGTAGTACTGCAGAGTCCAACACCGAATTCGTACGAACCGCTCGATCAAGTTCGAACAGATCGTGGGATCCATGATTTTACAGCTGATTCTGCAGTACTATAGAGGATCTGCTCTCTCAACGTCGACCATACAAAATCCTTTATTACACATACCTGTATAAAGTAAGACTGGTCGATACAACTCTTTTAAACACTGAATGTTATATAAAAATGTCCACATATATATACAATAGTAATCACTTAATTATATAAATATTGTAATATATCATCATTGATAAATACACAAAAACGAACTTGCTTGCACAATTTTGGTATTTGAAGGAAAGTAGAGTCGTCGCGCGGTTGTCCATTTTCAACTAAGCCAACATGTGTACAAACTATAGTTGATGTATGGTTGAAATTGAATGTTGTGGAGATGACTGCAAGACAAGTTTCACAAGTGAACTAAACTGATATTTCACCAAATCAAAAGATTGAAGTGTTCTCTCATGGTTTGGATAATGTTGTACTTTGATGGTGTTGAATATGTGTTATTCTTCTATGTTATACTTCACTTCTACCAATGTATCTTGTCATATTTGGACAATGTTGTATTTATTTTGATGTCATTGAAATTGTATTATTGTTCTATATTGTACTTCAATTCTTTGTATATGTCCAATTTCACCGTCGGTCTGAACACGACTTGCCCATCGACCATGCAAAAGAATGCGTATTCATAGAAAATGCACCTCAGATTTATAACAACAGATACATCTAGGATAGGATTGTTTAACATATAAAAAGAGTATGCTTTCACGCAAAATAAGACTATACCATACAAAAGCTCTCTCCCCCATTAACCATACAACAAGGAGGGGAGATCTCTTACCTCTATGACAAACGAGCTCCCTACGACGTGCTCTTCTTGTCGATCTCCTCGGCTTCGCGATTGGACCACTCTGATGACCTTCGATATTGTCTGACAGGCTTTGAAATGGAGCTCCAATTGATCAAACTTAGAAATTGGGATTTGGTTCGGGAAATCAGTGCTCAACCCCTTTTATATTTGGGGATTTCTCAAATAATCGAACCTGGATCTTTATTCGTAAAATGACGTGTAGCTTACTCATTCAACGTCAGATTTCGATGTTCCTAGTACCATTTGAAAGGTCTTGACGAGTAATATACAATAGACTATATAAATTTTTCATTTGTATATCGATCATATCTAAACTCTAAATAGAAGTGCATGTAGGTATGTGAGAGTCTGATCGAAAATCGTATCTCAAACCGTATTGAAACCATATTCGTATGGACGTCCGACACCTATCTCATTATCTTGTATTTCAACAGGTATATGAGTCTCAACGTCTTACAATATCCGTTTCATCTTGCATCCATGTGACAATATAGTAAGCTTGAGGAATACTAACATGGATATAGAGTGTCATGAATAGTAATTGTCCCGTAAATTTTCTTAATAGAGATCAACAACACCGTAAACAATGACTATCCCACAATGAATAAATATTGTATACAATAACTATACACACTCCTTAATGCATAGCTAGATATATTATTATTAAATAAAATAGCATCAAATAAAAACACAATGCTTCCCAAAGGAATATTCTCGAGAAAATTCGTCGGGAGGTATATTTCAAACATATTGGCCATATGCGGTCGCCATAATTTTTTTTGTTATGTACCCTAGGTAAGCCTCCTCTTCAAGAGGGGCTTTATCCTTAAAGTTTTCATGTGTTACATACAAGTGAAAGCTGCCTCTTAAAGATGCGGCTTTGGCTAAAACCAAAGTCGTTTCTTCAAGAGGCGGCTTTCCCCTTGGAGTTTTTGTGGCACATTCCAGTAAGAGCCGCTTCTTGAAGAGACGGCTTTGGCTGAAATCAAAGTCATCTCTTCAAAAAGCGGCTTACATACAGTACATAACAAAAAAAATATTTTATTTCCGACCGTATAGAGCGAATATGTTTCAAAAGATGCCTCCGTCACGAATTTTCCTTAATATCTCTCTTTTTTGATAAATGAATATTTCTCCCCGGTAAGAAACAAAACCTCCTCGTTTCCCCTCTCCTTCCTCCACCTCCTCTAATGGCGTCGTCGTCGAGGTCGTTCCTCCAAACCCTAAGATCCGTCGTCAAGAAGCCATGGCAGATCAGGGGCCCTGACTCCCACCCGGAGTACAAGGAGGCCCTCCCTAAGGCCACCGAGTTACGGCCCCCGCTGCCCCGCCACCGAACTCGCTAAACCCACCATCCCCACCTCCGACCCGGGCACCGTTTTCGACATCAAGTACTACTCTCGCGACCAGCGCCCGCAACCGCCCACCCATCACCAGGACCGTCCTTCGCAAGCCCGACGTCGAGCGCATGATGAAGGAGAAGCCCACCTTCCAGCACTCCGACTTCCCCACCGTCTACCTTGTCGATCGCGTAGTCGAAGATGAGAACACCCGCGGCGGCGGATACCAATGATCGATCAAGTACATTTTTCGCCTCTTTTTGTCTCGATTCGATGCATTATCAATTATTGTGGGTTTGAAATTAGGGATCCTTATCAGTTGGGAATGTGCCCATGTCGATTTCGGTGATTTTAGGGAAAAAGATGTTCCTTTTATGAATTTTTTTGTGTCCACATTATTTCTGAGTAGCATCTGAATCTGCAAAATGCATCGCTGTATGTTCTAGTCAGAAGAGTTTCAGATGGAAAAATGAAGTTTTCAAGTTGATTATGGACCAAAAAATGCTTTTATGTTGAAGTTGATGTCTGAAATTGATGCAAATAAAAAAATTCCAACGGTGGAAAATTAATTTTGAAGACAGGAATTCGGCGGGGAAGAGATTAGAGGGTGGGAGAGGAGAATAACACGTCGGATGCGCGGGGTTTTGGGATGAGAATCGTGAAGAACACGTTTTTTTTTACACTCAAAAGAGGGGGAGACACTCAAAGGTGTTCACCCAATTTATTAAGAATGAAAAGAGAAAAATACTTACAGCGGAGATTACAACATAGGTCAAGGTAGATGGTAGAAGAGAGGATACCATCCGCCTCCCAAAAAGGAAAAAAAACGTTACATGGATAACCAGTCCGTACAAAAGTTTTTTGCAGCAATATAAATATTTTCCTTATAAAAACGCTGCCCCGCAAAAACCAAGTTGTTTCTTCCAGCCAAATACTCCAGATACGCGCAATGGGGATAATTTTTTCCGCCCTTGGGCGAGTAGAGACTGCAGCAAGACTCTCCCAGAAGGCATCCATGGAGGAGCGATTTACCCAATCCACGTCATCCCAGATGGCCCGCACAAAGGCACAATGCAGAAAAAGGTGGCCGGATGTCTCAACGTCGAGGCCACAAAGACCACATAATGAAGAGATATTCGGGAAGATGGAGGCTGCAGCGGTCACGGGTAAGCAATCTTCCACGTCTAAGAATCCAAAGAAAGACGCCAATCCTTTCCGGAACCTTGAGATCCCAAATGAACTTGCAGTGTCGAAGAAAAGATGCATCCGCATTCAATACAGGAGGGAGAATTAGAGAGATAAGCCTTACGAGAGGAGAAAGTCTCGTCCAACCAAACAAAATGGTCGCGGCCCGTAGAAGGCGAGGTAGCGTCCGCAAGGAGAGTTATCAAAGCGGTGAAGTCAAGGAGCCGCTGGTCCGAGAGCGTGCCCAACAAAATAGGACACCAGACGCCATCACCCCAGCAAGAAGCCACCGAAGCGAGTTTATCCCCGGCCATCGCATAAAGACGAGGAAAAAGATTCATGAGTATGCCCTTCCCGGACCAATCCACAGACCAGAAGCGGAAGGATCTCCCATCGCCATAACAGGAGCAACCAGCGATCTGTTAGAGTGGAAGACAGAGAAGACATCGCGCCAGAATGAATGAGGGGTGCCCTGAGAATGATCGCAAAAACGGAGGCAAAGGCATTCCCAGCAGCCACGCGGAGGCATTGAACCAAGAAATTCTCTTCCCGGCCTAAAAGCCTCATCGCCCACTTGAGGAGGCAAGCATCACGAACCACCGCCAAACGCCTAACGCCAAGACCTCCCTCGCATTTCAGCCGGGAGATGTCGTCCCACCCAACTAAGTGCATCCCTCTTCTGTCAGAACCATTCTTGCCCCAAAGAAAACGCCTCATAGATCTCTCCAAGCGAAGCTGGATTCCCTTGGGCAACTGCGAGCCAAAAGAAATATATGGGTATTGCCGAGAGGACAGATTTGATAAGAACTAACCGACCGCCTTTGGAGAGCAACGACGCACACCAACCAGCTATCTGGACTCGACCTTCTCAATCACCCTCTGATAATCGCGCAAGCGTGCACGGCCCAATGAGAGCGGCAAACCCAGGTATTCCAGCGGAAGTTCCCCAAGGGAAGCCCCAAGAGAGCGGAGCAATCCCTAGCTTCTAAAGTCGATAGGCCAAAAGGCACCATTTTTGATTTGGCTGCGTTGATGCGGAGCCCCGAAATCTCGCAAAAAAGGTGAATCGCAGTGGCCATCCCCAAGGCTTGAGACCGGCCTCCCTCAATAAAATAAAGGGTGTCATCCGCAAATTGAAGAAGAGGAATATGAAAGTTACCTAAGTAGCATCCGCGAGTAAATCCCGCATTTGCCACACCCTGGATCATACGAGGCATAACGTCCGCCGCCAGAACGAAAAGAAGAGGGGCGAGGGGGCAGCCCTGACGAACCCCCCTGCGTGGCTGAAAAAGGCCCCCAGTCGGGCGCCCTTTAAGTGATAGGGAGAAGGAGACAGTAGTAACACATCGTCTAACCCAGGAGATCCACAAGGGAGGGAAACCCCGAGCCTTTAAAACCGCCCATAGGAAGCGCCAGTCCAAAGAATCATAAGCCTTAGCAAACTCAATTTTCCATAGTATCCCCTTCGTGCCATCTCTATGCCATCCATCAATAATTGCAGACGCCAGCGCGTAGCAGTCGGAGATTTTTCTCCCCTGGATAAAGGCTGCCTGAGCGGGAGAAATTAGAGAGTCAAGCAGGGGAGCAAGCCGAATAGCCAAAGCCTTGGCAATGATCAAATACATGCCATTAGATATAGCAATAGGGCGAAAGTCCTTGATACGGGTAGCCCCATGAGACTTAGGAATAAGAACCATGCTGGCCCGGTTAATCTTGTTGAATCCCCGATTTCCATTGCAAAATTCGAGAGCGACTTCTAAGACATCATTGGAGATCACATCCCAGAAGTCCCTATAGAAAGAAATAGGGAAACCATCGGGTCCAGGGGAGGCGTCAATGTTAAGGTCCCAAACCGCCCTCTTAAGCTCCTCAAGCGTGAATGGCCGAGTTAGAATATTCGCATCCGCGGATGGGAGAGAAGGGATCCCGATGGCAGTCCAACGCCACGAAGAGGAGGGCTGACGATCGAAGAAACTCTTGAAGTGGTTAACCAAAGCCGAGCCCAACTCGCGTGTACCCTGAACAGAGACGCCCCCAATTTCAATGGAGGAGATACGATTAGCGCGCTTACGAGCACTGGCGACCCGGTGAAAGAAGGCAGTGTTAGCGTCCCCACTCTTAATCCAACGAATACGAGAGCGCTGTCTCCATTTGATCGCCTTCTTCCTGTCGTCCTCCGAGATTAGATGCAAAGCCGAGGATCGCTCAGATAATTCCTGAGGAGAGAGCTCCCTATCGTTCTCCATACGATCGAGCCGAAGAATAATTTCCTCCGCGTTGTTGCGAGCGACAATTCTAGCCTGGCGAGTGGAAAATTTGAACGAGGCGAGGGCACGTCGAAGGGACGAACGCTTACGATCAAAGCGGTGAGCCGCATGACCAGAATAAGAAGTCTGAGACCAATGATTGCGGACGATATTCTTAAATCTGATTCCAGCATCCAGCTCCTCTCATATCGGAAGATACCACGCGGACGGGAGGACTCGTCAGCCTCCCAAATAATGGGGGAGTGATCAGAAGAAGATCTCGGTCTAGAAGAAACCGAGCATAGCGGAAAGGCCTCCATCCAGCGATTATTAGCAAAAAAATCTATCAAGACGAGATCGTGAAGATGAATTGCGCCAAGTGTAAGAAATATCATTTGCCACCAAATCTTCGAGAGCCAATCCATGAATGAAATCCAAAAAATCACTCGAGCCGGGATCTCTTCCCCCCTACCACGAGGGCGGTCGCATGCGAGCAAAGTGACGTTAAAATCCCCCCCCCACTATCCAAGGAATGGTCCCCAAAGCCGCAGCATCCGCATTAAGATCCTCCCATAATAATCGACGAGTGATGTGTCATAATGGCGCATAAACGCATGAGAAAGCCAAAGAAACATTCGAATCCACATGAACAAGGGTGACAGTGATAGAGTGACGTCCCAGACGAGAGCATGCGAACGAAAATCTTGAAGAGCGCCAAGCAATAATAGCACCACCAGAAGCGCCAACCGCATCCAAGGAGCAAAAAGCATCGACAGGGCCCGCCCCAAGCGAATTCCACATGGCGTCATCGACCCCCGCTAGCTTAGTTTCCTGAAATAAGACAACATCACAGTCCCATTCGCGCAAGCGCGAGCCCAAAGCCTGGCGACGATTCGGGTCACCCAATCCACGAACATTCCAAGATAGTAGCTTCATTAAAATTACAAAAAATGGCCCCAAAAAGTGAAAACAGCCAAAAACCACTACAGATGGGGACGTCGCTGGCCTACCCAGCGAAGTCCCGCCGCCTCTGCAATAGCCTCGCAAATCGGCGAAAAGGGATCATCAGTGAACGAGTCCATCCGTCGAGAGTAAACAATGCCATATCTTGCTGGGGAGGCACAAAAATCATTCCAAGAACTCCAAGAAGAAGCATAGCGGGTCGGCGAAACCGAGGGAGCATTCGAAGAAGAGGCCACAGCTTCGCCAGCAAACATAGAAGTCCGATTAGAGAAGGAAGGCAGACCACCATCGTGAGAGAGCATACCAGCCATGGGGGAGGAGACAGCCACCGAGGACTCCGAGTCCATCGAAATGAGAAGAGTCGCCGCAGAGGAAGAATGCTGAAGTTCGGGCGAACGCGCCTGAAAATAGGGCACAGATGAAACCGGGGTAGGGCAATGATAGTCCGAATAGCAGATGAGAGGATCGCTGGAAATAAGCGGGTCAAATATCGCCCGCGATAAGCTCGGATTGTCATGTAGATCCGACCCGGATATCGGAATAGGAACCGTCATCGCATAGCAAGAGACCACCCCGCGGTTCAGAGGATCGGGAGTAACAGAAGCATTACCCTGCATAGAATCGTTCTCGAAAAGGCTCCCAGGCACGTGAGAGGGCGTCGTTCCCGCTTCCCAAGAGGAATGAAGCCCAGTCGACATATCATAACGCACGCCATGCAGCCGCGGCGCTTCGATAATATCTTTGCAAGATGACACGTGTCCCATGGAAGATGAACCGCCGAAGGCAACATCGGACGAGAATTCGTTGCCGGAGGGAGGAATCGGCTGAGGTGGATCGTCCGGCGACGGGAAGAAGAACTCCAACTTGAAAGACCATCTGCCGAGAGATAGCTTCTCAAAAAGAACCTTGCCCTTCATGGAGAGGCACAGGGTAGACGAGCAATCCACTAAGATCCTCGTGCAAGTCCAGTCAGAACCGGGGGTCAGGCCGTCATCCAGAACAGCCACAACCTGACCCCATTTGCCGATGATCTTCGAAAGACAATGAGCCGATCGAGAAAGAAAAGGAACGCCGCGTACCTCCACCATGCACCGTTCGGTGCCCAAGGTTGCCCCATCCGCAACCCTCGGTCGCCTCCATTTGACCACAGAAGCATCAGCACGTTGAAAGAGAGTCTCCCGTTGCTCCGGGGAAAGCCCCCTAACACAGCAACGGAAGTCGTCCAGAAAGAAGAAGTCCCCCGAGAAAGCCTCGCCCAGGAGAGACAAAGTATCAGAACGAATCTCCTCACGATCATAAACCCGTCGTTGCACCACGCCAACTGCCACCGAAAGCTTGATGTCTACCGGCTTCGTGTGCGACCAACCCGAATCAGGTAGCCTGGAGGATCCACCCTCCTCGAACCCATCCGAAGGAAAAGCACGACGGCGACCCGAGGTCGGCAGATGGCGCACGAAAGACTGAGAGGCCAGCCTTTCGGAAGTCCGAGGAAGCCGGGGATCGTCCTGGACGAGAGGAGGAGGTTGAGCGCACTTACCCTTACCCTTGGCCTCATCGCGAACCCCAGAGACCACCTGAGCGAAGGAGCGGGAGTCCAGGAATGCGGAAGAGTGACGAACTCGGAGAGAGGCCCCCGAACGAGATGAGACCTTCGGGCGAAGAGGTTCCATGCCCCCCGAGCCGCACGAGAAGGAGCGATGGCCGATCTTCCCGCACCGAAAGCACCTTGGGGGGGCCCAGCACGCAGACGCCAGATGCCCACGGCAACCGCAGCGGAAGCAGCGTCTACCCGGTTTAGAACGAGACACTGTCACCCATTCTTTCCCCGAGTCATCAAGCATCCGCTTCTCGGCGTGACGAGTGTCACCGAGAGAAACACCGCGAACATCACGAAGTCGACGAGAACCCCCCTGCTTCGGAACCCAAACCCGCTTCGGCAGACGCTCCCGAGAACCCATAGTACCTCTTCCTATGCATCTTCCGTGAACTTCTCCTCTACAATAGACCATCATCCCTTTATATAGGAGGGATGAGATTACAAAAATAGAAAACAAAATCAAAATTCAAATCAAACTTATCCTAATTTGACTCTAATTGATTTGAATAAAAATTCAAGTCTATCTTTATTCTAATTGACTCTAACTAGTTAAATTTGAAATTCAAACTGAAACCACCTAACTAATTAGAGATCTTATGCGATCTCTTTTATTTAAATAAAATTGTCATGACTCAAATAAACGTAAATAAAATTAACGGATAAAAACATCAAGCCCTATATGTTAATTTTGTGCTGCATCAGAAATATTGCTGATGTTCTGGAGTAATCATATGATGAAGAGATGGAAGATAATATATGAAAGGTTTTATGAGCTATATCCTCCACACTCTCTTTTTGAAGCCATCTGTGCGGGCAATATGACGCGGTGAGTAATTTTGAGGTTAACATTTGTGAAGGAAATAAGGAAGCCTTAGATTGTTGTGAATTGTACCCCGGTAGCAGAAGCCACTAAAGTTATCGATAAACTGTGGTTATTCAACCATGGACCTTTGGGATTTTATACTACTTCGGGCTCAGATCCTGCTATCGTCCCAGATGCCAATTCTTTTTCCAGCAGATATGATAAACCCTATACATTTCTCCTTTCCTGGAGTTGAACCGGTCCTTCCACACGAATTCGACCTCTATGGCGAGGTCTCTTTAGCCCTTAAACTCTTACAAAAAGACAACAAAAATTAGGATCACATGGTTATCTATTTGGGCACAACTAAAACACACATTAATCAATGTTGATGAGTAGTGACCATGTGAAAATGCAGTCTTTGTGCAAATATGTAAATATAAGAGCTAACGGAGCTTTCTAAAGAAAGATCTAAGCAATATTACAAAAAATCAATCTAGAAGGAAGAAAATCACCGAGTTTGATGAACATGAAACTTTTGCAACTTGATATAGAGTTCAAATTCTATAATGCAAATATGATTCTCAATGTGCATGATGCATACATGATTCATGTGTGATAGAAAAATTTAAGAATGGAGGGAGAAAGGGGGGACATGTTGGTAATTCGTGGATTTTTGGAAAAGAAGCTTGTTGATGTGTGTGGAGGGAGAAGAGAAAATTAGAAGGATGGAGAAACTCCAATTTTTGTATAACTCAAACTTGTCTTTTAGTCAACATTTTCCCATTTGCCTATTTGTATAGGAAAGAGGATGATATTACATAATTAATATATAACATGAACAAATCCTAAATAGGCTCCTTAAAAGACTCAACTTAAATAACTAAACTTATTATAGAGATCACACACGATATCAATATATTTAAAGAAAACAAAACTATGATGGATTTGAATTTGATGAAAATAAAAGATGACAAACCTTCAGTCAATTAGAAACACTGATTTTAGCCATAATTCCCAATTCCTTGCTGCATTAGTGCATGCATTTAAGCACCGATGAACCCTTCTGTTATAAAGTAGCTAGTAGTAGATCTCCTCATTGGTGGCATCCCGTACTAGGGACATAATAGTCAAAGGATCAAGATGTTTCACATCCCTACTCTGCCTCCACGCGTTAAGGGCTGTTGAATTAGTGAAATGCTTGAAATGACTCACAAGAGCAGCATCCTCCTTCTCTTCAATGCTCATAATAACTCTATAAATCATGTTCTTGTGCCTTCAAGATCACTAATCTTAAATGGCCCTAATAGGAAACCAAAATTTGGTCAATCCTTTTACTGTGGAATGAAGTACTGTAGATGATCATTAACCTCCAGTGGCCGATTCTTGTTCCTTTTCATTTAAAAAGAGCAAAACAAAGCTACCAAATGTGCTTTTTTTTTATCAGTGCTTAAGCTTGCTTGTGGTTGCCATATACTAGCTTGTATTAAGACAGTTTCAGTGAGATGCTTCAATGTATAATTGCAAAACAACAAAATATTCATGCCATAACTTTGAGCTATGCAAGCATGTTGCAGAAACAAAAGACAAAAATGAGAGAAATAGAAAGGATGTTGACATTGAGAAGACAAACTTTGAAGGTTGTGGCACAACCTGAGTAGAGCAGGCACCTTGCCATGGTGATGTCTTAGAGCCAGGAAGCTTGCACTTGATGGAATGTAAGAGAAGGCATTCATGTTGTAGCCAACAATCTTTAGGGTCTGCGGTCATTACACTCAGGACCACATTCAGGGGTACATCATCATGTTTGAGTAGTTGAAGTGGAAGCTGATGGATAACTCGCGAACACACCTTGGCGCAACAAACTCCACCCGACGATTTCGATGAGGTTGTATGGTATCCTTTTTTCTCCGATGTGGACATTGACAAAATGGAGTTGAGGGGTGACATTATAGTGTTGAAAAGGTAGTGATGATTCAAATGATTGAGAAGTTGAGGGAAGGGTCATGAGATGAAAGATGGGCCCAATGGTGGGAGAAGATGGAGGCGGAGATGAGTGAAAGCATATGAGCTATGCTCTCCTTGTGAAGTTTTTTAATGTAGTCAGAGCGGTCGGAGCTCGTGGACATTGGTGTGTGTGGGGAGAGGAACCACACACTGAGGTGGTTGTGAAAAGTGGGATTTAGTAGGATGTTGAGTTTTAGTTTTGATCCCTTAATGGTTTTGGAGAAGCCCGATCATCTTAAAGAAGATGGAGTCGATGATTAAGAGACAAGTGAAGAGGAGGCACATGGGGGAGGAGGCAACCATGGGATGTTGGCGGTGTAGACAAAAGAAATGTGGAGAGATGTGGTCGGAGCAATCTATGAATTATGCTTAGTTCTTCTAAAAAATGAATTGGGCTTAGTGGGGGTAGGTGGGCATACGTGTATGCGTGGAAAGTGGCATAGTTGGTAAGCATGTGATTTTTCATTACCCAGGTGGTTGGGTGGTTAGAAAAACCTATGTTTTCTTGCAGGTTTCGAGAATCTATCCCATATCCCAAATAGAGCCCATATCCCAAATAGAGACTAACATTGGCTATGAGGTGTTATCACATCCAACTCCAAGTTTCAGATCCTCTATGGGCGTAGGTAGGCACATGTGTAAATGGAGTAAGTGGCATAGTGGGTAAACATGGGGTTTCCTGTAACCTAGGGGGTTGGGTGGTTGGTGAAACCTTTATTGTCTTGGGAGGTTTTGGGGAGCTATCCCATGTTCTAAAAACAGACTAACATCAGTTTTGGGATGTTTATCACAACCAGATCTAAGTTTCAATTCCTTTATGAATAATCTTATTTTTTTTCTTTCTCGATTTAGTTTTTTCTTCCTTTCGTTTTAGGATGGCTTTTATTGTCAGTCAAACATTTCTTATCAAGTCATCTATCTATTTCTACAATGCAAACACTTGATAACTAATTAAATATGGTTTTTTCAAGAGATTAAAGGTTTTATGCACCAAAAAATTGAACTCTATGGTCTTTCAAATTAACATTGGAGCTTTTTGAAAGTCTTAGAAAGGAATATGTAGATAGGCTTTCGGAAAATAACTTTCATGATGAACCTTGTTTCAACATTTGTGGTGTTTTTCAAAGATATCCAAAATATTTTAGTTAATCCGGATGTATTTAATATATATTTTGGTCATGATATTTGTGTTAGGAAATGGAGCAAGAGGGAGCGAGTGTTGAATCGGGGGAGAAGAGGAATTTTGTCCACCGTCAATGAGAAGAAGGGGATCATATCAATGGAGTGAGGATGGAGATGTGAGGGCCATATGTAGCGGATGAGGAGATGGAAGAGGTTGTTGTGAATATCGAGGACGATGGAGAGGGGGTTGAATGATCTTGGCACCAAATGAGAAGACATATGAGACTCTCAACATGTAGAGGAGTAGAGAGTTCCTCCAATTGTTAGATACTTCTGTTATGGTGTAGGTGGACATTTTACAATGGTTCACAAGCGTGAAATCACATGCTTTCATTGTGGGGTATTGGTCATCCTCAAAACACTTGTCTGGCCAAAGGTTTATGGTAATCAATACATTGATGGCTAAAGATCCTTTTGGGCAATGTGTTGGTACAGTTATCCAGGGCAGCAGGGTAGGGTGATGGTGGGTGGAAGACATTCATAAGGCATCTACTACATTGGGAGAGATGGCGGGCTCCTCTTTTAGTTATGATGTTATTTGGCTTGATGGGGTTCACTTTGTGCCATGGGTTTATTGGAAAAGGAGGGGCATATCTTGTTGAAGGGGCTTGATGGTTCTTTGGCGAATGTTAGTAGAGATGCCCACGCTTCTTTCATGGTGTGTGATAATGCAAGAAGAGGAGGTTGTTCAAGGCTTTGAGGATCCCTGTGCGTTGTTGTAGATTTGTCACCTTGCGAGGGGCGTTGATAGAGGTCAGCGAACTTGTGTCCACTGTTTATGACGACCTCCAACAGGGGGATGTTCTAGATGTCATGGTGGAGATCTTGAGAAACTCTGGTTCGGTATGAGCCTTGGTGGACTTAGTTGTGAGGCACACTTCTTTCCTATTAAGATTGGCAGAGGTTGTTGGCCACACTTTATTGGATTTGCGAGGGGACCAACGAAGGGCTTAAAAATTGTTGTCAATGAACCTCCCTCCAACTGCGGATTTTGGGGTATGATCACTCGCAGCTTTTCTACAAAGGAAATTTAGCTTGTTGTTGTAAGCCTTACCCATAATGAGGGGCGAGATTTAGGGAGGAAAATGGATGATGCACCCATACCATCTATTCAAAACGAGGCATTTTCACATATTCTTTTAGGTGGAACCTTCATACCTTTTTTGGATTTTCCTCTGATGGATGCATGGCACCCAAGTTAGTGGACCCTTTTATTGCACATTCGGTGGATCTTTTTTTTGGATGGGCGAATGAGTTACGGTGAAGTTGCTGACCTGATGTTGGTGTTTTGGAAGGGGTTTTGAATGGTTGCTCGTGGAATTCTCATACATATGCACTCGATTTTGGCAATGGGGAATATTTTTTGGAAAGATAAGAGGTCTGGCAGTTGGCCGCTCCAGGAACGATTCCCTCGCCTCTTCTCGCTGGCGTAGGATCGTGAACTGCATGCATGTCAGGGAGACTTGGGTGGATTGTTAGTGGATGATGTATTTCTTATTTCCTCTTTTTGAGCAATGTTTCGATGATTTCATGCGCCTATCTGAGGTAGTTGCAGACAACTCAGACCGATCTCAAGGTCGTGATCATTGGGTTTGGCGAGATGGGTGTTTCTCTGTGAAGAAGGCCTACCAAGCGCTCTCTTCCAGTTTGATCTTTGATCCTGGCATCTTGGAGTGTGATTGCAATCTGATCTAGATCCTCAAGGTCCCATACCAACTGAAAATTTTTCTGTAGCTGGTCGGAGCAGATTCTCACCAAGGTCAGAAGATCCACGTTTGTGCAAGAGGATGATACCACTTGCTCCGTGTGTGGTAGTGCTAATGAGGATCTGAACCATCTTTTCTACTCTTGCACTCGCGTTCAGGAAGTTTAGGTTGCTGGCGGATATCCATTGGATCGATCTATCCTCCCACACCGACTTTTGGAATATGTTGGTGCTCAACCAATTCAAGCCCATGGAGGAGCTCCTGCGCCCTATTGCCACGATCTAGGTGATATGGTTATGGCACAATGGGGTTGATCTTTTAGTTAAATAAATTTTATGTTGCCATTGTAACTCTTCTAGCTAGATCTCTTCTCGAGACCTGACGATTTGTAAGTTCTTACCTTATCTTATTAATATATTTATGGAGCGGACACCTCCCGAGTGTTTCTCCCCTTATTTAGATTCAAGAAAACATTGATGAATTACTTGCCATGAAGTCAAGAGGTGAACTTGGTATAAGGGAATTGGCAAAATGACGAGTAGAGTTGGGTTCTATCGAATCGGTTGGAGGGCAACGGCACTAATCGAGCATGAACAAGTGGTTGATTAGAGCCCTCTTACATTTTATCGAGGATGAGATGTTAGATAGCAATTGTCGTCAGCAAAAAGGTGGGTGTTATTGAGGTAGGGCTGTGAGAAGAGATTATGTGGAGGCCATGGCATCGTTCTCTTGGAAATGTTGCACGTTGGAGGAGATAGGTTGGGAACTTCTAGAAATTGAGAGGGATAGCATGATTGGTTGGATGGAAGTTTCCATCACCTTTGGGGAGAGGGTGGGTGAAGGGGAGGCAGGGCAGGTGGAGGCAGGGTGAGTAGGTGAAGTGGAGGTGAGGCAGGTGGAGGCGGATGGAGTTTGCGTGAGAAGTTGTCAGGTTTATTGGTTGTGAACCTCACGAGGGAGACCCCTTCGATTTCCAATCAAAGGCGATCTCTCGAAATGTTAGGGGCTTAAGTGATCGACTTTGGGTAGAATATTGGGTTCATGGCATATGGGTGTTGTGTGTTTGAAGGAAATGATACTTCAAGGTTGTGATATTTTCGAGATCTTTCTTGGCTTAATATATTACAGAGTTATTGATTCAACTACTAGTGCTTCTGGTATTGTCATGGACTAGAATGAGGGCATATTGCAACATGTTGATGAGTTTGTTGTTGTCAGAATAATTACGTTGGTACTAAGACGTACTTTGGATGGTAACAAGATTAAGGTGATAAATGTGTATGTCCCTACGATGCTAGTGCATGAAATTGAACTTTGGCATGGGCATTAAGATTCGAGTTGCGCGCCTGCCTTGTCTGGTTGTTGGAGACGCGCCGGAGTGCCGCTGGAGGGAGTCGCTTCGCGGGGAGGGAGAAGCTGCCGACGGGATGTCGCGTCACCAAAGAAGCCTCACGTTGTGCGCGCGCGATAGCCGGGGCTCTTCGCGCGAAGAAGCCTGGAGGTTCCACTTGTATGCCGCCTCTTGGGTTGCGGTGAGGAGAGGGTCTGCACGTGGAAGAGGTTGCGCCTGGAATCATGATTGAGTGCCTGTCGCCGGGCTCGAATGCGTTGTTGCGCACCTGGAGGACCCCTTGATGGGTCTGGATTGTTGGAGCAACATCAGGCTCGCGCAGGAGATCTGGAGGGGCTTCGTGCGGGCTTGGAGGGTGGAGATGATAGCTGCTGGCGTGCGGAGGTCGTGCACCTAGAAGGTCTCACCTGCGCGAGAACTGTGAGGGAAGGAGGCATTGCGCAGAACTGGAGAGCATCTCCCTCGCGCGAGATCTGGAGGGGGAGATGCTCATCGTGGGGCATTGCCATGAAGATGAACATATGGCATCCTCCTTAGAACATAATATGGAACCCCATGATAAACAAAAATTCAGAATAATATTCTTCACAACCAGTTTCCAAGAACATAAAATTTAAAAAACGAATTTCGAAAGACATAAGAACTTGAAATCCTCGAGAATCAACCCGCCCTGATACTATGTTAGAAAATAGAGTGCGAAAACGAAATATGGAAAAAGATAAAGAACAGCGGGCGTGGAATCCTACTCTCTAAGGAGCGGGATGAAACCACAGGAGAAGGCCTCAAAGGGTCATATGCTTCATTGCGTTTTCTCCATGGATACAGGAGGTTTGGGGCTCCTTATATAGCCTCCACAGAGCCTCCAAGTCCCACCATTGGTAGATGTGGGACTAAGCATATGGATGGGGTAAATGGAACATGGAGATATCCATTTACCCATCTACAACTCATGGGTGCACAACCAAGGCCTTAAAAGTCGGATTTCGGTTTCGTTTCGGTGAGGGACCGAAACGAAATTTCGGCCGAATTTCGGTCGAAATTCGACCGAAATTTCGGTCATTTCGGTGGCTTTTTGAACTGGACCCCCCAAATTTCGACCGATATATCCATTTCGGCCGAATTTCGGTCACCTATCGAAACCGAAATTCGACCGAAATTCAGCCGAATTTCGGCGAAATTTAAGGCCATGTGCACAACCAAATACTCCAACAAAAATCAAAGGAAAGTATTACAAAGCAGCAGTAACACATGCTATGCTCTATGGATCTGAGAGTTGGCATGTAAAACATAGACATGTGCAGAGAACATGGATCGCCATATCGCGATATATCGTCGATATATCGGTATCGACAGGTCACCGATATATCGCCGATATGGACGATATCGGATATCGACATGAGAAAATGCCTTGGTGGATACCGGGTTTCGGCGATATGCGTTGATATATCGGCGATATATCGGTATCGACATTGTATCGAAACGATATCGATACCGATATTTCCTTCCTTGGCAGAGAATGATGGTAGCAGAAATGAAATGTGACAATGGTAGTGTGGTCTTACACTGAAAGATCATATTCATAATAATGTAATCAAAAGGAAAGTTGGAGTAGCTCTAATAGAGGATAAGATGAGAGAGAATCTCTTAAGTTCTTTTGGCCATTTGCGAAGGAGATCGGGTGATGCATCGGTTAGAAAATGCAAGTTTTTAGATGATGAGCCTGTTTAGAGAGGGAGAGGAAGGCCTAAGAAGTGTTGGAAAGAGACCAGACGATGCTATCTTACTTATTTGGATATAAGCTTGAGAATGATTCAAAATAGATCCAAATGGAGCAAAGAATCTATGTAGCCGGCCCTACTTAGTATGGAACAAGGCTTTGTTGTTGTTATATTTCAACAAGGGAGTGCTTACAATGGTTCATCTGTGGTGAGGGAGGGCTTCGGCCCCTTGTTGACAATGAAAATGAAACAATTCTAAAGATGATCAAGTTAATTCACATATTCGGAATATACTCGTATTGGTATTAGTAACTATAAGCTAGAGGGGATTCTTATCGGGGAAGGAGATGACGATGCGCTACAACTTATCACAGAAGGGATCGTGAAGGCAAGGACGGTCGATGCAAGGGTTGATTGTACAGAGCTTTCGGATGGAGCCATATGTCTGAGGGGTCTTTCAACTTTGGGTGCGAATAAGGTGTTGACAAGGGACGTCGATGCTTGCTTGCCGCTCGAGTCAAGGGGCCGAAATAGATGGCGGAGACCATGCTCTTGTGATGTTGCTTAGGGGGGCGAGGCTGCAACCTAGAAGATAAAGACCCTTAGTGTGCCTTTCAGATGCTAGAACATGGAGATGCTTCGCCTGTCGTTCGCCCATGTTGGGGAAATCTCCAGTATATTCTCCTCTAGTTTATGTCTCGGCAAGGAACCAGAGGTTATGGTAATGATGAGTGCCTCAAAACCGTTTGTTTCGATTGAAGGCTACGCTTTGGCTAGGTCGAAGATCGGTCTCGATCTGGATGATACCTCTTGACGAGAAGCCACTCGACGGAGGTGTATCAGAGAAGGTGGTGAGGGAAGGGACGTGGCGTCCTCGTCAACGGATCTTTTAGGAAAGACAATATTTGGGGGCAGTAAGTCCCCTACTTTCGAGAAAGATGGAGAGACCGTCAACAGCATTGTGCTGTCGAAGGGGGTTCAATCCGATGATTACCGTATCCTTATCCGTTTTTGAATATGAATACGGATGCGGATACGGATATTGACGGATATTAAAACTATCCTACCATATCCTTAGAAAACAGATACAGATGTAAAATGGATATTGATCGCATATGCGCAATATTAGAAATACTCTATAGAATCGACTTAAATGTATACGAATTGGATGAAAAACACATGATATGAACTTACTAAATGTGTTTGTATCATAAAAATTATACAAATATGGTAAAGATATAGAGTTATGTTATATATGGTTAAAAATAAAAATATGATTATATTCATATACGAAAACGGATATATGGATACATATACAGATGTTTGCGGATATCAAAACGATATCCACATCCGTATCCATTTTAAAATGGATGTGGATACTGATGTCAAAATTTGTATAAAATGGATGCGGTGACGGGTTGAATACGGATATATCCGTAACCATTTGCATCCCTAATTCTAATTCATCTTCCTTCAAAATTACTATTATTATGAATGTTCTTTAAAATGTGTTATTATGCTCATTTGCTTTGTTTGTTTGATTTCTGAGATAGCTCAACATTTTATTTATGCATAATCTAACATAAATATAATGTGTTAAATATATGTCCTTTATGTCTCTAGGTTATTATTTTCATCATTTCCTTTTCAGTACCTTTCAGCAGTCGGTAGTCTTTGATCAACAGTCAGCATTGACAACTAATGATATGTGATATAATGTGTATTGATTTGCTAAAGTAATCTCATTCTTGCACATAAATGTATATATTTGTATGTTATTTATTGTTTTACGAATCAGGATTTTAATTTGAAAAAAAATCACGTTTTACATCCATTTCCTTAATTTCTATTGATATCGATGATATATATCAAATATATCCTTTTTCGGACTGACCGATACGATATCAATATTTTGAACCTTGAAAATAACTCCTTTTTGCTTAAAAAGGAAGAAAGCCGCTTTGATAGAGGCAACATGTGACGTGTAGACTATGCTTGGGAAGGTTGGATCTTCTGATAGTGTAGATTTGATCTTATTGAGCTCTCTCTTCAAGGGAGGGTTTTTGCGGTATTTGGATTATGTAGATGAAAAGGTGCACATCTAAAACTTCATTCTTTGTGTTAGTCAAAAACACTCCAAAGGTGATTCTTTAGCCTCAAGAGGAGTCGTACGTGGGTGTCCATCTACACCTCTACTTTTCTTGTTAATGACTGACATGTTTACTGCATGGCATGTGGTTGTGGGAAGAAGCTTTGAGGGTACTTGGCACATGGGTTGCCATTCTTAGTTCGGCAGTTTGTGCTAACACTGTTTTTGTGTAGGGTGCTTTTTTAAAGGCTAGGCATCTTTCAACCATGGTTGAGGTCTTTGGTGGTTTTTATCGGGTTGCAGATTGATAGAGAAGTCGACATTCAAGTTTGGATGTTTCAAAGCAAATGTAGACCATCTGTTTTCAGATGCGCTAGTTCCAAGGAGGCATGGGAAACGATTGTTATAGATGGGAACGGTACGGACTTTCAAGTTTTGGATGTTTGTGTGTGCAGATCGGAAGGGATACTAGCCCAGTGGTTGTTAGACGTAATATTTCATGCAAGGAATGTCATTGAGCTTGCTAGGACACTGGGGGACTGTGGGAGTCTTTGTCTATGTAATTTAAATTAGCTTAACCTTGTGAATATGAGTTTTTCCGTTATCCTTTCAAAAAGAAAAGAAATGAAATGAATATCCACACTCTGGAGAGGTACCTGCTCGATCGTCATGGGTGTGGTTTCTTCTTCTGTTCTTTTCATTGTCATTTGTCTTTAAACAGTTGTTTAAATATTTGTCTGCTTTTCTGCCTTAATGAAGGTTGTAGTTTGTTTAATTCTTCTCTTTGATTTGCCTGGTTTGTACCAATTTTTGCAATCCATCATTTGCGCTAACCAGTCTATTTCACCCTTCAGACTTGGAGGGGTACGTCGAGTGCGGTGTACTTGGCAGTGGCGGTTTGTATGCGGAAAAAATCCAGGCATTTGATTTAAACTCGTGTTTGGTCTTCTTATTTGCAGATAAATATATGATAATCTGAATATTATTTGTTGCTTAATTATCTAAATACATAGTCACTATCGTAAATATTGTTGATGTATGTAAATATTGTTGATGTATCTTTAGTACTGAGTTATGTACGAATGATTATCCGTTGACTTTTATATCATGATCATGGACCTAACTTGTCTTTCTGAACATCAATCAGTTTCTAATGATAGCAGTATTACTATTAGTATCAAATATCATCATCATCATTATTGCATGAGTGTCTTTCAACCCTCTATATATGTCCCATGGCATAAGAGTAATAAATTTTTAGGGTTTTTTACCCTTGTGCACCTCATAAATTGTGCAATATTGATTACGCCTCCTCTTTCTTAGCAATATCAGTTGTGCCCCCGCTGTTATTACTTGTGCCTCTTGGGTTATTTGTAGTCCATCCAACTCCCAAGCGGATCTTAACTGTTGGACACATAGGTAATTAGAAAGAAAACCTAGGATATAAATGTATTGACTTCTTGTTCTTCATGTTGAGGATGGACCCAATCAAGCACCATACGGATACAATCATGATCATAGAAGAAAGCATACAAAATCGCAAAAGACAAGGATTATAGTGGTTCGGCTATGTGCCTATTCTACTTGCTCACAACAATTTCTCTATTATTGCTTAAATGATTTAGGATACAATGTGGTGCCCCAATGCCCCTTTTATACTGCACCTTGTATTCAGCAATTCCCACCATCAGCTCTCGCCAGCAAGGATGCAGGAGACATATTGGGCATCTTAGCAATCTAACCAAATAGCTCTCAACCTATAAGGATGTAGGAGAGGGATTGGGCATCACAACAAAGGGCTTAGATATCGGATTTCAATTCCTTTCATTAAGCTTGGAAAGAGTGACTTGATGGAATTTTGATGAAATGGGTAGAAATTTGGGAAATTACTTGAAACTCATTTTTCTAAAATTAAGTTTTATAATATTTTTCAGCTCAATAAATGAGAAAAATTACATAAATTTTTGCTAATAAAATTTTAACATATGTTACATTGAATATCCGTACAATTGCTCCAACGATAAAAAAAATTAGTATACTGCTCAGAATCAGAACCATATTTGGAATCGAAAATCAGAACCATATTTGGAATCGAAATCAGAAGCCATAGTTTCACCTCTTGAATATGAATAATGATATGTGTAACAATAACAGAGAAAAACATGGACCAACAAAGAGTACTCGTAAAAGAATATCTAATGTAAGAAATTTAAGATTGAAATGATAGCTTAGAACGTATATCTACTCAAAATACTTTCAACTTAGATTAAATATTTAATTTTAGAAATAAAATAAGACACATATACACATACAAAAAACAAATATGTCTAACATGTGTATCTAATAGGTATATTGTATAGCTTGTGATTGTAAAATATATGCTATAACACCAAGAAGTTGTGTAGCATTCGCAAGCACAATCTGTATCAAATATAATCGTTAGCAAATACTTAGATTCACAAGATTTGAAAGGTTGATAACAACCTAGCACAGACACAACTACACGTACTCCTTGTAGTAGAGAGAAGTTATAAGAAAGTAAAGCCACAGAATTTGAATTTCTATTTCATTTCACCGAGTTAGGAAAGAGAAATTTGGTGAAGACTTTTTCCAAAAACTGAGCTTTTAATATTCCTAAGTCAATAAATAAATAGAAATGCACAATTATTTCTAAAATAAAATTATAAATATAAGTTTTGAAGCAGTATTATTGTTATAACCATCAAACATGTTGATATGTAGAGCAACATATTGCTGGAAGCAAAAGCCATGATAATCTTCTCGTCAATAAGGATGAGGTGACACATATAATAACTACTAATCAAAACATGTATATCAAAAAAAGAAAGAACAAAATAAAGATCTTCAGTTAAAATTTGAATTTAAATCTTAGATTTTGTGTCTATTTGATTTGGTTTGGATTTAGATCTGAAATTTAGAAACTAACTAAAGAAACTTCTTCAAATAATGTAAAGCACTCTAACAACTTAACACATCAACGAATAAATATGTGAAAATTCATTAATAAATGCAAATTTTGATTAAAGTAGAGGGTAGACCCCTTATTTCTATTGTTTTGACGAAATGACATGCAATTTCATTGAAATTTCGATGATATTTCATTGAAAAAAGAAATAAGATAGTGTTTCGATTTCGGTACCTAGAGAAATGGAAACTTCGGAGAAATTCGGTGGAATTTCATTGAAATTTGAGGCCATGATCACAACACTCCAGCCCATCATATTTTAGCCTATTAGAAGGCAGGAGGGAGATTAGTCACATCGACAATCATATTCACTAGTACTCAATCAATCGGTCTTGGCAAGATAAATCTCTATATTCTCCCACTTGAAGGCTAATTTGTGGTACGTATTGCGGCTTACATAATTGGATCATCATCAATAGTCCTAATGCGAGCTTTCCCTTCCCTTTATGCTTGAAGGTCGATAGTTGAACATAGCTTCTCCACCATCACAGAATTGGTGAACATATTGCTGGATTTTCTATTGCGTGCATCTTCTTCAACTCAAAGTGTCCATCTTATAGATGTGTGCAAATGAAGTGGTTTTCACATCAATGTGCTTGGTTATGGAGTGAAATACAGTGTTCTTTGCAAAATGAATTGTACTTTGACTGAATGATTGACTATATTTACTTTCTTTATTTACCTCTTTCATCAGATCCTTCAACCATATCATTTCCTTGCAAGCTTCTATCGTTGCCACATATTATGATCATGTGGTCGAGATGGTCACTATCTTATAGTTACTAAAGATCCAACTAATGTTTCAACTCCTAAGGAAAAAACATACCATGATGTGTTTTTCCTGTTATCGAAATCTCTTGTAAATCCATGAAATATCGAAGAGAAATGCCAATATTTCCATAACACAATGCTTCGAGATGCATTTCTGATATTGTATAATATACTTCATAGCTTCTCGATGTATCTTGTCAGGACTCGTTATGAATCTGCTCACAACTCCCACTGCATAAGATGTCTGGTTTCATGCTAATCATTGTGTGCATCAAATGACTAACAACAGATTGGTAGGATACTTTGGACATGTACTCATAATCCTCCTCCGTGACAGGTTCTTTCTCTTTTGAATGTTTGAAGTATCTCCCTATGTGTATTTGAGTAGATTTTGCATTTTTCATATTAAACCTCTCCATTACCTTCTCGATGTACTCTGAATGAGTAGCTTGTAATGGGTTTTCCAATTCTAGAAGATTTCTGTAACATCCGGGTTTGCATATTATTTTGTGGGAAGGGTTGAACATTCACATCATTTAGATGTGATATGCTTCATTCATGAGTTTCAACAAACTATGTAGTTCAGTTCTTCGGTTTTCTTTTCTTTTACCAGACCATCCTTGTATAAGGAAGACTCGGTGACTAATCAACGCTGCTGGTGACTGTCTTCTTGTTCTCCAAATTGGCAGTCTATATCCGTATTTATATGTCCCATAGTTAACAAAGATACACTTCCTTGCCTAGGGATGAAGCTTTCCAATGTCTCTACTCAATTTGAACATAAGCTATATATCCAAAACTACATAAATGATAGTGTTACTTCCTTTCCTATCCATTCTTTTTTTTAGAAGTTCCCCATATAATGCAACAGATGGACGAACCTCGATTGATTAAGTACATTGATATGTTCACTACATCAGCCCAATGCTGTTTATGTAGATCTGCATGTATCTTCATGCTTCTTGCACACTTTAAAAAAATCCTGCTTATGTGTTCAGTGACACCATTTTGTATGTGATTTCTTGGGATTATTTTCGATCTTTTGATATCGTTTTTGGCACTGTAGGATTCAAATTCCTCATTGTACTATTCTCCTTTATTGTCTAACTTGAGGCATTTCAACTTTAAACATGTTGGATTCTCAGTTAAAGCCTCCACATCTTAAAGGTATCAAATACATCATATTTATGTTTGATAAAATAAAGCCATTATTTTTAGTTGCATCATCAATGAATGTAATTAGATAGTAAGATTCTCCAAAGGACAATTAAGATGGTCCCCATACAATGTATGAACCTGCTCCAGTGTTTTAGTCTTTCGTATTCTTGCAGTCTTTGTGAAACTAATTTTCTTCTACTTTCCAAAGATACAATCTTCATAGAAATCTAAATCATCAGTCTGCAATCATATCAACTTTACCTTCTTTTGCATGGTCTTCATTCCCTTTTCGTTCGTGTGACCAAGTCGTGTATGTCAAGTACTGACATGGCACCTAGAAGATGCAACATTTATCCTGTCATATGAGCATAATGCAACATATAGGGTCTCTTCTTTCTTACCCCAAACCATGATCAATAATCTCTTGGACATCTACCATGAATCTGTATCGAATGATGTTACCACACCACATTATGATAGTTGTCTGACAGATATGAGATTCATTCTTATACTGGATACATGTCTCACAATCTTCAATCTCAAGATGCTGCCATTGTGTTGAATGATGTCAGTGTCCATCTTTCCTATTATGTTGCAGCATTCATCATCTCCTATGTATACTTTTCCAAATCCCCTCCTTTTGTATAATTTTGAAGGACGACCTTTTGTGGGTAGAATGAAATGAAGCACCCAAATCCACAATCCAAGACTCACTTTAAGCGCCTACAACGCATATCAAGGCATCGCTATCCTCATCGTTGGTAAGATTTACATTATTCTTACCTTTGTCATTTTCTCCTTTTTGATTTCTTGGAGCCTTGCATTCTGTTGTGTAACACCCTTTCTGATAGCAATTCTAGTAGAACATAAACTTCGGATCTCTGGATTTCGATCTTCCTCTTGGTGACTTTCTCCTTAAATACTTTCGGTTCGTCTAACTCTTCCTGTCTCTTCCTTCTATATGTAAGGTAGAACCCAATGAGTACTCTTCTCAAGACATTTTATGTTGTGCCTCTTCTCCAAGAAGAAGACCATCAACATCCTCCAACTTGCTTTGTAGAACCAAAGCTAACCACTACAACTAATGCATCCCAACAATCAGGTAAACTAGAAAGAAGTAGAAGCACTTTTACCTCGTCATTAAAACTGATCTTTACATAATTCAAATGGTTGATGATACTGTTCAGATTATTCAAGTACGAAGCCACCACATAGTTCTCACTCATCTTTAGATTGAAAACTTCTTTATTAAATACACCTTATTTGATACGGGGCATGCATCTTTTCAAGGATTTTGAAAAGATTCATCATCGCCATCTTTTGCGATATTCGAAACCATCAATAGATCAAATATGAGCCTTACCATTCCTAGAGCATTTCGGTCTAAGATCTTCTACTCATCATCCTTCATGGCTTATGATTTCTTCCCTTCGATTGGAGGGTACGTACAAAACATCTTCAGTCTACATCTTCTTCCAGAATGTGAAGTTTGATCCGCTGAACATCTCAATCTTGATCTTCAATTCTTATACCATCTTTGTAGAGGTTGATCTCCAGACCTTGCTCTGATGCTAGTTATTGGGACGAGCCCGATCAAGCACGTCAAGAATGGAACCATGATCAAAGAAGAAGCACACACAATCACAAGAGAAGATTTTAGCAGTTTGGCAATGTGCCTACTTCACTTGCTCACAATACACTATATGTATTACTGCTTGAGTAATTTGAGATATAATATGTGGTGCCTCAAGACCCTTTTTATACTACAGCAAAAGAATACAATTGTATTCAGCAATCTCCCCTATTAGCTCTTAATCAATCACATGCAGGAGGCAGATCAGACATTTCAGCAATCCAATCCAACAGCTCTTAGCCAATTACGATATAGGAGGGAGATTATGCATCTCAACAATCCAGCACTTCAGCTCTCAGCCTATCAGAAGTTAGGAGGGAGATCAAACATCTCAACAATATAGCCTATCAGCTCTTAGCTTATTAGAAGGCGGGAGGAATATCAGTCACATAAGTAATCCTCACAACTAGAGGGTTGAACATTCACATCATTTAGATGTGATATGCTTCATTCTTGAGTTTCAACAAACTATGTAGTTCGGTTCTTCAGTTTTCTTTTCTTTTGTCAGGCCATCCTTGTATAAGGAAGACTCGGTGACTAATCAACGCTGCTGGTGACTGTCTTCTTGTTCTCCAAATTGGCAGTCTATATCCGTATCTATATGTCCCATAGTTAGCAAAGATACACTTCCTTGCCTAGGGATGAAGCTTTCCACTGTCTTTCTACTCAATTTGAACATAAGCTATATATCCAAAACTACATAAATGATAGTGTTACTTCATTTCCTGTCCATTCTTTTTTTAGAAGTTCCCCATATAATGCAACAGATGGAGGAACCTCGATTGATTAAGTACACTACATCAGCCCAATGCCGTTTATGTAGATCTGCATGTATCTTCATGCTTCTTGCACCTTTAAATCATGTTTATGTGTTCAGTGACACCATTTTGTCTGTGATTTCTTGGGATTATTTTCGATCTCTTTATATCGTTTTTGGCATTGTAGGATTCAAATTCCTCATTGTACTATTCTCCTTTATTGTCTAACTTGAGGTATTTCAACTTTAAACATGTTGGATTCTCAGTTAAAGCCTCCACATCTTAAAGGTATCAAATACATCAGATTTATGTTTGATAAAATAAAGCCATCATTTTTAGTTGCATCCATGGAAGGACATATCGATATCGATATCGTTTCGATATCGTGTCGATATCGATATATCGCTATATCTAGGAAACTTTCTGAAGAAAATGCCTGAAATCGGATATCTCGATATATCGATTTCGATATCGGTCCCATGTCGATATCGATATATCGGCGATATATCGCCGATATATCGGATACGGCCTTCCATGGTTGCATCATCAATAAATGTAATTAGATAGTAAGATTCTCCAAAGGACAATACCTAAGATGGTCCCCATACAATGTATGAACCTGCTCTAGTGTTTTAGTCTTTCGTATTCTTGCAGTCTTTGTGGAACTAATTTTCTTCTACTTTCCAAAGATACAATCTTCATAGAAATCTAAATCGGCAGTCTGCAATCATATCAACTTTACCTTCTTTTGCATGGTCTTCATTCCTTTTCATTCATGTGACCAAGTCGTGTATGTCAAGTACTAACATGACACCTAGAAGATGCAACATTTATCCTGTCATATGAGCATAATGCAACATATAGGGTCTCTTCTTTCTTACCTCAAACCATGATCAATAATCTCTTGGACATCTACCATGAATCTGTATCGAATGATGTTACCACACCACATTATGATAGTTGTCTGACATATATGAGATTCATTCTTATACTGGATACATGTCTCACAATCTTCAATCTCAAGATGCCGCCATTGTGTTGAAAGATGTCAGTGTCTATCTTTCCTATTATATTGCAACATTCATCATCTCCTATGTATACTTTTCCAAAATCCCCTTTTATATAATTTTGAAGGACGACCTTTTGTGGGTAATATGAAATGAAGTACACAAATCCACAATCCAAGACTCACTTTGAGCACCTACAACGCATACCAAGGCATCGCTATCCTCATCGTTGATAAGATTTACATTATTCTTACCTTTGTCATTTTCTCCGTTTTGATTTCTTGGAGCCTTGCATTATGTCGTGTAACACCCTTTCTGATAGCAATTCTAATAGAACATAGACTTCGGATCTCTGGATTTCGATCTTCCTCTTGGTGACTTTCCCCTAAAATACTTTTGGTTCTTGTAACTCTTCTTGTCTCTTCCTTTTATATTTAAGGTAGAACCCAACGAGTATTCTTCTCAAGACATCTTATGTTGTGCCTCTTCTCCAAGAAGAAGACCATCAACATCCTCCAACTTGCTTTGTAGAACCAAGCTAACCACTGCAACTAATGCATCCCAACTATCAGGTAAACTAGAAAGAAGTAGAAGCGCTTTTACCTCATCATCAAAACCGATCTTCGCATAATTCAAATGGTTGATGATACTGTTCAGATTATTCAAGTACGAAGCCACCACAGAGTTCTCACTCGTCTTTAGATTGAAATGCTTCTTTATTAAATACACCTTATTTGATACGAGGCATGCATCTTTTCAAGGATTTTGAAAAGATTCATCATCACCATCTTTTGCGATATTCGAAACCATCAATAGATCAAATATGAGCCTTACCATTCCTAGAGCGTTTTGGTCTAAGATCTTCCACTCATCATCCTTCATGGCTTATGATTTCTTCCCTTCGATTGGAAGATATGTACAAAACATCTTCAATCTACATCTTCCAGAACGTGAAGTTTGATCCGTTGAACATATTAATCTTGATCTTCAATTCTTTTTCCATCTGTGTAGAGGTTGATCTCCATACCTTGCTCTGGTGCTAGTTATGGGGACAAATTCGATCAAGCACCTCACGAATGGAACCATGATCAAAGAAGAAAAGCACACACAATCACAAGAGAAGATTTTAGCAGTTTGGCAATGTGCCTACTTCACTTGCTCACACTAGACTATATGTATTATTGCTTGAGTAATTTGAGATTTAATATGTGGTACATCAAGATCCTTTTTATACTACAACAAAAGAATACCAATTGTATTCAGCAACCCCACTATTAGCTCTCAGTCAATCACATGCAAGAGACAGATCAGACATCTCAGCAATCCAATCCAACATCTCTTAGCCAATTATGCTATAGGAGGGAGATTATGCATATCAGCAATCCAGCACATCAGCTCTGAGCCTATCAGAAGGTAGGAGGGAGCTCAGACATTTCAACAATACAACCTATCAGCTCTTAGCTTATTAGAGGGCAGGAGGGATATCGGTCACATCAGTAATCCTCACCAGTAGTACTCAGCTAATCACTCTTCACAGGATAAATCTCAACACTTCTTCCTTCCTTTCTTCTTCTTCTTCATCTTCTTCTTCCTCCTCTTCCTTCCTACCCCCACTTTAAACCTAAAGAACCACTGCAATAGCCCAGCTCCTCCCCCGATCTCCCTCACCTCTGCTAGCAAGAGTGGGGTTATAATTTCTTTCTCTAAAGCTAGTCCCATCCAAGGACCAATTCAACTACATCAACGAGGGCAAAATTTAAGCTCGTTCAAGTGGCCTGGTGCACAAAGCTATCGATATTGTCGAATCACTTCGGAATTTGTAATGAACTTTTCTATTAAAATTCTCGAGTTTCTCCCTTGAAAAAAAAACACTATTTTACCCTATCAAAGGCTCTTCAAGATTATAAACCTTCATAAAATGATCAAAATTTCCAAAGACAATGGAATTATACATTACCTGTAATTACATGAGAATGAACAAGGAACCATATTCTGTTCTAAAATAAAATGTGCAAAATAATGACCAAAAATGGAAAAAAAGTTAAAAATTTAAAACCAACGAAGTTCAAACACAGCCAATTATAAAATCAACAGCTCCAGGGCGTCAAACATTCAACTTGACAGCATGATGATTAGGGTTAATCGGAAGCTAAACACTGCAGGTGAAGTACACCATAATAATATTTATATATAATATATAGAACATATTTATTCTGTCTGGTCTCAATGATAGAAGAAAAGAAAAAAACAAACAGCAAATCGAGAATCAAAGTTCTGAAATATAGGTAGAGATCATGCTGATGGAGCATCATCATCTTCTCTTCTGTCTCTATGCCCTAAAGGGGAAGTCAATACCCGAACCAATAACACCTGCAATCCGGAGTTGGCTGCACCACATTGCGAGGAGAAGGGGAGGTGCGTTCTTGACTTCACACAAAGCCATAGATTACATCAGCATCCCTACCTGCATAGTTTTTTGGTAGATAACGATTATTCAAACTACTCGTTGCACGATACTGATAGTTTTGGAAGCAAACTAACCGCTACTTAAGTCCTCTGAGGTTCATCGGGTGCCATCGGAGACGACCGCGGCTTTGATCCGCTCCACGGTGCAGGAAATGAGACTGTTGACAGTCGCGACGGAGCCGAGTGAGAGCTTCGCCGTGGGAACAGAGTCCACGAGTATCTGGAAGGCAACCGTCAGAAGAGATCCCCCACTGCCCACATCCCCAATCACCCCATTCTGCATCCCCGGTGGCCCGTCGGGGAGTATGGAGAATCCCGAGGGGAGGAGCGCGACGTAGTCGGGATCCCCGCCGCTCAGCACAACGTTCATCGCCACAATGTCCACAGGTGCGTAGATCACGAACGAGCCCGTGGCGTCGGTGCAGCTCTCCTGGAGTATCAGCATGTTGCTCTGGTTGGAGTTTGCACTCTGCAAAGCCAATTCATCAGACGTTTTGCGGAGCCGAGGGATATGGCGGTTGGGTTTGAAATACAGTTGAGAGAGCGTACGTTTACGCGCAGCAGCGAGACGCAGTTTCCCTGCTCGCGCCCATTGGCGATGTGAGCCATCTCCTGCACCACACTTCCATTGGAGAGGATGTCCCACTGGAACAAGATCAAACACCACATGATCCACATCAGATTAAATCCAGATGATGAAATCACAATCCATCAGAGGTTAAGTATATGTTCTCGTGGCATCAAAGTAGAACACTATTTTTTTTAGGACTAGAGTTATATTAGGATTGGAAATCCTAACGGGATTGGACTCATAATTCTAATAATAGTTGAGTTGTATTATATTTATAGTCCTATCGGGAATAGGACTATGGGGTTGTATTTGAGCTATAGTGACAAATCCTCCCGATGTTTTCAGAACCTCCCACTGGACATCTTTCTTAGCGAAACGGGTGTGGTATATAATATCGAAACTCACCTCGCTGCGAGAATTCTCGTCGCGGAGGAAATCAAAGACGCGCTTGGGAGATACCGGTATCCAGAAAGAGGTAGCTGCGCTGAGAACAATGCCTGGTGGCCTCCCGGGGTCGTCGATGCTCTTCCTCGTCATGACCCTCACGTCATCCGCTCCGCTGCCAGATAGAGCAGTCCACTGATGCGCGGTCGAGGCGCTCACGCCATTGCAGAAGCTTACGACCATTCTTTCGGCCAGTTTTAACATGCTCTTCCTCCCCTCCTGGCTTGTAACCACTGCCACCATTTCCATCCACATTGTAAGTAACAGAAAACCGAGTCATGAGTTTCTGGGGGCACCGAGGGGAACTCACCTCCAACTTCTCCAGATGGGATGTTGCTCGCCATGACGCTCGCGAGACGCTCACATTGTCGCTCCAGTGTAGCCACCCAGCGCTTTGCACCGAACGCGAGGCCAGAGTTCACGACCAGCTTGTATATTTCGTGTACCGATCTATCGTCGACTTCGACATGTTCAATCCATGTAACCTATGCAGTTTACAAGAAAAACATATGACAGTTAATTCAGAACTTTAAATTCTAAGTTTATGTTATTTAGCCATTTGTTTTTTTTAAGTTATTTGATTAGTTCTTCCATAACTTAATTAAAAGTTTATGCATTGCATTAAATGCCATTCACGTGTAATTCACAGCCTTTTTTAACCATAACGTATTGTTTGTCTGATATTTTTATGAAATAGCTCATTTCATATATTTAAAGATTGTTTTATATTGCATTATAAATTTTAAAAATTAGTTTAAATCTCCAAAAAACATATAAAATATTAAAATCAATTTTTTACAAGATATTGACCAAAATGGGTAGATTAGAATACGCAATATAAATTATCTGGCCTTCCTTACCTTGGAGTAACCATTGGGCATTTCCTGGATCAAGCAACCGGAAGGCCTCCGGCGACTCCTTGATGTGCTGTTAGGATTCAGACTGTCCAACGAGACGTCGACGACCGCCCACATCCCGTCGGCATGCTGCTTGCAGTACCTCACAAAGTAGCTCTCCCTCGTCGGAACCAGCGGGGTCGGCACTTGGAACTCCGCGGACATCTAAGATGCATCAGTCAGTCATTACGATGCGTTAAGCAATATAGCAACGAATATGATATATATTGTGAATTTTGATCATAAATAAATGAATAAATACCACTTGCAAAGCTCCATTGTAATTTCCTGCGACTCCAGTTGATAGCACATCTATTGTCATGGCCTTTGACACAATCCCAGAAAACACTGTAGACCACTGGTTCTGCAAATTTAACAAAATGGTAAATCACAGCATTAAAGGGCTTAATTAAATTCATTTAACGACTAATCGTGATAATAAAATGAGTCTACCGTGACATTGAGTGTGGAGATGCTTATTTTTATAATAAATGTAAGATAAAACAGTTACTAAAGATGTATTATCACTGTAGATTCATTTTGTTACTGTGAATAAACATATTTTTATCTGTAAATTTTTTGTTACCACATCCATCAGCATCTCCACAAGGTGCACATGGTTCATGATCACGACAGCGGTCTCGCGCGAGGCCTCCGATTTCAGCCCGAAAGGCCGCGGGCCGATACCGCGTGGGAAGGTCCTGATATACTCCTCCTCGTTGAGCATCTCCGTGGTGCCGTCAATGCCCGTGGGGAGCCAGAGAGGCTCGCGGAGCTGTGCCATCCTTACGAGCTCCTCCATCGCTGCCACCGCAAGCTCGATGACCATGGGCTTCTTTGCGTCGGAGGTGTGGGTTTGGATGCTGCGGAGGAGATCTCCGGCGCCTAGGAGCTCGTTGACGATCGATCCCGGTGGCACACCGACATTGCCGATGCCGAGATCGAGGGCAGGGCGCTGCAGCTGCTGGGAGACTAGAGGGACCAGTGATGCAATTGGCTTCCCGACGTACTTTGCTGCGATTCCGGAGATCCTGTCAATCTGTAAGAGTTTAAGTACCAGTCAGAGAGATTCTCAATAATGTATAAATGAATGGAATCTAAATGTAGATTTGCAATTTTTTTTGCAATTTCAATCTCTAATCCAACCTTACTTTATAGATTGAATCTTAGATCAATTATCTTTGTATTTTCCAAATTTCGCTCCAATCTGAGCCCATTTGCTACTTTATCTTAATGGTCAAACATTCAGTCAAGATCTAAGCAACTTAAATGTCATTTTAAAAAATATTTGAATCTTAAACTGTTGAGATAAAATAGCAAATAAGCTTGGATTTAAGCGAAATTTGAAAGATATTTTGATCATTTATATAAGATTCAATCTATATGGTTGGATTTTAAGATTGAAATTAAAAAAAATAAAAAAATATTACAGCACTTCTGCTGTAGAGTTACAGCAGAGGATCCTCTTCCTGCATAGATGTATAAAATCCATATGATACCTCCTCCCTGAGACGGGCGTTCTCCATCCTGAGATGGTGCTCGTCGAAGGACATCTCTCCGAGGGCGGCGGGGCCGCCGCAGTTCGGGCACGACGCGGTGCCAAGAGCCTCCTTGTATCGCATGTTCTCCGCCCGCAGCTTCTCGTTCTCGTTTCGCAGCTGCGAGTTCTCATGCCTCTCATGCTGGTTCTGTATTGAAGGAGACACCGATCAAATGCTTCAAATTGTAATGCGAATGATACAAAGACATGTGATAAGGAATCGCAAGTGGACATATACAGATGGATCCAACGTGGTCTATATATAATCTGTGAATATCTTCTACCATTTCTTCTAACTAATACCTATTGGAAGATAAATTGCATCAAAATTAGCGTAGATCAAAGCAGTGTACCTTCATCTGGGTGCGTTTGTTTTGGAACCAGAATTTGACCTGGAGGGGTTCGAGCCCCAATTCGCGACTAAGCTCCTTCCTCTGCTTGTCGTCCGGGTGTGGACACTCCTTGAAGAAGCTGGTTCAACCACCAGAATGAGCTCAAATTAGGTCACCACATATAACTAAGATGGTGAAAAGATGATGTTCCTTCTTCTCTATTTATAGACACATGCATATTCTCATTCAAGAACTAACTGGCGAGAAACGGCGCAACGGAAATATAAATGACATTAAATCTCTGCAGCCCACGCTGTCAGCGAGGCGTTCTTCGTATCGAAGGTTGTCACATAACGCGGTATTTAGGGAATGCATTGAAGATCGATCATCGCTTACAAGACAGAATTGCGTGAAGAGGAGATTGCGTTTAATGGTCGTGGCGACGGAGTGGACGATGGAGAGCTGGCCTACAGCTAGCTAAGACAATGTGTGCAATTGTAGGTCGGAAAATAGGCGTGCGAACTTAGATTTGTCGCTAAGGGGGTACCTCAACCTCATGGATTGCAGTTGAAATGCTATGAGGATTAAGTTTTTACATTGACTTGCTAACTGTGTTACTGCCAAATTAGAAGTATTTGATCTTTAAATCATTGATGAACATATTAGTTGTGCTTGTTAAAGTCGGATCTTCCAATCTCTTCATCCAAGGGGGTTAAGTATCTAGATAATCTTAATCACTTGCAACATAAGGATTTTTGTGTTAACCTTCCTCTGACCTCGCAACCAAACTCGCCAAGATCGACTGATCCGCAAAACAAAAAGAAGGTTTTCAATTCTTTATACTAGTTCCTATAATGTAACCCCTACGATCACCACTCATCGATCATGTATCGATGCTAATATTTAAGGATCTAGGGGTTGAGTGTTTGGGATTTATGTCATATAACTAACCAATTTTTTTCTTTTTTTCTTGCATTAAAATTTCTCATATGAGTGAAGTGGTTGAAATACATATAGGTATCCATTACTGTAACCATATACGAATACACGTACATTGCTGAATACGGTTGATTTTGGTGTAATCCATTATTGGATAATGCAATTAGTTTCTATATTAATTAGGTCACCTCGAAAATAGAATGCAAAAATGCTACCATTACTTTCCATACATTCAAAAAACTATGATTACAATATCTAGAATATACGATTCATCTCGATATGACTAAATTATATTATGGAATTCGAAAGGTTATATGTTTTCTCAATTGGAAAGTGAGAAAATAAGAGAAACAACAAATCTATTTGGGAAACAAGAGATCATTGATTGCTTTTGATCTGTAAAGAGAAATCTATTTTGCTCAACAACGAAACAAATAGGAAGACCAGACAATTTTTCTACTTTCCTTTCCCCAATTAGTAAAGGCAAACTGTTAAATATCATCAATTAAATATATAATTTAAAAATGGAAGAAAATGCAATTGTTATTTTTTTTAAAACCCATCCGTATGTCTAATTCACTAGCTTACTGAGGAAATGGAATTTCTTCCAAAAAAAAGTAAAGCAATTAATTTCGTCTCTTATAATCTGGCTCCTCAAATAATTTCACCCATTTCTTACATTTCATCAAAGAGTAATATGCAAAAAATGAAAATACATTTTAAAAAAAAACATCCTGATTTCGAAATCTTTTTTTCCTTGGAAATAAAATTTCTTATACATAAAATATAAAATATGGAGGAAAATATTTGATCATCTATATCGGTGGCTCCTAACATAAGATCTCACATTTCTTATATTGCATTATAAGAACATGGTTTTATCAAAGCTAATTAATCAGACAAAAGCTAAAACCAATATACGCATAATCTCATGAATATCCTCTTACCCCTCAAGCTCTTGAATCTGATGCTGCGTGTGGCGATGGTAGCGCTTCCTCTTTGGGCGTGGGTTCTCCATGTCGTCGCCAGACATAGCCTCGATGTTCTCGCTGCACGATTTGCTGTCGAACTCGTCGTCCCGCAGCCTCGCCATCCCGTTGTCCCCGTTGCTCTGGCCGATCTGATCCATCTGGTGGTGCAGCTGAGGCAGCGGCTGCTGCTGTTGCTGCTGAAGAAGCTGCTGTTGGGCATCGATTAAGTTTGGCTGCAACTCGACAAAAAAATCGATTAATAAGAAAGAAATTAATGCATCAAAGACATCACCTAAATGACATAAACAATGTGTAACACCTTAGAACACGAATACCAAAAGATAACGGGTTCCTATTAGTTTCTTAATGAAAACATTGCGCGTGAATGATTCAATAAAAGTGATTAGTTTGTGGAGAAATCAGGTCAGATCTTCACGAGATTTTTTCTACCAGTTATACAAAAGAGACGATACCCAAAGGATAAAGATAAATCAATGTTGGATTAGCCATTAAATCAAGTGGCCCGTGCTTAGTTTAGAATCGTTTTAGCAAGCCGATTGAAAACCATCTACTTTGATCTAAGAAAAATACACAAGTAGGTTAAGGAAGAGTGTACAAATATATACCTCCATTCCTTTCTCCTCAGGATGAGATCGTTTTTCTGTCTAGGGTTCTAACTGCACTCTCACATGAACACGCATATGTGTGTGTATACAAACAAAACCCAAAGCAAATCCACCCTTACATGTACGCCCATCTGATCTCCCAATAGTGTGAAACAACGAAATGGCAGAAACGGAATAAAATTTCGATATATGGGAAGAGAGCATTGGACATTGCTCTCCATGCAGATGCATGTAAACGTTTCCTACCAATTCTATATCATGGAAGCCAATTAATGGAGTAGTGGGGAAGCGAATTAGGGCAACATCTCCCCCATTTCCATATCCCAGCTCCCGGCTGTTTACCTGGCTAAGCGTAAGCGTCGACGTGGAGCTGAACCCGCCGCCGCGCCCCACCGCGTGTCTCGCCGGAATCATGAGCCCGGCGGGCATACTCTCCCACCCACCAAACCCTAATTTTTCTTCCACCTTTAGATCTATATGTCCCTCTTTCGTGTGCAGGAAAGTACCCAACACTTTCTCTGTGCTTCTCTCCTCGCAGAATGGCTATGGAAACACCTTCAAGTCTCCTCTCTGCCTTTTCTTTGTCTGGATATTACCCAAAAAAAAGGATATTAGTATAATATAGGCGAACAGGAGACAAAAAATCATATTAACCCTATAAGGGTACAAATGTAAATTCAAAAAACTGGAGATAATATCAGAACTGGAGTCTTCTCTCATCTCATCCCCTCTCAACTCAACTCTTATAATACTTAAAACGAACCTTTCATGGACTCATCAGATCTGTCTTCAAGGTCCCAAACTGAGATGCTGTTCTTTTTAGGTCAAGTATCAAGGGAAGTGAGTGCTGTGGGTTGGAGGAGCCACCAGAGAAGAAGAAGACGAAGAGGTGGAGGTCAAGGAGGAGAGGTAGAGAGGAAGGTGAGGGTGAGGAAGAGGAGGGGAACAGGTGGTGGAGATTGTGGCAGAGAGGAGTTAATGTCACAGCCTATCAAGAGGGTGCAATAGCATTTATTGAGAGGGTGGTGTAATTGCACCACACACAGAATAGAAGAGATGCCCTCCCTTTCTCTCTCTATCTCGACATCTCTCTCTCTCTCTATCTCTATCTCTATCTGTATTATAAACCATGGAGTTAAATACGGTGATGGCTACCAAATCCCACAAATATATCAACCTTTTCTTTTCCCGAAAGCTCCCATACTTGTCTACCTCAACGAGGAATGCGGGCGCTAGGGTTTAATGCGATTTTTTTAACGTGATCTTTGCTTAAGGAGATTAGGTATGACTGCATGAGGTCATCTGTGTGGAGTGCAATAACTACAGAAATATATATATACGTATGTACACACGAGCACACAAAGGTGCAGTTTGGCTGTTTGAAGTAAATGACTGCAATTTGTTTGACTACTGTGTCTGATTTATTAGTCGATGTGATTTTTTTGATTCGAGAGGGTTTTGTTTAGAACAGACGACTATGTTTGAGCAGACGAAGAGTATTAAAGGGAACTAAAACTTGCAGGTGCTTCCCAAATTGGCGTGGGCTTCTTTGGCATTTACTGCTTCTCTACTGCGATTGATTAAGCTCTGCATTTATGCCTCTAATGACAAATGATGGTATATCATACGTCGATAATGATGAGTGTGGAGAATCCATGTGTATTAATAGCATGGAGAAATTAGACCAGGCCATTGCAGCACCCTCCTTTATTTCGCATTAACTGTTCTACATGTAATATATATAGTAACACCCCCTTTATACTGAAAGACTGATGTAGGGCTGAGGTTGTATTTTTTTTAATTGCTTAGTTTATCATCTTTTTTTTGGATGATTACCAATAGGAAAATATATTTCCAAGGGGATCTGGTCTCTCACAAAAACCCTAGAAGGAACCATTTCCCCTATTTCCATGTGAAATGGATTTACCCTGTATTTTTGTTGTATGTTTTGATTCAGATATCTATATATGGGGATGCATTGCATTAGATAGGAATTACACGCAGTCAGCAACGCGGTCGATCTATGGAACATGCACCGCGTATGCACGCGATTGCTGCGTCCAGTATACCAACAGAAATCAAGAAGAATAGGATTACATCATCTGTATATGATCTCTCCATTCTAGTTTAAGATTCAGTACTGGTAATATATAAAACCTTCTTGCTGAACTAACCTTTTGCTTAAGAGTGATAATTTTTTATTAATGAGAGGGTTATATTTTATTTTCCAAAGACCAATAAAGTTGGTGGTTGGTATGGGGAGTTAGGGTTTTCTTGTGTAGATTGCAAAGCACAGAAGGTCGTTGGGGATTGGAAAAGGGATGATTTGGGGAATCCAAACAGTAATTGCATGCAGTTGAACTGCACGGCTTCGCGGGATGCTTACGTTCTAAAAGTATTTTGACCATGAACTAGGGGTAAACGAGCGGAACAAGAGCAAACTAGCTCAGGCTCGATTCGGTTCGTTTAGCATACTTTCATGTTCGGGTTCGATTCAACTCGATAAAATGAAAATTGTAATCCGAGAAGTCAAATGCTTGTCAATTCTTGGTGTAATAGTCTTCACCTCCCCTTCACAAAGTTAGGGGTCGTTCCTTCACTTTTCTCTTTTTTCCGTGTAAGAATTTGGAATTCCTCTTAACTTGTCCCAGAATGGGCGTGATGGCAAAGAACAAGAAGAAAATGAAAGAGGAAATTTGTCCAATAGTCACAAATGGTGCCTCCACAGGTTGACATCCGATCCAACCTAGTAGTAAGCAAAATTAAGTTCGGTTCGGCTCGGATAAGATTCATAAAGGTTCGATTCGGCTCATTAAAGGTTCATTTAAGATTAAATGTTGTGCAGACGTTTCTGTTCATGGGAAAAACCGCAGCCTCAGGGGAGGATTTTGTGGGGTTTCGGGAATAGATAATTAGGACTTAAGGAGTAGATGACTGGATGGGTTTGGGAAAATAAATAAATATCTATTATTTTAATATAAAATGTATTTTTTCCGTATATATACAATATGTATGTATGTATACTTTTATGCATGTATGTGTGTATATAATCGAACTTTTAATGAACCAAACCTGAGCGAATCTATGTTTTTGATGTTCGGCTCATTTATTTAATCGAGCTCAAACTCATATTCAGGTTCGATTCATTTATTTTCTCATCGAATCCAAATCGAACTTTTAACGAGTAGAATCTGAGCGAATGTCGAACCCGAGAATTTTCTGACATCCCTACCATGAACCGTACATAACTTGCAATGTGATCCCTAGATTTTGGAGTGTATCAAGTTAGTTCCTAGACTCACTTCTCCTTGCTCTTGCTAGTGGTATACATACCATGAAGAAGCTAGCTTAAAAAAGAATCACACGCATTAGAATGCAAAAACATATGCATGGATACAATAACAAAATTGACATATAGACATTAATATTTTGAAAATTGTCACTATATTGCTTGAAGCGGTTGATATACCAATCAACCATTGTGTTTCTCTTTTAAATATGTAGCGATCAACCGTTAGTAACTTTAACAATGATTAGAATAGGAAATCTGAGGAAAACATTGAATAACCATTGTTATATGTGTCATTGATAATATTATAGCAACAGAGTATTGATCGTTGTGAAGTTCGAAGTATATGAGTGATTTTTGCAATGAATAATATGTGTTGTCGTATATTTGACACCCCAAAATACAATGTTGGCCTTTTCGAATCATTCATTGTTATACATCCACTTTGATATAGTGTTCAACACACACATCCTATTGTTTGAGTGGTATCACAATGTTTATGGCAAATTCGTGGACTCATTTCTTCCCTAATTTCCTGCTTCTGTGTCATACAAATCCCCAAAAGTAGAGCATTCGTCGAATCACTACTACAAGAAATTGTGTCCATAACAACTAATAATTTGAATATTTATTGCCATATATTTTTTATGCCTAATTTGAACAACAAATATTATAGCAAAATTATATTTTACTATTGTACTTCATGAATGTCATACTTGATATTCATGTAATGACAATTAATTATATGTTGGCCTTTCATGAAAATTTATATTAATCATTGTTAATTTAGTAATGATTTGATGAAAAAGTGATCATATAAGTTAGTTATATAATTCACACCTACAATATAGCAATAATATGAAATCTTGTAGTGAATCTAAAGTTCAATGATAATTTTGCAATGAATAGTATTCATCAATGTAAATTTAACATTAAAATATATGATGCATAGATCAATTTTGTTGTAGTGACACTATGAAGAGTTGACTTATCACAACTATAATATATGTTTATAAAAATAACTATTTTCAACATTTTTATGCCATTCGCTTCATTCATGGATTTTGCAAAGAATGTTATATTAATTGTTATATCACTTGCAATTGTTCATTGAGCAATGATTAATATGTGTTGCATTTCTCTTTAAAAATCCTTATGATCATTATTAACTTAGCATGAAGTAAAATAAAAACTACGAGGAAGGCAACAGATAAATAATGTTATACGTTCCATCGGTAATGATATATCAACAAATATGTTTTTAATTGTAATTCTCAAGGAAACTTTTGCAACAAATAATACCCGTTCTTATATAATTATCATGAGACGATATAATGAAACTACTTAAATTATTCATATTTATAAGTCCATTTTGTTGTTGTGACCTCCACAAACTCCCTAACGTTTGAGTTACAAATTGAAGGAGGAATCCTGATTTTTTTAAAAAAAATAGTGAACCACATTTATCCCTCTAAAGGTTCACGAATAATATTGAAATTTAATTTTGGATAAAAGGTAGACAGAGTTTTATTTATTTGTTAATAAATGTTGTAATTTTGTCCCACCCACTAGATCTCACGTGCTCACTTTGCCCCCACATTTGCCACTCAATTCTTGAGGGATTCCAGCACATAAAGTCCCCACATGCCTTTACTCTCTTTGCCCTAAATCCTCCACATTGATAGTGAAGCTTGATATGTTTTTTGATATTTATTATATACATTTTTCATATATTAAAATTTCACTGCAACAAAGTACTCTAAGGATGACGAATTATGGTATCGGAAAATTTTCATCGTCAAAGTAGCGCACCATTATTCTTTCATTTTCGGTAAAATCTTTGGTAAAATATGTATAAATACTCACTAATTCCTTGTAACTAATATTCTAATAATAATTATTAATATTATATATTTAACATGTATTTTGTCTAAAATAAAATAATAAAGAGAAAATTGAAAAATAAAATAAAAAGAAAGATGTATATAAAATATACAGACTGATCCTAACCCCGAGACCAGGTCGATATTGATGTGGTCGAAAAAATAAATAAGTAGGGAGAATTTGTTGACTAGCCTATCTTTGGTAGCGAATTTTATACGACAGTTAAATCATCACGTTTTAGTTACCACAATTACAAAATAAGAAGCAACAAATTGTTATTGTAACCTACTTTCTTTGATATAATAAAATGACTTTCTTTATTAATGATCATTAATAATATTTTCTCATTAAATAATACAATCTATATTCAACTTACCTTATACTACAATCCATTGAAGACCACATAAATTTCGAATTTTCTTTTGGGGGACAATAAATTAAGCCTTATTATGTGTAGATATTTAATCAAAAAATATGCATAAAAGAACATTGACTATTGAAAGACAAGTTGGTTTGTTTGTCTTTTCCATAAAAAAACTGCCCTTGACTTGAACAGGAATAGGGTGTGCTGTCCACCTCCTACAATTATTTGATTTCTTTAAAAAAAACAATATAATGAAAGCTAAAGGACCTCCAGTTTGACTTAACCTTTAATTAAACGTCCTGATTAATCATGCCTACGAGTTCCAAGGTATAGTATGGTTCCCTCAATATCAATAAATGCTAGGAATAATTGTTAAAATTTATATTGACATAGTTTTTTATATATTATTTCAAAATCTATATATAACGACAAATATATTGAAAACCCTCCCTAAATCTTCTGATGGAAAATATATATTAAAGAATAATATACATTGCAAAACCGTACTTTGCACTTTGAAACAATGACTGACATATGCATTGCTATATCACTAGCAATAATGTGTAGTTGTGTTTTCTTCGAAAAATGAAACAATCTAGAAAATATTAAGCAATTAAGCAAGGAAAGTTAGAATATGGCCAATAAATAAGAAGAAAAATGCACAAAGGATAGAATTTCATATACTAACCCATCACTCTTATAGAATAAAAATTAGTTGTGGATTTTTTCATTAAGAGATCAATAGGTTCGTTGAAGGTTGACCCTCTTTTGAGGATCCACGGGTTTCCACAAATGCGCGAGTCATCCTTCTTAATACTATGAATATGTCATCTCTCATCTGTTTTCTACTCGCTTTTGACGTATAACATATCTGTTCAACTCGGGAAGCTAGGACAAATGGCTCAAACAGTCTTACATATCTACCCTGAAATACCTCAACTATATCGTGGATTGGATCTATGTCAACTCCTCGGTTTAGATCAAACCAGTCACACAAAAACAAGAAGAGGTGGTTCAGTGCAAGCGTATTGTTGAAAAGCGAGAAAATACGAGTCGCTAGTAATGGCCTGACAAATCAGGTTCACTATCGCTGAGGTGACTACTCAAATCCTCTCACTGTTTCAATAATTAACCCATGCAGATAACTAAGTATTTAAAAATAGGAGTTAAAATTTATTATACCCCACTAAGAATGTAACTAATATATATAATAATAGTAAATCCTGTATTTGATATTAAATTCTTAGTTAAATGTAAGTAAATAACATTAATATATAATAATAACAATCATTAGTTGATCTGTGAATACTGAATACTGTATAAATACATGTATTTAATCTCAAAATAAAAGAATAAAAGAAACAAAATAATAAAACAAATGAAGTATCAAAGATAAGGAATGCCCCTAGACCTTCAGACCGAGTTAATAATGACTAGTTTGACCATGAATAAAGTAGGAGGAGATATGATCTTTTAACTCTGCAAAATGTACACACAAACCCTAATTTTATTCATCAATAATAGTTATTTTTGATCTATTATTTATTTATTTTACACACTCCAAATAAATAAATTTCAACATGAAACTAGTACGTAAAAATATATAGAAAAATAAAAAATAATTATACATATAAATAATGCACATTGTGGTTGGGACATACAAAGGAGAAAAAACACAAACAATACTTCACAGACCAATAACTCTCCATACAAGCTACACATGTTTTAAAAAAGCCTCCATACATTGTGATTTTTCTATTTTAATATATTGGGGTGGACACCTACGCGTGTTTCCTTTTTTGGATTAAAAAAACTCTCCATACAAGCATAAAATTGGCTAAACTCACCTTTATTGTTTTGAAAATAAAAATATCTATCTAATGGAGGTTTCGTTAAAAATAAAGTTAAGATGCAAAAGCTGACTTTCTGAGGTCCCATTATCATGTATATTTTATTAAATTTATTGTTTATTTATATCTTATATTTTTATATACTTGTAAATATTATTGAAAATATATCAAAAATATAAAAATAAAATCACTAAAAATGCATTAAAATATATAAGGTATTAACATATATATGCATACTATACCTATAATATATACCCCTATTAATTTAAGTACATAAATAAAATCATAAAAATATGTAAATATGTAATGAAATATATTGTAAGTATATAAAATATGTTCTTACACTAGTAAAATTTAAAATACAAAATAAAATTAAAATGCACATAATATATGTAAAAATATGTATGTATATGCATGTAGAAATTAACACCTAATAATTAAGCTTGTAAAAATAAATAAAAATCATATAAAATAGTACATAAAATATATAATATTTTCTTATTTGACTTTTAATTAATAAAATTGTTTATTATTTTAACATAATTAATAATGGATTTATTCCCTTGATGTTTCCTTCCTTGTCGTCGAGGATAAGGTCGAGAAGAGGTGTGATCCAGCATCGTCGGAGCTTCGTCGATGAAGCCTTCTGCTCCCTGATCTTCCAAGTGCAAGTAGTTTTACTACCTTTATAGTGTAGATTTTCTTCATGCATTCATTTCTCGATTGTACTACAATTTCTAGTTTAATCCGTAGCTTTAAAGTACGTCGGAGCTCTAAAAGCTCTGACAATTGTTCCATCATTCCAGACCTCATATCGACTCACTTTCACCCCCATCTCCTTCCAAGATGTTATCCACATATAAATCCACTTTCCACCTTGATCCTGCACGAATCAAGCTCGATCTGAGCTCCCTTCGATGCCCATCGTTGGAGCTCACTTAGCAGCTTCAACAATGGGTCGAGAGAGACCCTCTTATTCCCCTTAATCTTTTTGTTGCATGTATAAGCCTCGCAAGCCTACCCGGGATTGGTTTAGACTCAAACTCAGACTCCCATGTAGCTGAACCTTGAAGACTTCGGTCCTGTCGATGGGACTTGGAGCCATCTAAGACCTTCCAGCAGATGCGGATCCCTTTGAAGAACCTGTGGAGCTATTTAGCATCAAGAAAGACCCCTAGGAGAGGAGATAGAGCAGATTGAAGATACATCGAGCTTCGGTTCTTGGGTGTTCTTCGTGATATCGTTAGAGCATTAGGCCCCACCAGTTTCTATCGTGACCACTGGATCGTGCGAAGTGATGCATGGAGAGATCCGTCTGATCACGCTTAAGTGAAGTTTTCGGCGTCGTCAGATCCACACACGTCATGTGCGCGCACGCACATGGTAAATTACAAAGCCCCATGCCCCCTTTTGTGTATTTACTAATTAGTCATTGATGAATCCACATTTCATCATCTTTATTCTATCATTTTGGCATCAAAAACCCTAGCAAATGCTTGTAAATAACCTTAATTTCCGCATCTTAGCATTCATGCATGTGCATGTAAATAGTGTATAAAATACTGTAATTAAAGCTAAAATTATAGAATAAATAAAAGAAAAGAAAAAGAATAATATATTGTAAATATTTTATGACCCAAACCCCCGAGACCTAGGCATATTGATGAATAGGTCGACAAGGAATAAAGTACGGGGAGATAAGGGCCAGGTACCTATTCTTTTTAACTCATTCTTTATTTATTTTGGGACCTGTTTTTGGTTCCACTTTTTATACTTCAAATAAATAAACTTTGTACATGAAAGTTGTAGATAATTAAGTAAAGAAAAATAGAAAATTGATTTTATAGAAAAATAATGTACAGATAAAAAGTTGTGGTCTGAATAAGAATCCAGAATCCCAACTTCCCAGACTCGTATCTCACGAATGAAAACTCCGAATGCATCGAACTCACCTTTAATTATATATAATTCAAAATAAGCTATTTAATAACGGTGGTTTCGTATTTGGCGGAGCTACGGTTTGAAAGTTGAGTTTTGGACCCCTATTGTATACTTGTACATATTAAAATATCCATTTTATTATTTATTTATTATTTTTATAATTTTGTATTTTTATAATTATGTAAATATTATTTATAATATATTTGTACATTAAAACAGGAAGAAAATACAAAGGAAATTCAAAATAAAAATATTTGTATATATAATACATAGGTATAATACCTGTATACAAACCTACATAGAATTTATTCCTATTTTATTAAGTGTATAAAATACTTCATAAAAATAAAATAAAAATAAATTTAAGTGTATAAAAGTATTTTATAATTTTATAAAATAATAAACAAAAATAAATAAATTAAATACAAAAAATAAAAAATAAAATACTTAAATATATAGATATAGATACATACAAAGGGTATAAAAGGAAACTCATATTTTTACATCTTATAAAAATAAATAAAATTCATAATAAAATAATTCATAAAATGATAAACATTTTTTATTAAATAACCAAAAAATAATTAATTCATTTACTAATTTAAAATGATTTTCTAAATAATTTTTTCGAGGTTTTCCTGGTTGGTCCACGTGGACCAACCAGGTGACCCGCCTCTGTCAGGATGTCAGAACCATGCTTTTTCGCCATCTTCGAGGATTTTTGGAGGGCGCACCTTGCACCCTTTGATGTTGCGTTCTAAACAACTTTCTTCCTCGTTAGATGGTGATTCACGCCCAGATGAAACGCCGGGGATTGGACGTGAGATTCGGCCTATCTTCATCGTTCTTTGATGCCGCTCCGTCAACACTACAAAATGAAGCCCCCGACTTCCTTTCTCTCTTGATCCCTCTTCCTCCACTTTCGTCGCTTGATCTCAAATGTTGTGAGCTCCCGGTGACAGTAGGAACCCATAGCGTCTGTCCTTTCCTCGATTGGAGTCGAATCGAGGCGTATCCAGCCCTCACCGGAGCTTCGTCCGAAGCTCAACCACTTCCAACTCCGGTGAGCCTCTCCCTCTTCTTTTTGTTTCATTTGATGGTTTAGGTCTAGTATAGGTTAGGATAGTAGCAGTTTCGCGTTTGATTCAGTCCATTGTCGTGATTTCATCAACCGAACCGACGGCGGAGCTGAGCTCCGCCCTCAGTTCCCGATCGTTCCAAGAATCGAATGGACCCCCTGCCGCCTCCATCCTCTTCCTCTCCATCTTCGCTCCCCCCGAAGCACCTTCATTCACCTCGATCCCACGTGAATCGAGGGTCTCGAAGCTCCTCCTCCGCCCGTCATTGGAGCTTCCCCGTATCGCCTCCCATCCGCTCATCTCACGCATCTGATACCCCTGGATAGTCGCCTGTGTATTTGGAAGCTAACCCTGCAGGTTTAACGAGGAATTGAGGCTCAATCGAGCCCCAGCCAGTTCAGGGACTACCTCCAGGCGGCGTGGACTCGCCCGATCGCTACCGGCCATCTCCGGCCTCGTAGAGCCCGCCATTCAACGCGGAAAGAGCCCAGGAACCTTTTGCCCTTCTTCTTGGGCCAAGAGGAGAACTACACCGGTCGGAGTAGCGCTTTAAAGCTCGACGGAGACGTTGTTCTTCGTCATCATCGCTCTGTCGTTGGATCAAGAACAGAGGGGGCACGTACAGTTGCCGTCGGATTCAGGGACGCCCCCACCATCCATCAGATCTGAGTTCTAATCTCCGCCGCAGGATCAGGCGAGCTAGATCACATCTCGACCATCACTTAGCGCGTGCTTCTCAATCGTTGGATCGAGGGCACGTTAAGTGAAGGCACGTTAGCCGTCCGATCATTACAAGACACTTTTAAAAGTATACCCCTCTGACTTTTTGTATTTCATTTCAGTATTTTAATTTGCTTAATTAGTTTAAAAGTTCTGTACTATTTGCGCAATAGCCCCTAGCTTTTTGTAATATAACCATTTAGTCCCCGCCAGGTCACGTGCTACGCGCACGTGACTTGGTGATTTTGTAGGAAACTGTTGACCGTCCTGACCACTAGGGTATAAGGTGCTAAATGGTCGTTGCGACCCAAGCAATCAGGCTCGATCAATCAAGAAAAATAGACCACCAGTATAAAAATCAACTCGAAAATCAATGGCGGTCTTGCTATTATTTTAACCTGATATAGTGACCAGGGTCGAACTCAGGGAGCACGAAATGGCCTCGCGGCCTACGAAGTAGTCAAAAATAGAATGAAAGAGAAGAAAAGAGTATTTTTGGTGGTTTTTAGGGTTTTTATATTTTTTTGGATTTTTAGTTAATTAAGAAACTAAAGAAAACAAGTAGACAAGGCAATTCAATTATTTATTTAATGTATCAAAAATCAGTCAAAAATTCCATTAAAAATATTTTTGGGTGTTTTATGTTTTTTTACTATTTTTGGTGAATTTTTGGGATTTTTCTGATTTTTATATGATTTTCTAAAAATGAAACAATGCACAAAAGGGAAGGTGTTGTCCAGCCGAGCTTAAGGGACTCAGATAAAATATCTAAAAATCCCTAATAAGCCTGGAGGTAATTTTCCTGTATAGAGAAAGAAACAAAGAAAATTTAGGCACCTTAATTATTGTTTTTGGATTTTTAAAGTAATTATTAGAATTTTTATAAGATTTTCAGTGTTTTTCAATTTTTATGAGTTTTCTGTGATGAAAAATAGCCAAAATTGGCTAGAAAATCAAGCAAGCCAAAACAAAGAGTAGGTAATTTTTTTGTAATTTTTAGATAAGTTTTACTATTTTTTGTGATTTTTCAAATCAAATAGTAAAGAAAATACGTGTTTTGAATTTTTAAAAATATCAAACAGTGTCTAAAATGTCTCCAAAATTTGTAGAAAATTTTACATCATGGCAGGAACCATGTATCCAATTTTCATCAAATTTGGAGTTGATTTGCTATTTTATTAAAATCAAACACAAGGGTACAGTACACAGGGACCTAAACGCAAATATAATAAAACCCTCGGCCCCCTGGAGAACAAGCTTGGAAAATGTAGGGGCATGGAATGCAAATTACCCCTTAGGCCACGCACGATACACGTGACTCAGGCCTGGGGGGACCGAATTGTCATTCCTATTTATAAAAGTATAAATCGGAACACAGCAAAAAGACAGGGCTGGAATTGCAAAAACACCAAATACTCACGTGTCGACGCACGTGTTTACAACTGGCAGGGGTATAAATGTAATTTAAATAAGCATGAAGGTCCTCAGTGCAATATTTGCAAAAATAAAAGAGCTACACTACGTATTTACAGGACTAAAAACTAAATGCGAAAAGTAAAGGGGCCTACGAGCAAATACCCCTTTTATTAATGTCGACGGCTGGATGAACGCCACGTAGCAGATCCAACGTGCGAGAACGGTGGCGCCTTTAACCTTGAAGCGTTGGCCTGATCGAACGGGTGAGGGACCTCCATGTGGCAGATCTGACGGTGCTGGAGCGCTGTGGAGAAACCCTTGGTGAATCAACGGCTGAGAAGAGGACGCATGGAGATCGAATGGCTGTGAATCACGAGCGCCTACTCATCTGATCGTGCGGCTCAGATCTATCCTCTGAAGAATCTGACGGTGGGGACGCTCCTAGATGGACGGCCTAGATGCGAATTGGAGCGGGAGGATGATCTAACGGCGCGAGGAGGTCCTGGAAGAACTCTCGGCCGGCGAACTTCGCCGGCTCGAAACTCGAGCGTGGGGACTCCTCATCGGCTGCAGGAAGGCTAAGAAGAATCGTGGAAACCTTCCGCGTCTGGTGGCAAGCTCCGGTGATGGCGGGGAGCTCGGGAGAGCTCCGGTGAAGCGGATGACCTGGAGCTGTCGTGCTCGAACCTTGGACCTCCAGATGAGGTCCTTACGATGATCTGACCTGCACAGGAAAAACACGGGGTCAAGGGCAAACTGCCTCGACCCGTCAGAGCGGGAAAAGGATGGCCGGTGCGTCGAGATGATGGGCCTCCGGCGAGCGGCGGAAGGGAAGGCCCGATGTTCCTGCTCCGGGGCGAGCCAGGGGGAATGGAGGGTCGGAGAAGGAGGAGATAAGTCTGGTGGACGTGGTGGCGGTGTCGGATGGATGAAATGGTGACCGGAGACGGCAGGCGGAGGTGGCGGAGCTACACTACTGAAATCGGAGAAATCCTAATCTACGCTATTCTACGGCCTAAGAGGGTTACCTGGCGAATGCTGTCGACTAGGCTGAAGCTCAGCGAGCTCCGGGGTCATTGCCTGCAAAGGGGCATCGTCTCCCCGAGGCTGAGCGCGCTCGCGGCACGGCGGTGAAAACCACCGGATCAGTGGCTCCCGGCTTCCCGGGCCTCGCTGCTACTCCAAAGCACTCGGCTGTCACTCAGGCACTCCAGAGGAGGTCACAGGCGTCGAGGGGGAGATCCAAAGATGCGGGAAAAGGTCGCCGGAGACGAGACTTTATATGATTAGGGGTCCGGCTTGGGGATGATCGGGCGAGCTTATCGGAGCTCGGACCCCAAGAACCCCTGCCGGGCGCGGATCAGGGAAGATCGAGGAATAGTCGAAACCCGGGGTTTCGAAGTTAGGTGGTCGGATCGAGGTGCAAAAATTAGGAGAAGTCGGGTCGGTTGCCTGGATCCGCCAGGAGGGGGTCCGCGGGGGAGAGTTGACCGGGGTCAACAAACCCCCGTGGACCAATTAGAATCCGCCAAATTCCATTTATTTGATTATTTATTTTGAAATAGAAAATGATCGAATTAAAAAAACTTAAAACATGAAAAATATTTATTTTATTTTTTCTATTTTTTTGTGATTTTTATTTATTTTTTTTAAAATATATTTTAGGTATTTACAAAATATTATTATTATATACATGTATATACATATGTATTTTTGATTTTTGATTTTTAATTGTTTATTTCTGTATATTTTATTCCAATTTTATATTTTATTTATTTATATAATAAAATTTGGAATAATTTGATATATTTATTTTATTTTTATTATTTATATACAAGGGGAAAATAAATAGATATGTACATATGTATACATGGTATATTTACAAGGTATTTTTGGGTTTTTAATTTTGTTATTTTTATTTTGCTTTTGTTTTAATCGTTTTCATTTTATTTATTTTCAACATAAAAATTAGAATATTTACAAAAATTTAGAGATTAATTTTATTTATTTACAAAGTGAAATAAATAAAGATGAAGAAGCTATGTACATGGTGGTTATGCACAAGTGATCTATTTTTGTTTTCTTTTTAATTTTTTCTATTTTTATCTTGATTTTCTATTTACAAATATTTACAAATAAATACAATCCATTTTTATTTTGAGAGGAAAATATTTTTATTTATTTACAGGTATATACACATATGAGCTTCCTTATCTCTCTCTACTTGGGTTTTTATGCGGTCAGGCTCATGCTGAGCCCTCCCTTGGGATTAGGTCGCTCAATATTTATTCTAAATATTTTCCTCTTTTTCTTTTGACTCTTTATTCTTTTGTTTTAGCACAGAAACATGCTAATTATTAGTTTTTACACAATGCATGCTTTTTGCTAATTATTTGTATTTACACCTATCTACATGTATTTGCAAAGGTTTTTGTAGCTAAAATATAAGAATAAAGAGTGATGAATGGGTATTCATCACCCCCCCTATACTTATTTTGCTAGTCCCTTAGCAAACACTTATTTGAAAAAGAAGTGAAAAATAAAGAAAGAAAAAGAAAAAGAGGAGAAAGTACATGGATCAAGGTTGAATATTAAACTTTCCTTCATTAAATTGAATTATGGAGCTCGATCAGATCTTTGGATTATTAATGTGTCGGAACCTTATTTAGACTTAAGCTTAAAAACTCAACAGCCTCTAAGTTCCACCAATCTATGGACAAGACTCCTCAATAAATCAGATCAGAACAAGTCTACATACACAAACTCCGATGACCATGAATCTTTCCATGCAGTGTAAGTGATATGTAGCTCCCCACCTCAGAAGTAACAAAGAAACAACCTCCCCTAACCTGGTAACTCTAATGCCTCGGTCTAGCAACTCTTTCCTCGAGAAGCGGGGTATTCCCTTCTTAAGTTCAAGTGCAACCGGCTCAAGAAGAGGGGGAAGAAGTATAGACTTTTGGGAGCTCAGCCAGTGTAGCTAAGTCTCCCGTTGCAAGCTTCATGAGATGTAACATGGATACCATAAGCTTTTGCTTTATTTGACTATATGCACTCCGGTGGGGTTATTAAATTTTCAATCCGACCCACCACTTATTTTTGGAGTTCTTTTTGCATTTTTTTTCAAGTGCCTCTGTACAACATATCTACATGGTGCAGCATATATACAAGAAATTTTCCTCTTGAGCCAGTAGACTATCCCTCTTTTGAAGCTTTATTGCAACCCACGGCTTCTGTCTTTAGCCTTCATCACCACTAGACCAAGTTGAGACGCACTTCCTTCACTAGAAGAAGAAGAGAGGTTCCGCCTAGAAGTACTACCCTCATATGCTACCCCAAGCCAAAGGAAACTGCCTCCTCACCACCTCATCCGTGGAGAGCCAAGTGTAAAGTGCTGGTGCAAGTCAAGCCATTGTCTCTAAGAGTCATGCGTGTGTTGTTAAGTGCTCTACTTAGGCTCATCAAGATGACATGTGCTCATAGCCTAGTGGACTCAAAGAATTAAGTCCTTATGGACCTGAAAAAGCCTTAACCCTAAGCCATGTAAGGTTCATCTTAGAATTAGGTGGATTAAGATCTTAATCAAGCTCCATTTCCCAATTTAATTCCAAGCTAGTTTAAATGTCAACTAACATCCAGGGAAAAACTATATACATATATACACAAAAATGCTATTTACAAATATTTACAATCGTGCAAAATTTTTGAAAAATGTTTTGAAATCATGAATGGATGGATGCATGAAGTGCAAGTTTTGCAAAAGTATTTACAAACGTTTACACAAGATTTTTGCAAACTTTTGATTTTCAAAACATTTTGGAAAAATTCTGTACTATATACATAATTTTGATAAGAAAATATTTACACAAACTTTACACAAAAACTTTTTGAAAACATTTTTACAAAAAATAATTTTGTACACTAGCTATGTATGTGCAATAAAAGAATGATTATTTACAGGAAAAAAATTTAATTTTTGTGATTTTTTATGGTTTTTAGCCATTTTATACATTAACACACTCACACAAAGTACGAGTTATGGCTAAAGTATATATGAAATATATACACACCCCCCTATACTTAGCTCGAACGATGTCCTCAGAGTGATCAAGAGCGATGAAGAAGACATAACTCGTGCTTAGTAACAGGGAAGTGAAAAAGGAATGGCTAGATACAGAGATGAATGAATGAATAGAATGAGGAGAACTCGGTGGTTTCCCCTATACTTAAGATTAAATAATCCTAAGTATAGCAAGCTGTACATGAAGGGAAATCCGAGTGAAGAATGTACAGAGTCTGCCCCCCCTATACTTAGGGTAAAATATCCCTAAGTATAGGCAGCAAAACAGGGGCAGAACGAAGAAAATCGACACATATATGCAAGGTGGAGGGGCATCACTCCCCCTATACTTAAGGTGTAGGACCTTAAGTATAGGCAACACAACAGAAATGATGAAACAGAACGAATGAACAACCCGGTGTTTCCAACCCCCTATACTTAGGATGAGGAATATCCAAAGTATAGCAAAGATAATCCTAGGCGAGACCTGGGGTGAAAACAAGGACGGAAGACAGAAAGATCAAACTAAGACAAAACACGTATATACAAAAGAGTACAATGTTGAGGTGCCTCTCAACAAGCGCTAGATTTTACGCTTCTAGCTGGGCGCAAAGGTTAGGATAATGCAGTATCAAGGTTCAGTACGACATCGGTAAGGCGAATGCCGTACTGTCATCGCAATCTCGGTATGGGAACTGCGGCGAACTCAACAGTGTAAACAAAGACACCCAGGTATGCAATCAAGCGGGTGTCTGCTGCCGGCCAGTAATATGGAAATAAGTGATCGGGATCCGGTAGCACAAAAGAAATCAACAGCTCTGGTTCAGACTGGAGTGAGAGTATAGAGCCGAAGAAATCAAACGTGGAGAAGGATGGATCAGTAATAGAATCCTCCACGTTAATCAATGTCTCAAACAGGTGTGGACAATCAAGATCAGGAGACTCTCTAAGCAGACTGATATCCGATGCATGAAATAGAATCATATCAGGCAAATCATCGAATATCTCCAGAATGGGCTCATCCTCGCGAGGGCCGTCGAGGCGAGAAAACTCAGAATCAGAATGATCTAAAGACTCGGTTTCGTGTTTCGCCAGACCGGAAACACTCTCGGTAGGTGAAACCGAGTATATATCGAGTGTGGCATCCTCCCGCAGATAACCTCGGGGAGAGATGCAAGATCAGAAGTGAGTAAGAGAGGATCAGGATCTAGATGGTCGTCTACGCTGCTATCAAGTATCCACTCGGTGCACCATGCTGTATCATCATCGAAAGTGTAGGTATCGTAATTTGGAAGCAGGAGAAGGTACTAGTCCACACTGCGGAAGCCGGCAAAGTGTTTGCGGCTGATCCTCGCTCTGTGGCTATGCTGGCTATCAGCTGGTCCTCAGGAAGTGTATCTCTCTCAACAAAGTGGAGGACAAAAGGCTCGAAGACGGGACTCTCTGTGTCTGTAGTCTCAAAGTGGTGTCCCTCCTCGAGCTGTGGCTGCTGGGTTGAGTCCTGGTAGCTGTCCGTGTCCAAGAAGTATCTCTGCAGAAAGGAGGCTGAGTCCTCCGGGACTGGAATCTGAAGTGTCTGAGACAATGGCCGTAGTAGCGAGGGCTCCTCCGGTTCCTGGTATATCAGAAGATCTGATATCCAAGACTCGTCGACTGGAAACTCGGGGGCTGCCTCGAACTCCAGTTGTAAAAACAACAGGAACTCGAGAAGACTCTGGGTCCGAACCTTTGCTATCGCAGTCATCTCCTCTGTCAGTGGAGATGTTTGCTCTAAGTCCTCGGGCTGGTGTGTAGAAGCTGAATCATCATGTAAAGTAACACACCTCACTGGTCTAGCATCGTCCACATGTGTTGTCCCGATTACGGCATCTCGTGAAGAAGATCTCTGTGAAAGTAAACTCGAGATGGTGTCCAGTAAGTGAATGTCCGAACTGCGGTGTGAACCGCCACATGTGGTAATCACCAGTGCTATCTGCTCTGCGGTCATCCCCCGCATGGAGATCTCAATCAAGTCTATCAGTGGAAGTTCATGCTCAGGAAATCTCCTCAAGAGGTCAAGAAACCTCAGCCATGCCTCCTGCAATGGCTCCTGGGGGTCAACTGAAAAATCGGTGATCAAAGACCGCATGAAATCTGCTCTACGTGAGGGGAAGTATCTTTGTAGAAACTCTCGGCGTAGATCTCCCCACGTATCGAATGTCCTCCCCAATCGGCGGTGCCATCTCATGGCTCTGTAGTGAAGTGTGAATGGGAAGGTCCTGCTCATCAGCTCCTCTGTAGTGATATCTGAATATCTCTGAGCTCTGCAAAACTCCTCGAATGCGAACAGGTGAAGATAAGTCTCCTCGTGCGCCTCTCCTGAAAATGTCGGCAGTCGCTGAATGTAATCCAACTCCAAAACGAATGGTCCTAGTGTAGAAGCTGACTCAGCTCCCTTTGCTATATGCTCCTCCATCCTTCTGGAATAGGATATGTCTGCTGATCTCCACTGCTCTCTCTGGTCACCAACGGAGTGCGCTCTCAACTCAGCAATAGCATCGTCCGGGTCTCGCATCTGCTCTATCTGGAATCCTCGGACATCTAGCACAGCATGCCCAGGGTAGTGAGATGAAAGGGAGGGAGGGAGCAGGAGGTTGGTCGGAGATCCGACCTCCCTGGAAGGTGGACTGGAGTGATGGTCAGAAGATGGAGAAGAAGCCGTAAGAGTCGGCTCGAAGTGAGGTGGATCCATCATCCAGGGGTAAAGGAGAAGAAGAGAAGAAGAGTGAAGGGAGGGAGGGTGGGGAACAGATGGATAGAAGGGAGGATCGAAGGGATCTGGAAATCAAACAAGATGAACAAGCAAACCCCCAATTCACCTACGCACACAAAGCTGAAGACCGAAGGGATCGGTCAATTATCTTGTTGATTTTATTTTAGGTGATCATCCAGTCTATCAGAGCGATTACGTGAGGTAAATAGGTATCCAGATATTTCTTAACCGACTGTCACGTACTGAAAGCCGATAATCAGTCAAGAAAGATCGGAGGCTCTATCCTAATGTGCGGGTCACTCTCTCGCTCATCCAAACCAAACAAGGAGGGGGTTACTCTCCCCAAGACAGATTTTAAGTGAAGTGTCTTTTAGGTCAAGTATGATTAACAGTCCCGATTTTATTGTTTTTGTTTTTTAGATATTTTTAATGCAAGCAAAAACGCCTAACGAATTTTTCGGTTCTCCTGGTTATTAAGCCAAAAACAGGGGGAGAATACGAAAAAGCCGATGCGCGATAAATCAATGATGCATGCAGAGATAGAAATGCGTACCTGACTCCAGCAGTCTACATGCAAGATGATCCGTGCAGAAATGTAAAGACTGAAAATAAACTACCTATATGGTGCAGCGGTGAAAACCGAGTCCTAAACAGGCAATTTCTACTCGACAAAACCGTCTAGCTAGTCACTCGCCCTCGATCCAAAGAGTCCGGTCTAGACCCACTCTCGACAGGTCGAGTTCAGGAGTAGCGCTTGACGGGACAGGCTCGCGGCGCGTAGGCTCTCAGGAAAGCGACTAAGCTATTTTTATTAATGAGTTATTAGTAGGTCCAATTATCGCTCTATAGGAACAGGCAAGCAATTAAGTGTGGGGATCCTACTAATTACGGCACAGTCAAGCAGAAAATCCTAAATCTAGGGGCTCGAGAAAACCTGCGAACAACCGTAAAAGGCAGCTAAAAAGCTAAAACCGCGAAAAAGCCGCGAAAAATCTAAACTAGTCTAAAGGGTCCCCCGAGCACACCGGTGCTCGATGAAACAGACCCGAGAGTCGAACTGTCTCTGAGTACCTGTATTATTACAATAGTTCAAATGTGCGGAAAATAAAGCTAATCTACTCTATACTACTCTCGCGGCTATCCCGTGGCTCCCGCACTCTTGCTCGCTCCTCGCGCTCTCCTGCGGCTCTGTGAAGAAGAGAGCCACCTCCGGTTCCCGCGGTTGCTCGGCTTCCGAAGAAAGCCGCCTCGGTCCTCGGTCCCTTGCAAGAAATCAAACAGAAGTGGTCAGTCCAGATAAATGTATAAACAAGTCGAATGTATATACAAAAATATGTACAAAAAGCCGTGAAAAGAAAACCGCGGAAAAACGACAACTAAGCCGTGCTCCCCGGCAACGGCACCATTCTGTTGACCGTCCTGACCACTAGGGTATAAGGTGCTAAATGGTCGTTGCGACCCAAGCAATCAGGCTCGATCAATCAAGAAAAATAGACCACCAGTATAAAATCAACTCGAAAATCAATAGCGGTCTTGTTATTATTTTAACCTGGTATAGCGACCAGGGTCGAACTCAGGGAGCACGAAATGGCCTCGCGGCTTACGAAGTAGTCACAAATAGAATGAAAGAGAAGAAAAGAGTATTTTTGGTGGTTTTTAGGGTTTTTATATTTTTTTGGATTTTTAGTTAATTAAGAAACTAAAGAAAATAAGTACACAAGGCAATTCAACTATTTATTTAATGTATCAAAATTAGTCAAAAATCCCAATAAAAATATTTTTGGGTGTTTTATGTTTTTTACTGTTTTTGGTGAATTTTTGGGATTTTTCTGATTTTTATATGATTTTTTAAAAATAAAACAATGCACAAAAGGGAAGGTGTTGTCCAGCCAAGCTTAAGGGACTCAGATAAAATATCTAAAAATCTCTAATAAGCCTGGAAGTAATTTTCCTGTATAGAGAAAGAAACAAAGAAAATTTAGGCACCTTAATTATTGTTTTTGGATTTTTTAAATTAATTATTAGAATTTTTATAAGATTTTCAGTGTTTTTCAATTTATATGAGTTTTCTATTATGAAAAATAGCTAAAATTGGTTAGAAAATCAAGCAAACCAAAACAAAGAGTAGCTGATTTTTTTGTAATTTTTAGATAAGTTTTACTTTTTTTGTGATTTTTCAAATCAAACAGTAAAGAAAATACGCGTTTTTGAATTTTTAAAATATCAAACAGTGTCTAAAATATCTTCAAAATTTATAGAAAATTTTACATCATGGCAGGAATCATGTATCCAATTTTCATCAAATTTGGAGTTGATTTGCTATTTTATTAAAATCAAACACAAGGGTACAGTACACAGGGACCTAAACGCAAATATAATAAAACGGTGGGCCCCCTGGAGAACAAGCTTGGAAAATGCAGGGGCACGGAATGCAAATTACCCCTTAGGCCACACACGATACACATGACTCAGGCCTGGGGGGGATAAAATTGTCATTCCTATTTATAAAAGTATAAATCGGAACACAGCAAAAAGACAGGGCTGAAATTGCAAAAATACCAAATACTCACGTGTCGACGCACGTGTTCACAACTGGCAGGGGTATAAATGCAATTTAAATAAGCATGAAGGTCCTCAGTGCAATATTTGCAAAAATAAAAGAGCTACACTACGTATTTACAGGACTAAAAACTAAATGCGAAAAGTAAAGGGGCCTACGAGCAAATACCCCTTTTATTAATGTCGACGGCTGGATGAACGCCGCGTAGCAGATACAACGTGCGAGAACGGTGGCGCCTTTAACCTTGAAGCGCTGGCCTGATCGAACGGGTGAGGGACCTCCACGTGGCAGATCTGACGATGCTGGAGCGCTGTGGAGAAACCCTTGGTGAATCGACGACTGAGAAGAGGACGCGTGGAGATCGGATGGCTGTGAATCACGAGCGCCTCTTCATCTGATCATGCGGCTCAGATCTATCCTCTGAAGAATCTGACGGTGGGGACGCTCCTGGATGGACGGCCTAGATGCGAACTAGAGCGGGAGGATGATCTAACGGCGCGAGGAGGTCCTGGAAGAACTCTCGGCCGGCGAACTTCGCCGGCTCGAAACTCGAGCGTGGGGACTCCTCGTCGGCTGCAGGAAGGCTGAGAAGAATCGTGGAAACCTTCCGCGTCTGATGGCAAGCTCTGATGATGGCGGGGAGCTCGGGAGAGCTCCGGCGAAGCGGATGACCTGGAGCTGTTGTGCTCGAACCTTGGACTTCCAGATGAGGTCCTTACGATGATCTGACCTGCACAGGCAATACACGGGGTCGAGGGCAAACTGCCTCGACCCGTCAGAGCGGGAAAAGGATGGCCGGTGCGTCGAGATGATGGGCCTCCGGCGAGCGGCGGAAGGGAAGGCCCCATGTTCCTGCTCCGGGGCGAGCCAGGGGGAATGGAGGGTCGGAGAAGGTGGAAAGAAGTCTGGTGGACGTGGTGGCGGTGTCGGATGGATGAAATGGTGACCGGATATGGCAGGCGGAGGTGGCGGAGCTACACTACTGAAATCAGAGAAATCCTAATCTACGCTATTCTACGGCCTAAGAGGGTTACCTGGCGGATGCTGTCGACTAGGCTGAAGCTCAGCGAGCTCCGGGGTCATTGCCTGCAAGGGGGTGTCGTCTTCCCGAGGCTGAGCGCGCTCGCGGCGGCGCACGGCAGTGAAAACCACCGGATGAGTGGCTCCCGGCTTCCCGGGCCTCGCTGCTACTCCAAAGCACTCGGCTGTCACTCAGGCACTCCAGAGGAGGTCACATGCATCGAGGGGGAGATCCAAAGATGCGGGAAAAGGTCGCCGGAGACGAGACTTTATATGATTAGGGGTCCGGCTTGGGGATGGTCGGGCGAGCTTATCGGAGCTCGGACCCCAAGAACCCCTGCCGGGCACGGATCAGGGAAGATCGAGGAATAGTCGGAACCCGGGGTTTCGAAGTTAGGTGGTCGGATAGAGGCGCAAAAATTAGGAGAAGTCGGGTCGGTTGCCTGGATCCACCAGAAGGGGGTCCGCGGGGAAAGTTGACCGGGGTCAACAAACCCCCGTGGACCAATCGGAATCCGCCAAATTCCATTTAGTTGATTATTTATTTTGAAATAGAAAATGATCGAATTAAAAGAAACTTAAAACATGAAAAATATTTATTTTATTTTTTTTCTATTTTTTTGTGATTTTTATTTATTTTTTTGAAATATATTTTAGGTATTTACAAAATATTATTATTATATACATGTATATACATATGTATTTTTTATTTTTGATTTTTAATTGTTTATTTTTGTATATTTTATTCCAATTTTATATTTTATTTATTTATATAATAAAATTTGAAATAATTTGATATTTTTATTTTATTTTTATTATTTATATACAAGGGGAAAATAAATAGATATGTACATATGTATACATGGTATATTTACAAGGTATTTTTGGGTTTTTAATTTTGTTATTTTTATTTTGCTTTTGTTTTAATTGTTTTCATTTTATTTATTTTCAACATAAAAAGTAGAATATTTACAAAAATTTAGAGATTAATTTTATTTATTTACAAAGTGAAATAAATAAAGATGAAGAAGCTATGTACATGGTGGTTATGCAGAAGTGATCTATTTTTGTTTTCTTTTTAATTTTTCTATTTTTATCTTGATTTTCTATTTACAAATATTTACAAATAAATACAATCCATTTTATTTTGAGAGGAAAATATTTTTATTTATTTATTTACAGGTATATACACATATGAGCTTCCTTATCTCTCTCTACTTGGGTTTTTATGCGGTCAGGCTCATGCTGAGCCCTCCCTTGGGATTAGGTCGCTCAATATTTATTCTAAATATTTCCCTCTTTTTCTTTTGACTCTTTATTCTTTTATTTTAGCACAAAAACATGCTAATTATTAGTTTTTACACAATGCATGCTTTTTGCTAATTATTTGTATTTACGCCTATCTACATGTATTTGCAAAGGTTTTTGTAGCTAAAATATAAGAATAAAGAGTGATGAATGGGTATTCATCAGAAACCCTGGGCTTGTTTGCATATTTATCGTTTAGTACCTAAACTTTTGTATGCAGTTAAAATAATTTTGGCATTTTGCAATACTGCCCTGGAATTTCTTCGGAAAGAGCAGTTGGGTCATTCCCAGGCGCGTGCTAGTCACGCGCCCGGGTGGTGTTTTTGCAAGATTACTCCTGCGGATTTTGTGATTTACTTTTAGTCCATAAAAGTTCGATTGCAGTATTATAGTTTGTGGACAAATTGCATTATTGCCCTGGAATGTTTGCTTTTTTGCACTTATGCCCTTGCCAGCATGTCTTTTCTTTTTGCTTCCTTTATTTATTGCATGCATCTATAAAAGCCTAAAAAATCCCCAAAAATCAACTTAAGCTCATGTTTATATGTAGATTCACGCTATATTTTTGCATTGCATTTTTCTCGCATTTTGCTATTTATTGAAAATCAAAAGCATGCATTTTAGCTACTGTCTACCTTAGAAAATCCATAAAAATTATCAAAACTTTTTGAAAAATTCTAAAAAAATCACATTTTGTCTATTTTAGTGTCTTTTAACTACTAACCAAAAATCACTAAAAATTTCAAAACAAAACCTTAAAAATTAGAAAACTCTAAAAATCTTCCTAAAAATCTAAAAAATTCTATAAAAACCCTAAAAATACAAACTCAGTTCCTGTAGCTTCCCTACTTTGTTTCCTTTATTTTAAAATTAATTTGGGAAAATTTTAATACTGTTGGCTATTTTTCATTTCCATTTTAATTTCGGCCAGCATTGATATTCATTGTTTTCTTGTATTTTTACATTTAAAAATACCAAAAATATTTAGAAAATCCCCAAAAATCACAAAAACATTAGAAAAATATAAAAAAGTCAAAAACATTTCCTTTCCTGATTTTTGAATATTTTTACCTATTTTTATAAATACCCTAACCTCCTCTTTTCTTATATTGTAAACTCTATTATTGGAAAAAGAAAATATCAAAAAATATAAAATATAAAAAGAAAATATAAAATCAGAAAATTAAAAATTAAAATACAAAAATATAAAATTAAAAAAATTAAATAAAAGTATAAAATCAAAAACCCACAAAAAGTTCACATTGGCTAAGTAGTTCATTAGACATACGCCTTGACTTTTTGTGTACACTCTACACCCTTGTTTCCTGTGTTCGACCCCTACTTGCTTGCCACTGTACATTTTTAGTAGGGAATAATAAATTTTGATCCTTGCTCTTGATTGTTTAATTAATTGTGTGGGTTAATTATTGATCAACATGAAGGCTTGAGTAGTCGCTTCAGCGACAGTGAGTCTGATTTGTCAGACCATTATTTAACGGCTCTCACATTCTCATTTTTCAGTCATGTAAGTATTTTGTGGTAATTAAATATTTCTATAATATTTACAAAGGGACCTTTAAACTTTCTCTTATTTACATCCAAGTCTCTTGCTAGGTTATTAACGAATCTCAAATTCAACATGCTAAAATTGGTCAATTAGGCTTTGTTCTCCAAAATTCATATACATTTAATCATCAATATAGCATTATTAGCATTCATACATGTGTTAATTATATTTACATTTCATCATGAATAATTGCATAAAATAAGGAACCAACAATTCAAGTGTAAATTGACCTAAAAAACATCTAACTTCCCAGTTTTAAATTAATTCTTTCTAATTCTGATTAACCTAAAATCAACTCTATTGTGTAGATATTACTAACAAGAATCAATAAAAATACAAAAAAATGCTAACTCAAATAAGCGACAAATAATCCAAAGCCTAAATTCGCATCAAACAGACTAAAACATGCATATCTTCCTCATACAATGTCCAATTTTGGTCTACTCACTTTTAAAATTCTCCATTTTCAAATACCTTCAAAATAAGACCAATTTCATAACCTTCGGAGCTCATTTGTGAAAGTTGGGTTTTGAGCCTCTTTTGCGCATTTTATTGACATCAATATATATGACATTCACGGCTAATTTCAAGTATAATAAGTTATTTCATAATGAATAATATTCATCATTATATTTTTTCCAACAGTAAAATGATGCATCTCACGATTACAAAATCACCCAATCTATCGACACAAACCACCTCTTCCATTTGATTTTTTATGGATGATCGAGGTAAGCAAAATAAGCCCCTCTGTGTTACCGCTCGCGTCAGGGTTCGGTCGCGGTTAATATAATACATCCTTAAAATCCAAGTTATTCTTTTATAAAATATAACGAAACATTAAAATTAAAATGTAATAATAATGATCATAGACAATAACATCATTCAGATCAAGCATATCGTCCATTTCTAGATAGACTGGTCAAAACAAAAAATATATAAAGAAAAAAAAGAGAAAAAGAAAAAAAGTTCTCCATGGCAATCAAAGTCAAATAAACGTAGAAATGGGGGGTGTTTTGTCTATTATTACTCGCGCGGTTTTTTTAGCGGCCTTACGTTAGTGCTCTCAAAGGGAAGAGCTAAAATTGGCATTCTCACCAAACGCGGCCTTAAGAACACGACCTCCCCCCTCCCCATCAAATGGAACACCACCTCCCCTCGCCCCCTCTGCTCCCAACTCCCATCCTTCGAATTTTGCCGTCCGATCGCCCCTCCCCGTCGGCGCCCTCTTTGGGTCCCTCCTCTTTCGCCCCCAAACCCCCAAAGATCCCATCTTTCCGGCTGAAGGGAGGGATCCTCGACGTGGGTGCTGGCAGGGATCTTGATCACCTTCTGTGTTCTCGTTGCTTGACCGGTTCATTTGGTCGGTCTTTATCTTCGGTTTGTGGGTCAACCCCTCGAGAGCGGATCTTCGTTTAGTGGGTTCTTGGATCGGAGCATAGGGGGATGTGGAGGGACGCCGGTATCCCCACTGACAATGTCTACGAGCTGAAGCCCGACTGCGGCGAGGTCCCAAAGACGCGGTTCAAGATCAAGGTGCGTGGAATTATGATTTCTTCCATTTGGACTGATGGTTTTGTTGCTAAAATGAATGGTTTTGGTTGATGTGGTATTGGTGTTTGGCGTGGATATTTTCGATCCAAGCATTGCCTTCCGTGCGCATTTGATGATTTGCACAATCGGAGTCTGTCTTCGCAATAAATTGGTCGATCCCAGTAAACTAACGAACTTAGATTTAATTAAATCAAAACAATAATCTCAACTAGGAGTGCACCTTATTTGCCGGGGCATTGTGATCCAATGCAATTCAATTTGAATATGATAGGGATCCTGGGGAATTTAACTTTGACAATGGCATTTACTGCACTGATATCCTAAGCCTAACCCGAGTGGTTATCAAGGAAAACTTGCCTTAGACAACTTATTGGCTTCATGCTCAATTGGACATGTTGACAACTGCCCAAAATGCTTAAGCCTAAGTTATCAAGTAGTCATCCCTATCACTCACAATCTACTCTCACATTTCATGAGTATTCCATGTTGGACTATATTGGAGGTGTTACACATACTCATCCGCTTGGGGTGTTGTTTTATACATTGTCAGTTGTGGTACTGCTTCATCACTATTTTATATAACATTATTTAAAATTTCCATCTCGGATCTCGATGAACCGTCAACATTGGTGCAAATTCTTTCCTATACAATTCATGAATGGAGATCTTTCTTCCTTGATGTTGAAAAAAGTTCCATTTGTCCGTATATTAATTTTTTATTGAAGCCGCATAATTAACTTTAAGCTGACAACAAAGGAAGTCTCAGTTAAGGTTCATAATTATCTTCGCAATATTAGTGAGATAACAATAAAGTTGAGAAAGCCCCCTATTTAGTAAGAAAAATGTCAAATAAGCATGTATTGACTGCAAGTAACCTCTAATACTCCAATTGATATTCAAGCTATATTTGATTTGATGACGATGTTATTCAGCATTTGGATTTTAGTTGATTACTTGCTCGATTATCAGTTAGTCATATTTTGTCAACGTCAATATTTTTTTTACAATTTGTAAAGTCAACATATCAAAGTCTCGAAGTGATGCATTGCTATTCACAAATAGAAAAAGAAATGAAATTTTGTTCTAGAATTTATATTTTTTCAGACCAAGAAGTAAAATAATAGATAACGGCATCAAAGAATTCACATCCTTAGCATCACATGATGGATTATGATATCTTGTTATCTACTTATCCACGCTCTTCATATAGATAATTTCTGTGAAAATGTCTGGTAAACTTTCGTAACATTTAAGTTTTCCACCAATGACAACCGGGGAAAGCATTCTTCATCATCTTTTGGGTTATGTCTTCTATGAATCACCTTCAGATGACTTGACCTTTAGTTAGTCCTGTCCATGCTGCTGACATCTGCATGGGATAGGTGTGGGAAGCTTTTTCCTTTTTATTATATGTACATTCTTAATATAATGTTTGTTTTTGTTGTGGAAATGTGTGTGTGTATGTATATATGTATAACTTCTCCTGCTCACATTTTTTTGGTTGGAACATTGAACCAAATAATCATGCCTATGCAGAATGGCAAAACACTTAGTGAACGAAGGTGGAAGGCTTCGTTCACTCCAGAAGGCTACTTGGATCTTAGCAGAATACTACACAGAATGCAGTATTGGGTAAATGCTTTTGTTCTTATGTGAAGCTCTTTGTATTGAGATAGATCGTTTTCCAGATGACACTGTTCCTTTCGAACATTTTTAGCTTCACTTGTTGCATGTAGTCATCCCATATTCACCTGACCATGTACTAACATCTGTTTATGCAAATAGAAATAATAGTCTTTAACATGCTTTTGGACTTGATTCAGTGTATATATTGGCCACGATTCTGTGTTTATGACGAGTCATTATCTACCGTATTCGTCTTATTAGCTTTCTTAGTCAATTTAATGACAGTTCTTACTGAGAATCTTAGATAAGAATCTTCCAAAACCAACTTCTTGTGTGGAAACCTATCACTAGTCAGTAACGTGTGGTTGGATCCATCCGATTGAGCCAATTCATATTAAGTTGGATGCTTTCACATGGACGGAGAATGAGATGTCCTTGTCATTCCTTGCAAATACCATGTGAGATATTAGTTAGTATAAATTATGATTCTAATGATTCCGGCTTTTCTTTACCAGGGAGTCCATCCAACAATCAGAGGAGAAGTTTGGGAGTTTCTTCTTGGTTGCTTTGATCCAAACAGTACTTTTGAAGAGAGAGATGAAATAAGGCAACATCGAAGGTAAATTATGTCAACAACTTCTCTTGTATATTACGAAATGTATCATCCATGGTCTTGCATATATGCAACTCCATGCTGATAAACATGAAAGTACAGTACATTGAATATATATCTACTTTAGTTACCTAAACCGAGTGCATACCACTTGCAATAAATACCTATGGCATTGTGGCACACACTTGTTTGTCTTTACACACAAATATATAGATTTCATATTCCTCTTTATAATTGGAGAGCTAAAGCAAAATTTCCAGTGTGTTTATATTCTCACCATTTGTAGCATACAGCATCTGCTATCTTCAATTTATACATGTCCTACTTTGTGCAAATTAACTAACAAATATTCTTTCTATTTATTGTCTGTGTAGACAACAATATGCCAGATGGAAGGAAGAGTGCCGTGAAATGGATTCTCTTGTTGGCAGTGGACGCATTATCACAGCACCTATAATCACAGAGGATGGAGATCCTATACAAGAACCTCTGGTTCTTCTGGAAGCCAATCCAGATAATACAGTTAAAGCCGCTCAACCAACAGAAAGAAACGGAGAAAGAATAACTGACAAGAAGATCATCCAATGGAAACTAACGTTGCATCAAATTGGTGGGTTATAATGTCTCCAAGGGTTTGAATTCTTTGTACCTTGAAAATCACGTACGCTGCTTTCCTTGAGATGAAATGCTTCTCTCTATTTTTTGGAATGCTTGTGGTGTGGAATCCTAACCTAATTCCACAGTGCATGTTGGTTTGGCAACCTTTCTGCTATTTCTAATGTAAATATTCACCCATTTCCAGATCTTTCATTTTATTAAGTGTGCTTTCACTTGATTTGTTTCTTGCCTAATCTGATGTGCACGGGTTAAAAACTTTTATTCATAATCGTGCATCAAATCATTTTCTTATGATTTTTCTTAACTACTGCTACATTCGCTAGGTCTCGATGTTCTTCGCACTGACAGGGCATTGGCATTTTATGAGAAGAAAGAAAACCTATCAAAACTCTGGGATATTCTGGCTATTTATGCCTGGATAGACAAAGATGTCGGCTATGGTCAAGGTGCTATTATATGTCCTCTTCAAGTTTATAAAAAAAAGTGACAGCTTTTTTATACTTTATCCAGTTACCTGTATGCCATCATGCTGAAATTCACCAAATTCACAACTTGTATCTTCTGTATGCTCAACATCAAAATTGGTCATGGTTTTATAGTAGGTGGAGTCCTAAGACTTGGAATCTCTCTTTAGGTTGAGGAGAATGTGATTTATACTGTGAAATTTTTCTCAACCATAATAGCTCAACCAATTGTCTCTGCAATGATGAATATGGCTCGACTGATATTCACTGAAAAAAGGATATTAAAATGTTTGTTGTGGAAAGGAAGGAAGCATGTGATGTTATGGCTCTTGAAAATAAATAATAATGACTACTATTTTGCATCTTATGCTTGTAGCTACTAAGTTATTGATCAGTACTTTCAAATGTTTAACCATTATGTGTTTATTAACTATCAGGAATGAGTGATCTTTGTTCCCCAATGATAATTCTTCTCGAGGATGAAGCTGATGCCTTTTGGTGCTTTGAGCGCCTAATGCGGAGGCTGGTACAGTTTATATGTATTGCATTGTTGTTTATGGTTATCGTTAGTTCATTGCTACATTCTTTGCTACTTTCCTAATCAGTTGGGTTTCCATATAAGAAGGAAAAGAAAACTTACTATCCTTTTCTATGTAAACCATTATTTTATTAATAAAATAATTTACTTATGTTTCTGAAGAATTTTGTTTGAGTTTTATCTTTGAAGTAGCAGCAACAAATTCATTGGTTCAAATAAAAACAAAAAGCTTTACTGATGGAAAAGTTTATATTTTCATTCAGATAATGTATGCTACAGCATGCCATTTATTATGTTTGTTTGCAGTAGTCATCCTATAACATTCTCTTATAAAATGTGGAAAGTTTAAGTACCAAATCTCAAGACTTAGGAGCCCTATTTTGTTCTAGTCTGCTCTGGCCTTGTGAACATGTTAAACAGCCTTCCGAAATTGTGCATTTTTTGTTGCCATATTACATAGGGATGATCGCTGTCGGATATGGATGCAAATGCAGGTATTATTTTATCTCTCAATTTCAAACATGTGGATTTAATATGGTATAGATTGAAAAACTATATCCACAAAATACAACTATGGATGCAAAATGAATATTCATGATCCGCGTACGGATATTCAACAACGGATATGGATCATCCTCCAAAAGTTCAAACGCTTCTAATTTATTTAAATACTCAAAACATTTGATAGTAAAAAGCCATAATAAAGAGCATATAGACATTGCAATTGAGGGTGGACTTTGGAAGGAAAATTGCTTGATAGAGTTTGACTGACACAATAGAAAAAATTATTTGTTTATAAAAATTAAAATAAAAGAAGCGTCCTTTTCTCAAGAAGAGAAGCATCCTATAAATCACTAATGTATGTAGGCTTGTGTTTGTTTTTAAAGAAAAATGAATATCCATGTCTACATTCATTGATTTCTCAACAACTACATTCGCATTCATAAAACATTAGAATATATAACAGTCGTATTCATATTCTTATCAATATTCATATTCATGGAATGCAAATTGAATATCCATATTCATCAGACTTGCACAAGGATATTTATCTTTAAAATGAATGTAGATATATTCACGTTCATTTTCATCTTTAAAATGAGTATAGATCTTTTCAACTTGTATTTAAGCAAGCATTTATATTTCGTTGGGGCATTCCCTACTACAGACGTGTTGCATCGCCAGAATGCAATGAGAAGTTGGCAAGGGCTGCTACATCGTTGTCCGGGTGTAGCTAAAAATTTACAAGTGTTCTCGCACGAGGAATACATGCGAGTAAATAAGCTAGTTCTATTGTATCGTCGCCCGAATGCAGTCCAAAATTTTCAAAGGTTCTCGCATGATGGGCGCATGTGAGTAAAGCAGTTGGTCCAAAAGATGTTGCAAAGAAAGTTGCTAATAGGTAGTTGGAATATTGGCACTTGATTGACAAATCGATGGAGATAGTAAATACAATGGAAAGAAGGATAATGCGGATATTATGTCTCCAAAGACAAAATGGGTTGAAGAGAAAGCAAGGGAGATCGAGAAGACATGCTTAAAACTTTGATATTCAGGTAAAGATAAGGGCAAAAATGGTGTTGAAGTGGTTGTTCATAAGGATTTGAAGGATTGTATGGTTGAGATGCAAAGATTTGGGGATTGCAAGCTATAGACGAGTACAAAGGAATGAAGTAGAGGAGGCTTTGAAGTTTACGAGACCTGGGAACGGTGTAGGACCTGATGACATTCCTATAGAAGTTTGGAGAGTTTTAGATGAGCGTGGTTTGACTTAGTTTACAAATTTATTCAATGTTATTTGGAAAAGCAAGAAAATATCCGAAGATTGGAGGAAAAGCATCATGATACTTCTTTGTAAAAACAAAGGAGACATTCAAAATTGTTCAAATTATAGAGGTATCAAGTTGATTAGTCACACTATGAAAATTTAGGAACGTTTGATAAAAAGAAAGTTGAGGCATGTTTCCAAAGTAAAAGAAAACTAATTCAGATTCTCTCAGGTCGCTTAACTATTGAAGCCATCCACTTGCTAATGAGAACAATGTAGATCTATAGAGCTAAAAGGAAGAACCTTCGTATGACTTTTATTGATTGGAGAAGGCTTATGATTTTGTCCCACAAGAGATATTATGGAGAGTTTTAGAAAAGAGACAAGTACATGTCTTATACATTAACCTCATAAAATATATGTATGATAGGGCTTCATCTTGTGTAAGTATACAATATGAGAAGATTGTGTGCTTAACATCAATATTTATTTACATCAAGCTTCAGCTTTGAGTCCATTCCTTTTTACTTTGATTATGGATGAGTTGACAAGTCACATTCAGGATAAGGTACATTGGTGTATGTTATTCGCTGATGATTTTGTGTTAATTGATGAGACTAGAGATAGAGTAAATGAGAAGCTTAAGATCTGGAGACACCCATTAGAAACTAAAGGGTTTCGTATACATAGGGCTAATACTGAATATATGAAGTGCTCTTTTGATGGAAGCAATGGTGGAGAAATCGAGGTGAAGATTGATGACGATAACATTCAAACGAGGGATTCTTTTAGATACTTGGGATCTATTTTGCAACATGATGTGGAAATTGATGAAGATGTTACTAATAGGATAAATACATCTTGGCTAAAGTGGAGAGGAGACTCTACTATTCTTTGTGATAAGAAAATTGCTTTGAAAATCAAAAGAAAGTTGTACAAAGCAGCCGTGAGACTTGTTATGCTCTATGGATCTGAGTGTTGGCCTATGAACCATAGACATGCGCAGAAAATAGTAGTAGCAGAAATGAACATATTAAGGTGGATGTGTGGATACACACATAAAGATCAGATTCAGAATGATGCAATCAAAAGGAATGGTGATGTAGCTCTGATCGAGGATAAGATGCGAGAAAATCGCATAATGTGGTTTGGCCATTTACAAAGGAGATCAGCCGATGCACCGCTGAGGAGATGCGAGTTTTGGGATGTTTAGCCGATTAAGAGAGGGTGAGGAAGGCCCAAGAAATGTTGGAATGAGATTATAGGAAGGAATCTTAGTTTTTTGGATCTAATCCCAAGAATAACCCAAGATAGATCTGAATGGAGGCAAAGAATCCATGTAGCAGACCTTACTTAATGTGGGAAAAGGTTTTGTTGTATTTTCATCCTTAGTACCCAGAATTCTTGTGTCCCAAATCCTGATAAGTGTCCTCTCGTTATTTGTAATTCTTAAGATTTTCCTAGTTAGGATTTTTATTTTCTTCTCTAATTCCCTTCTTTATATGTGGTGAGGCTTTTCTGGCGGTATTTACTCACATCAAGAATACTTTCATTTCTTTTTTTGGATGGTCATGTATATGATTACTATTTATTTTAATTTTACTATTTCCTTTGGATTTCTTAAAAGCTGCTATTCAAGTTTTTAAATTTTTTAGGCGCATGTCTTTCTGGTTTATATAGAGAAATCTCTAAAGTCTATCCCATTCATTACAACTTTCCTGTTAAGTTTTGGAAGCCTCGTTTTACTAATCTTTCTTCTATTATCATTTGTTATTCAAGACGCTTATGACAATGCATTTTGATTTGAAACTTTGAAGCGAGGAAATTTCAGATGCTCAGATAGCTCAGTTGGAGTGGAGAACCAGCTTCAAAGTCTAGCAGCGGTTACACAAATGATTGATCCCAAGCTTCATCAACATCTAGGTAAACGATATTGTCAGTGTAAATTGCATTTCTTACAGTATTTGTGGGAAACTGAAATGAAGAGAATAAAGTAACATAGCAATACAAACATCAAAACATGGTTTGAGGCGATTTCGAAAGGCCACCCTTCTCCATGAGAGAAGACCTTGAGAGGTTGGATCTTGCTATTACCTTTGCAATGAATATGACAGTTATGGGGTTCTTTATATAACCCCCACACATCCAATTTCCAGACATTGCGGAACTAAATACACAAGAGTTGCGTATTTTGAAAAGGAACAAATCCACTTACCCAGTCGTCTCAACTCTTATCTACTCTCAACATTATTAAAACATGAGGCGCAATCGTTCTTTTATATAATTCATTCGAGCTACAAATCCAATAGTTATACAAGACTTGCACATCCAAATTGGTTGCATGGGAATAAAACATTGGGAATTATCTTGCTAGAATTAAATTGGTGGGAGAAAGGCCTCATTTTTTATACTTTTCATTTTTTAACATTATTAGCAAATTTATTTTGTTAATGTTCATGTCTTAATAGACATGGTAAAGGAATAGAGGTGAAGATTGTTGATGATAACATTCAAAAGAGAGATTCTTTTTGATATTTAGGATCTATTTGCAACATGATGGGGACATTGATGGAGATGTTACTAATAGAATAAATGCAGGTTGACTAAAGTGAAGAGGAGCTTTTACTTTTCTCTGTGATAAAAAATTTTCCTTTGAAAATCAAAGGAAGGTTTTACAAAGCAGCTGCGATACTTGCTATGCTCTATGTATCTGAATGCTGACCTGTGAACCATAGACATGCGCAGAGAATGGCAGTGGCAGAAATGAAAATGCTAAGGTGGATGTGTGAACACACGTAAAGATCGGATTCGGAATGATGCAATCAGAAGGAGTGTTGGTGTAGTTCCGATCGAGGATAAGATGCGAGAAAACCGCTTAAGGTGATTTGGCCATTTGCAAAGGAGATCGATCGATGCACTGGGGAAGAGATGTGAGTTTTGAGATGTTGAGCCGGCTAAGAGAGGGCAAGGAAGGCCTAGAAAGTGTTGGAATAAGACTATACGAAGGGATCTTAGTGTTTTGGATCTAAGTCCGACATTGACCGAAGATATATTTGAATGGGGTAAAGAATCCATATAGCCGACCCTACTTAATGTGGGGGATTGTTGTTGTCATGTATTAACAGACATGCATGTATGTGCGTGCATATGTGCTTCTAGGATTATGTGCATTTGTGTGCCAGTGCTTGTGTACATATCTAATTGTGCTAATATGGCATTTTATTGTCTCTAAGTAATTTGATTTAGGCCCCTGGATATAGATGACCTTATTCTGATGTTTCTTTCACGAGCATGATCATGATGAAAAAGATAACCAACAACCTTATCATTTGTTATTTTCTTTTTTCTATTTTGTGAATAGGTCAGTGTCAGCAACATGCTATACAAAGAAAAAGTTAAATCATAGGTTTGATTATGTCATTTCTTAACATCTTTGGATAATATTTCTTCAATTCATTTTTGGACATATACTTATACAGCGGAAGCCCTTTTTCTTTCAAAAAAAAAATATTTCTTCAATCCAATGTGATGTTATGATTCATGTATTCGCAAAGAGAGCGTTGACTTCACTGTCTTTTCTTCTAGTCATACACTTAATGGAACTGTTATTTAACAACTTAAAGTTCAGCGTTAGTTTTTTTTAGTCTATAATTAACTTTTGTGAAATCTTTAAACAGAAAACCTAGGTGGCGGTGATTATTTGTTTGCATTCCGCATGCTTATGGTGTTATTTCGTCGAGAATTTTCATTTGGAGACTCTTTATTCCTTTGGGAGGTACATTCCTACGAACACCCTTAACAATACTGCTAAATGATAAATTGAGGCACATTTCTTGCATGCTTCCAATAATAGCATGTACTTGTCTTTCTGAAAAATAGCATGTACTCTCCATGGATTAAATAAAAATGTGAATAAGATATCCTTCGTCACACATCCTGCAGTAGTAGACATATGACGTAATTTTATCTTATATATTGATCCATCAAGTTGTTGTCTATCATGTATTTATAACATTTACTTTAGATTGTCACATCAAATTTCCAAAGCCCTTTTTCTTTCAAAATTTCTACTGCATTTTCTTTAGAATGTACTTTGCATCACCCATTTCAGAACCAGGAGTAAAAAGTCGGTACTTTCCTTATCAGTACATTACTGCCTTTTTATGCCATTTTTCATCCAGTGCTTTATCTTTACTTTTTGGTTTTGCAGATGATGTGGGCTTTAGAATACGATCCTGACCTCTTCTCATTATATGAAGAATCTGGGAATCCAACTGACAATGCTGATGAAACCAAAGCAAAACCAAAAACAGCTCGTCGTTTTGGGAAGTTTGAAAGGGAGAACATGAAAAATAAGGGGAAGAATTCTCAAGGTCCGCTACCAATATCTGTTTTTCTTGTTGCTAGTGTCCTTGAAGCCAAAAGTCAAAAGCTACTGACAGAAGCTCGGGGTCTGGATGATGTAGTGAAAGTAAGTATCCTCACTCTGTGTCCCATTTCACATTTGAAACATCATGTTGCTTGTTTAGACCAACATGACTACTGAATCTGGTGCCAGAAAGTAGAAGTCAGATTCCAGAAATACAATTTTGCTATGCATTGGACATGTTAGCCATGAAATAAAAAAGACAACCTTGTGCAGTGTTCGTGAAAGTTCTGCTATCTGTGTGGTTCGGGGGAAGGGTTGTATACAACCATGCCTAAAAAAGTCAGTGGAGGCCGTTTCCATGACTTATCTTGACCTTTAGATCCACTCTGAGACAGCTTCTACCATTGCACCTAGTGGTGTGTCTCTCGTATAGATAAGTCTTCTTAGTTCTATCGTATTTTGTTTTTGTCATTTATAACGAGAGAGAGAGAGAGAGCCATTGAATATTGCCTAGTGTATATCTGATCCCAAACCAAGCCGTCGTGTCTTCTAAAACAACACGTAGGAAATGCATTGTAATTGAAACACTTTTTCATATGTTGAAACTGCTTTTTAATGACAAGGAAATGCATTGTAATTGAAACACTTTTTCATATGTTGAGACTGCTTTTTAATGACAGCTACCGACATAGATTGTTTAGTTTTCTTATAAATTTGAACATGAAATAAAATTTACCATTCCAAATTAATGAAAAGAGAAGGCTAGAATTGAGCATGTGTGCCTAGTACGAGGAAAGGGTCGAATTACTACTTTGCAATTTCTGCTTCATGCACATGGGTAATTTGGTAATCAAGCATGGTATGGATAATTAAGTAATGTGAATATAGAGGTCTTAACAAGAAAAAGCATGTGATTTGCATATTTGTCACTTGTTAGTTTTAATATGCCGTGCATTCCTGCTTAAAAGCTAATTTTGATTTGGTTGCAGATTTTAAATGATACAAATGGAAATCTTGATGCAAAGAAGGCATGCACTAATGCAATGAAACTTCACAAAAGATATCTAAGAAAGGTATGCCTTCTCTTACGTTTACCATAAGCTGAATAATATCATAGTAAAGCTGTTCTCCTGACAAATATTCAATCAAAATAACAATGAGAATTATGGGCTTTTGATAAATAGGAAGAGTTTCATTTCTTGAAGTGGAGATTTCTCTATATACATTGGAGATGCCATGAGGATTGATTGGGAAAATGCTCTACTAATTTGAATTGGAAAATAAGTTCAGATTGCTGTACAAAACAGATTGTGATGATAAACATTGTTAATGCCCACCACCTCTAAATCAAGTATTAGAAACACTTAATTTGCTTTTCTTATCTTTTACTCTCTCAGTTTTGCATATGAGGTGGACTAGTTTTAACAGTTTTCTGAACTACCTGGTATTCACATGAATCACATCTCCAACAAAAACATAAAACCCGTATTTGATTGTATGCTATTTATAGCTTATTCTCTTTGGGTTCATCTCTGAATATGAATTTACTAATTATGAAGACCTTCATAGTTACCTGAGGATGTCGTGTATGTTATTATTTACGTGAAGGTCTCACGAATCCTTTTTTACCATTGTTCCAGGCGAACGTTGCATAGTTATCCTCTGCCATTAACTTACACAAGTGTAATATACCTGCTTGCTCACCCGACACTTTTCGTATTATATATACCCTGGGAACAATTCTCGAGGATGACTGCAATGTTCGACAAGATTCTATCTACTGCGAGATTCATCGATTCAAGTCTTCCGTTGTTGCGCCTCTGTATTTCTTACTGTCAATAGTCAATACTGACACCACACAAGAGTCCGTGCTGCTAGAACTGGTAACCAAAGCTCTATTACCAGTTGTGTTGTACTGCTGGAGTCTGTAACGTACTTAGCTTGCTTCTTGGAGGGTTTTCTTGTGAATTTATTCGCAATTCGCTCAAGTTGTAAATGCAAGTCATTTTTTTGTATTGAGTGCCCCTCTTTACAATTATGTATCATAAATAAAATTTATAATAAAATATGTTGATTGCGGACTGTACTTGTTTTTCCCATCTTGTTGTTGTACAGTAGAATCTGCTCTGAAGTATGTTGGGAAAATAGAAAGAGTTATTTATTCCGTGAACCCTAGGCTCTCTTATATAGGAGAGTAGCCTATGGGTAAATTACACCAGACATTCATAAGTACACAGAATGAGGAAATAGTACGGAAACAGGAAATAACGATTGTAAAGAAACATATCTCTACACTCCCCCTCAAGATGGAGCATAGATGTCGATTATGCTCAGCTTGGACGAGCATTTCTGAAAAGGCCCTTTGAGTAAGGCCTTGGTGAATCTGCAGTCTGATTCCTTGAGCTGACATGAGATGTGGAAATAAAGTTCTTCTGTATCATATCTCATATATAGTGACAATCAACCTCGATATGCTTGGTGCGCTCATGAAAAGCTGGATTATTTACAATAAATATAGCCGCATGATTGTCACATTCCAGTGACATAGGAATGGGAACTTCTATGCATAGATCTGTAATGACAGCTCGAACCCACATCATTTCTGTACTAACTTGGGCCATAGCCCTATATTCAGACTCAGTACTAGATCTGGCTACAACAGTTTGCTTCTTGCTCCTCCATGAGACAAGTGAATCTCCAACATATACAACAAATCTAGTAGTGAATTTCCTATCCTTTGAACACCCTACATAATCTACATCTACCCATGCTGAGATGGTAATCTCCTTGCCTTTTCAAAATAGTAGACCTGCACCTGGAGATGATTTAAGATACCTGAATATCATATGTATAGCATCCATATGCACCTGACGTGGTTGCTCCATGAATTGGCTTATCCGACTAACAACAAAAGAAATATCGGGTCCGGTGATGGTAACATAAAGGAGCTTTCCTATCTGCTCTCTGTATCTCCTCCTATCCACATCATCAGTATCATCCTCATATAGCTTCATGCTTGGATCCATGGGTGTGGTAGCAGGCCGACATCCAAGCATTCCTGTGTCGCTTAGCAAATCAGTGGCGTGTTTCCTTTGGGTCATCACAAGCCCTTGTTGATTTCTGGCAAACTCCAGTCCCACCCAGAAAGTATCTAAGAACTCCAAGATCCTTTATGACAAATTCACGACCCAAAAGTTCTTTCGCTCTTTTTATTCCTTGTATGTCATCTCCTGTAATAAGAATATCATAAACATGCACCATAATAGCGACCATACCTCTGGATGTCTTCTGTATAAAAAGGGAAGGATCTGCATTCGAACGTTTGTACCTCTGCTTCTCAAACACGTATGAAAGCTTCTGGAACCAAGCTCTAAGGCTCTGCTAAAGGTCATATATCTCCTTATGAAGTCTACACACCTGTGAACACTCCCTCTCAACAGCAAATTCCGGTGGATGTTGCATGTAGACTTCCTCCTGAAGATCACCATACAAAAATGCATTCTTGACATCTAACTGAAACAAAGCCAATCTCGAATAACAGCAACAGAGAGAAGAATCCCTAAGGTGGAATGACACGCAACTTGTGAGAATGTGTCGAGATAATCCACCTCGTATGTCTATGTGAACCCTCGCGCCACCAGGCGCGCCTTGTATCTGTCGATGGTACCATCTGCATTTTGCTTAATTGTAAACACCCATTTACATCTTACTGTAGAGACTCCAGTGGAAGTTGGGACGAGGCTCCAAGTGCTTCTCGACTGAAGAGCAACCATCTCTTTTTCCATGGCCAGACGCCATAGACTGTCCTTCAAAGCATCTTTATAATTCCGTGGAATATCCACAACTGATAAGGCAACTGCAAAATTCCTGAAATCGCCCGTTAAGCAATCAAAGGATACCATGGATGCTATAGGATATGATGCACAACTACGCCTCGGCTTCCGAAGTACAATAGGCAGATCCAAATCTGTGACCTCTACATCTGTCTCCTGTAAAGAATCCTGCGTCGGTAAACCATTAGACCCATCATTAGAAACTGTATTATCATAACATACCTCATACGTGGTAGATGATGAGCGTTGACCATGAGCAAAAGCAGGTCGACGGATATAATGGTGAGGCAAAGGTGGAACGGGGACCATTACAGTAGGTTGGGGTGGCATAGGAAGTGGTGATGGTGGTGGTGAAGTAGGTGTTGGCGGTGGAGATGTGGGAGGTGGTGGTGGTGGTGGCATGTATATATTATCATCTGTATCAGAAGACATCAACCGATCACCTGTAGGAGAAAAGTGCATCACGGACTCAAAAAAGATGGCATCGACACTAACGTAATACTTCCTGCGCAATGGATCATAACACATGTATCCTTTTTGCGTCTTGGAGTACCCAACAAAGACACACTTGACAGCTCTAGGAGAGACCTTGTCAATAACCAGAGACACTTGATGGACGAATGCGATTGAGCCAAGCATACAAGGAGTGAGTGAGAACAATTCCTTCCTAGGAAAGGTAAGAGAGAAAGGAACTTTCTCACCCAAGACTGACGAGGGCATGCGATTAATAAGATAACATGCCGTTAGAACAACATTGCCCCAGAAGGAATGAGGAGCATGACTCTGAATGAGAAGTGTCCTTGTAACATTAAGCAAATGGCGATGCTTCCTTTTGCAATACCATTTTGTTGTGTAGGCACATGATGTTTGATGAATAATTCCCTTGGTTGAAAAATAACTGGAGAGATAATGAGTACAAAATTCCAAGGCATTATCAGTTCTAACAATTTTGACTGAGGTAGAAAAAGACATTTTATATTTCGATCAAGAAATTTTTGATAACATCTCCAGCTTCAGATTTATTCTTTAACAAAAAGACTCAAGACAGACGAGAGAAATCATCAACGACTAAATAAAACATGTGCCCCTGGTGATCAGGAACACGACTGGGACCCCAAATATCTATATGAAACAACTTGAAAATGTAGCTACTGCTCCGACTCTGACGACTGGTAAAGGTAGAGCGGTGATGCTTTCCCAGCTGATATGCCTCACATTGGAAGGACGCATGAGGCGAGATCTGAGGCAGAACATGACATAGTTTTTGGAGTGGGAGATGACCAAAGTACATGTACCACGTAAATGATGAGACAGATCCAACAGAGTGAGAGAGAGGAGATTCCAGCATAGGGAGTTCAAACTAGGCGATACAGACTGCCCTGCTCACGGTCACACCCAATCACCTTGCTCGTAAGGATGTCCTGAAAAGAAAGAGAAGATGGGTCAAAAATGGCACGACAATATAAATCCGTTGTAATCTGACTAATGGACAACAAATTCATAGAGAAGTCAGGTGCATGTAACACATTCTGTAGATGCATAGAGGGTGTGAAAATAATCTCCCCTGTCCAGTAATTGGGGAGTGAGTCCCATCTGCAATGATCGCAGTTCGTCCTGGAGGAACCTGTCTGTAGGTTGTAAGTTGACCCTTGTCGCCGCACAAATGATGTGTGGCGCCAGAGTCCATAATCCATTCTATAGCATCAAATCTACCACTTCTAGTGAGTGCATAAGTACTGCCTGAGGTACTGGAGGAGGCTGAAGCATCTACATCTGAATGACTCCCAGGGGCCCATGGAGATGACACAAAACCAGAAGGAGGTATAATGCTCCTCAATCGTGCTACCAGATCCTCAAAATGTTGATCCAGAGAAGAGGCAGTCAGAGGCTCAATCTGCTCAGCTACTCGAGTAGAGGCAGGGAATCCATGCTTGAAGTAGCATGTATCTTCTGTATGTCCAGGACGATAGCAAAAATTACATCGACCTCCTTTGCCGCGAGGTCCTCATCCATGAAACTGAGAAGAGCTTCCACGACCTCGAGAGGCTGCCATCGCCGAAGATGTCGGAGCTGCGGTAGATGATGGAACAATGATCTAACTAAGCCCGCGGAAGGCTTCCTCCATAGGAGGAATAGTGGAGTCAGCCAGAATCTGGGAACGAGTCGCCTCATATTTAGGATCTAGCGCTGCCAGGAACACACCAACCATAGTGGCATTCTTGTAGATCTTTCGTTGCTCAAGGGTGGATGTGAGAGGCGTGAAGCTATAGAGCTTCTCGAACATTCAACGCAAAGATGTATATAACGAGTGGAGAGGCCGTCCATTCTGCTTGATTGTGAAGATGTCATGCTGAAGTTGTAGAATCTTCGTCTCATTCTTTGTCTGTGAATAGGTAGCAGTCAGAATATCCCACATCGCTTTTGCAGTGGGCTGATGGGGAATATCATTAGCAATCTCAATTGCTAACGTGCATGATAGTCAAACCTTCGCTTATGCATCATCCGCCTCCCACGAGGCGTTAACCCCCGTCTTCTCAGCATGCTCTTCCTCGGTAAGAATGTGTTTCTTACCGGTAGACTTCATCATACTCATGAATTGCATAGCACACAGTTCATAGTTTGACCCATCCATCTTCACAATAGGCACAAGACCTCTGAAGGCGCATGTGGAGGGAATATCGGCCTTGCTTTCTGACATAATGATAATAGAAGACTTGGGTTGTAGACTGGATAGACTTTTGTCTACATTGACATTCACGGGTTCGGTTGCATGTGTAGACTCAAGCAACCAAACCCATAAAGAAGAAGATTCAGTGAGAACCTAGGCAACAACGAGGCCTAGAGAAGCCTTGGCGTCACGCACGGGAACCAAGGCAGCAACGGCCTTAGCGATGGTAGCGTAGGCGGCACGGAAGCCGAGGCACAACCCTGGGTGCAGCACAGGGAGGCGCAGCGTGGGGAGGGGCTGCCCGAGGGGAGGCGCTGCGCGGATTGGGGCGGCGAGGGGAGGAGAGGCGGCGTAGGGAGGAGGGGCGACGCATGGAGGAGGGGCTTGCGGTGGGGGTTAGGGTTAGGGTTTCGGTACAGGAGCTCCGGTCTAGGACCGCCGCTCTGATACCATGTTGGGAAAATAGAAAGTGTTATTTATTCCGTGAACCCTAGGTTCTCTTATATAGGAGAGTAGCCTATGGGTAAATTACATCAGACACCCATAAGTATAGAGAATTAAGAATAGTACGGAAACAGGAAATAACTATTGTAAAGAAACATATCTCTACAAAGTAGACGTCAGAATCTGATATTAATTACTTACGCCATTTGAGTGGTCTTCTATCGTGTGGTTCATTGAACATCAACTTCGTCGGAATTCTGATGTTAATCTGATCCCATTAATTTTATTTTTGTTGATGTTTGCCCTCAATTGCTTTGATCGAGTTGTCTAATGTCTAGCTTGCTCTCATCTCTGTCAAGTCATATTGGTGTAAATACAAGAGTGATGCATACATGAGAAGTGATTTTCCTCTTGGCATGTTTTTCTGATATTTGTCCAAATAATTGGTTGGAGGAGGTCGCATACTTAAGTATGGGACTTCCTGATCTTTGATATAATCAATCTGGTTGTGATAAAGTGATATGTGTTCTGATCAAGACCTGTACTCATCTGGAACTGAACATATATAAGCCACTGAGTTAAAACAAGTATTTTTCTTTGGTGACATCATATTTTTGCTCGTTTTTCGAGCTATGAAGAATTGAAGGAAGGCACAGGTGTATGAGTGATGGGAGGCTGAGACTTTCATTTCAGTGATGTAAATCCGAAATCTAATCTAGGTCAGTAAGGCTATATGAATCTCGAGATGATATGATATCATAACAGAATAAGTTAAAGGAAAGGATTTCGTGGGGAACGATAAGATACGACAGAGGCGGGGCACGAACCTCTATACTTTGGTGAATGGTCACCCATGTGGTTTTTTTTGTTCTTCCCCTACTGAAGATGATACATCCTAGGTTTGCTGCACATAGTCAAATGGCAAGTGGTTTCTTAGTTTTTTTTCTCTCTAGGTTGAGTGTACTATGAGCCACAAATGCTTGAGTGTTGAGGTTCTCTTCACCTTACAGACTCTAGCATGCATAAAAAAGGAGCCATCTCTACCGTGCACTACTCTAGTACTACCAAGAGTACACTGGAAGTTTTGGACCTTTTTGACATGAAACAAATAAATTTAATAATCATCAATAAGTTGATTCTATGATCTGATCTTGATATGAGAAAAAATTATAAAAGTTAGTAATGAAACTACTATGATCAAAGTTAGTCATACTTTTATTACACAATAAAACTATTTAAGTATCACAAATATATATATATATATAATTGTATTTTGCTTATAAAATCAAATCAAAGTTAGTAATACTTTTATTTTTGTAATTGTAATTTAGGTAATGCTTTTGTAAAAGTTTATTCTTGTTTTGTAATATACGTATGGAGATCTGCAAAAAAATAAATAGTTAGTAATTCATCAATTATTAATCAAAAAAAAGTGTAAAAAAGTTGAGGTTTGTAATATTTATGTCACCTTTGTAAAATTTCATGGTTGATTGTAAAATCTATATTATTTTTTGTAACAAAAAGTAGATTGTTAGAAATAGATAATAGAAATGATAAATGTAAAAAAAAGAATTTAAAATTGTAAGAAACGACATGAGGTTTGTAAAAAATGATTTGAGATTGTAGAAAAAGATATGAGATGGTAAAAAACGATATGAGATTGTTAGAAATGTATAAAAGAAGCGTTAAATGTAAAAAAAATAAGCTGATGTTGTTAAGACTATTTGAGATTGGTAAGAAATGATCTGAATTACAAAAAAATACTTAGATTGTAAAAAAAGATATGAGACTGTTCGAAATTTATAAAAGAAAAGGTAAATGTAAAAAAATTGAGATTCTAAAAATAATTTGTAATTGTAAAAAAAGAACGGGTATTGTAAAAAAAAGATGTGATATTGTAAAAATGATCTCATGTTGTAAAAATTTGATCATGCTCTCCTTTGCATGATAGCTCCTCCTCTCATACCTCCACCTTTCTCCTCCACGACCCACCTCCTCCACGTGCACCCTCCCCCACCCGCACCCCTCCTCCATCTGCACTATCCTTCAATCTTCTCCTCCATGATCCTCCTCCTCCACACACGGCCACCACCTCCAAGCAATGTCGCTTTCATTGCCTGCAAGAAAATAATCTTCGAGAACCCATTTTCCCCCTCTTGATCTGAAGGTCAAAGAAACACTGCACTGTCGCGGGAAGTGTCCATTGTACGTCCACATAGCAGCATGCCATCACCAGTCACCATAGAGAAGAACGCCGCATCCACCACCCGAACGTTCTCCCCCGCCATCGTTGTAAGCCATCACCAATGAGCGGCAACCTCCCCACTACGTGCCACCATCAAGGAGATAGAGAGAAATATGAGACTATTGTGGAGATATTTGTTACGTTCTAAATATAGAATATTTCGAAATGACCATAACAAGTTTTTCAACATTAAAAAATATAGATAACAAACCATTAATCGTAACCATCGGATTGAATACAGATGGATAAGACGGTTGGCTTTCCACGCATCCAAAAAAGGGTTGTCTTATCTGAAGTTTTCCACGTGTCTGTGAGCGATCCTCTAAGATGGAGATTTTGTGAGTGGTGAGATGAGTACTCTCACCCACTCATTTTACCATCAATAACAACACAAAATCTTGGGAGGTCCAGAGTCGCCGCCGCACGTCATGCCTCCCTCATCCACGCCTTCCCCCCCTCCCCGTCGAGCGTCACCCTCCATCTGCTAGGTTTGATGCCCATCTCGAGAGGGGGAAAGAGATTGAATGGAAATTAGCATTAATTTAAAATGGATTGTCACATTCCGTTTTTAAAATGTGAAAATGATGAAAATGAATTTATTATTAATAAAAATCAGCATTAATACATATTTAATCTCCATAGGGGGGGTGGTGAGCATAAATCTCATTTGAAGTTATTCCTAGAGAAAACTTCAAATGAGCTTGTATTGTACCATTCTTTTAGAAGCCATTCGCAATTGACCTTTGGATACAATAAAATTATTTATTTACAAATACAAAGAAGGGTGAAATCAAAATATAGTGTCAGAAAAAGTGGGTGTAACCATTGGTCTCTAAGTTTCTTCACATTTTTCTTTTCTCCTCTTTATGCCTTGGATAAATAACTAACTAGGCCTCTCCTTATCGCAATCAAAGCACCTCGTAGGATCACTTGAATTTGCTCGAATATCTGTGGTCATCCTCTCCCTGATTTGTAACATATTTGTATTGTGCGGTGTTTTTTTCTTTCAACAAACTCCTATTCAAAGCCAATATCTACTTACTTCACTACAAGCAAACATGTCTTTTAAGACGAAAGGAAGGGACGGTCGAAAAAACAATCATCCCCTCTACAAAAGGGGAGACGATCGACCTCCGACCATCCTGACTGACCACCATGGGGACATTCACAAACGATTCTCCCCTATTCCATAAACGTCGAGGACGGTTGCCTAAATAACCATCCCCTATAAGTCATACAGGGGACAGTCAAATGACCATCTTCTCTAGCCCTCGTTTCTGCACAATTTTGTTATGAATACATACGCATTGGGGACGGTCTATATGTTCTCTGTGCAAGTATCCACTGCTCATGGCCCCAATTACAATTGTAAACATAAGGGGACGGTCGTAACAGTTCCTATCTATAACTAACGAGATGGTTTGTTAACCACCCCCTCTATACTTTCTCATTGTTTCCTATTTCTTGTGAGACGTAACCGTGGAGCTCATGGTGCCGGACAGTGGGGTTGGCAACAAGGGACACCACCATTCTACAGCATATCATTATCCCCACAGCAGGTCGCTGTAGTGGCAAACTGTTACCAGAGCATCACCAGCCATCGTCCAGGCATGCACGGTTGTGAGCACAAGAGGTTCGCAACAAAGATGGAACTGGTGATCACTAGCCACGACGACTAAGCCCAGTGACGGATACTTACTAAAGACCAATCCATACATATGGCATGGGGGAACAATGCATTCACTGTCGCATGGATTGTGGATTGTTCATCTTGGTGATGGCATTGATAAGGTTCGGTTCGATGGAAGGCGAGGTATGGAATCATTTGGACCACACATGTAAAGAAAAAATGTAAAAAGATCAGGCACCTTATCGTTCACAGCCATATGCTAGCAAATTCTTCATAATAATTACTCAAATATCGTACTGTTACGCGGGTGTGTGTATATAATCTCAGAAAATTACACTGCCTGTCAAGAAAAGGATTAATCCTCACACCACAGCAATGCCTTCTTGATTAGTAATTTCGTCCAGATGTGGAGGCTTCGGCTCTAGATCAATGAACTGGTTCGACTTGCTTGCAAGATGCGAAATGCTAACACGCCCTTCACGCTTGATGTAGTCCGCAACTGCCTTCATTTCCTCTGGGGAAATGTAGATATACTTCCCCCTGTCATCCATCACACCTGATAGCCTCCCTGGACAGCAGACAATTTTAACACACAGAATTCAGCATCCATAATCGAAGTCATTAAAGATCAAAGTGTTCTATGTGACGTCAGTGCCGCATTATGTGCTGAAAATGTTTACCCAGGAAGTTTGAGAAACGGATCACATATGGATTGGCTGTCAATATTCCAAAGATAGGGGTATCAAATTCAAAATGCATATTATGCAGTCCTTGAAAATGGAAACAAAGAGCATGTGGTATAAACTCGATGAATTGCACAGGATCAATGATTGACAATCATAATACATTTAATATCTAAGAATTCCCCAAATATACACAGAAAAAATATACAGATAAATTCAGGTATGAATATATTGTCGAAATTCTAAAACAATATCATTGGCTGTCCCAAGCGGATATAAGCATTTTCATCGACACTATTCCACCAAGCAGGAAACGGCCACGTCAAAGAGCACATCCTAAACAAAGCTTGCCAATCATGGAAATGTAGGTAACCTGGTGCACGAAGATTGTTCCCGTTTCTTTCCAGTTTTTTTATAGAAAAGAATGAAGCTACTAAAAAATAATTATATGGTTCAGTTCAAAGGCAAAATCGAGTCCAGTAGCTAATGGAGACTTAAAAGTCCGTCACTATTGTCTGTTTTTCTGATTGCAAGATAATAAATCACATGGTAGTCTTGATAGGCATCCCACACTAAAACACTGATTTGGGATAGGAGTCCAAGGATGTCCGACAACATATATCTAAAAGCATGTTTTAAAAAAAGTCCAGTGATAAAACAAAGTAATAGATCTGCAATATACTAAAAAGAGCTTTTAAGAAGTTGCAGCCACAAAGTACATACCCATACTTTCAAGTGACGTTATTCGATTGATGCAATCCTGCATTGACACCCAGTACTCATGTTAAAAAAAGCAAAAAAAAAGTCAAGTGATAAATAATAAGTACATGAAAATTAACTATGGAATGCATCTCAAACCAAGCAAAAGTCCACAAGACGAGTAGAACCAACCCTTCAAATCTATAATTTAAATTCACCGATATATGCACTGACATAAAATTTGAATAAATCTCCGTTGACACAGCAAAGATTCACTCAACCATCCTCGTAACTCCAGCACTTCATGCCCAAAAGTCCAGTGCCTGCCTCAAGATTCTATTAGTTGTTTTCACTTATGAAGAATTATCTCCAACATTACGATAGGTTTCGGCATGCCTTGATTCTTTTGTAATGAGTGGTTCCGTGGAGTACATTTTGGTTCACATGAACTTTCTTCCTGATTCTTGGCTTATGTATATATTAGTTTTTTAGTAATACATTTTGCGGGTGATCACCTACCAAGGGTGGTCACTCATCAATCTTTCAGAAAAACATGATGCTAGGTTTCCAATCACCTTGCAGATCCTTGGAGAATATTCTAAACTGTGAGTTTTGCCATTTTGTCCACATGTTGCCGAACTGGTAACCTATATACTGTAAGACAGGCGGCTGTTTGTGCACCATAGGACTGGAAGCCAAATGTATCCAAGCCCAAGGACTTCTGACAAAACCCTCCTACTTTCCTTTTACCACGTCCTAATGATTATGTAAGAGTTAGCAGGACCATCAACTTCATTTTACCTTAAGCCTCTGCCCACTCACCAGATGCAATACCAAAGAGCATTTCATCCGCATAGCGGCAGATAGGAAATTCCCACTTAGATAAAGCCATTTATGCACTTATAGAATGAGCAAGCTCCCTCGAGTACAAATAAGTTCATAAGGAGAGGAGAAATGGGACTTCACTTGTCTGACTCTCAGCCGCCAGAGCGGTGAAAGGTGCGGGGCATGTAGGACCAGATGTGGAGAATAGTGCTGCCTCGCCAGTCTTGGGGAGGCCCGATAGACGCGCGAGCGCAAGGAAAAGCGAGAGAGAAAGTGCTGCCCTGAGGTGAAGGGCCAGTCTCAGATCAGAGTCTAATGTGTAACAGTCCACCCCAATCGGAAGCTTTTGAATTGGAGTAGAATGCAAGAATCCATCAAGCATGACAGACCCCTGATCAGATCATATTTCCTCAAGTGTGGAATACATCTATAGAGTCCCAAAGGGCATCAGCTGCACGAGCTTGATGGCCCTTTTATCTCCAGCATTCAGTACTGAGCACATAGGCGACAGGCTCAAGCTCAACCATAGGGGAGGGTTATAGGTGAAAGTTAGATATCAGCACCTAAAAATAAACTTAACACCTTCTCCGAGAAGCATATTATCTAGATAAATATGCACACATTTAAACCTAACCATGTCGTACAGCCCCATTACCTCCAAAGGGTCGGAAGCTGTCAGGTCCACTAATAAGTATCTACCCTTGTAAAATCCACAAGAGGAGATGTTGCAACCCCAACATTGCTCTCAAGAGTTGCAGTATGTTGTTTTTTTAGAAGCCAAAAGATGACTAGCCAACACAAGACATCATCTAAAATTCATTAGAACACTAAAAAAACCAATAATACACTGCCTTCGCAGATCTCCCACACAACACACGATGTGTTTGCACTATGTACTATGATCTCTGCATATTATCTCTCGCTCTTGAAACCCACAATGTTTCTCTCATTCCAAAAGACCCACAAAATTGCCAGCAGCTTACTCTTGTTTATGTTGCGTCTTCTATATGCCTTCTCAACACCATCAGCATTCCGAACTGAAGCATGCCCAAAAGGTGTAAAAGCCGACTGCATCCACTAAATAGATTCTCATCATCATCGAGACCAAGATGGCCATGAGACGAGAAAATTAGATAATTCACATCCTCCTCTCTACCACAAACCAGACAAGTATCCAATCGACACGCACTTGCTCCTAAACACCATGATAAACTGATCTCTTTCACCTCACCAACCATGCATATAGCACGGCCTTCATGGACACCTAACCTTTCAAATCAACCAATAATCCATAGCCAAATTCCCATTAAAAAATCTCCGCATGCACCCATGGTGCCTTAAAGGCCTTGAAAATGGAAAATTCAACATCTATCCACTCCCACGTAATAGCAACTTCATCCACATGTACCGACCCCATCAAACAAAGTGATTTTTTTTGAAAGAAGAAAGGGCATCCACCGTATAGGTGTTTGCCCAAAAACTTCACCATTTATCATCTTTAAAAATGTTTACACGCCTATATTAGGCAGGGAAAAACAAAGAAAAAGATTAAATGTCCAAACTCTTACATAATGCCCTTGCGTGTGCTACCACATTTTCTATGTAAACCCGATCCTGACGGAAGATCGCTCTGTTTCTAGCGAGCCAAATTGCCCAAATGAGCGCCAAAAAACCTGATTTATCTTTTTCAGTGCCTCTCCAATTTTCACCAATAAACATCCAGAAGGCCGACAGATTGTCAAAACAGATGCCTGCACCCCCAAGCATGTTCCAAGCATCCACCAACCATTTGCATCTTGAAAGAAAATGTGATCAGCATCCTCCACCTCCTCCTGGCACCGCATGTAAGTCGGATTTGAACTCAGGAGTAATCATACGAAACGCTCCCCAGTGAGGAGTCTGCCCCTACGAAGAATCCAAAGAAATACCTTGATTCAGGTTGGGACCTCCCACTTCCATATCCTTCTGCAATCCACCTCACAACCACCCGAATCATAAACCATAGGGCCCTTCAATGCTCTGTAGGCCTTCTCCACAAAAAAGACATTGTCGCCCCAACACTAGCAGTCATGCCCAAAAGTGGGACCCACCACATTCTCTAATTCCTCAATCAACATCGATAGCTCCTCCAACTGTTGATCCAAAAGCTCACCTCTAAACAACGGGAAATAAGATTGACCGTCCCAATTCTCAGCCACTGAAGCCCTCAAGTTTCTCACAATAGCCATCAGTCGTGGAAAACGCACTCCCAAGGCCCCTTTCTCAAGCCAGTCATCAGTCCAGAACTTGAACCTGCTGCCGCTTCCAAGTATAGGCCTCATGAATGATTGGATATCATCTGCTACACCACAAATGACTCTCCAAAAGTAAGATGGTGATGGTCCCAACATCCTAGGAATCGAGAGAGAAGCACCACACACGTACATCTTGCGGAGACAATTGCACACCAGGTTGTCACAATCTCCCCATATACGTGCAACCATTTGCAGAGCAAATCCTTATTCATCTCTTCCAAAATGCGGATCCCAAGCCCCCCATCATGCTTTGGTTTAGTGATCACCTTCCAATCCACAAGCGAGAAACCATTTGTCCATCCCGTGGATGACCAGAAAAATTGCCTCATTATGCCCTCCATTCTTTTCCGCACCCCAACCGGAATTACGGTGGAAGAGAGGAAGAAAATCGGAATCGCCGATAAAACTGAGTGCAACAAAACCAATCTATTGCATCTAGATAAACATATCGACTTCCACCATGCCAGCCTCTTCTCCAGTTTCTGAATAACTGGCAACCAATCCCCCATACTCATCTTCCCGGTAACTAAAGGAACCCCGAGCTACCGCAATGTAGATGCCCTCTTGATGAACATAACCAGTTAGCACATTCCACCACCTCCTCCTCCTGTAGCCCGAAAGGAACGAATTCTTACTTGTCCCTGTTGATTTTCAGCCCTGAAATAGCACCAAAGATATCCAGAACCGTCGATACCCCTCTGCAACTTGCCTGACCCCCTTTCCACAAATAAAATTGTATCATCTGCATACTAAAGGATGGAGATCGAGATATCATCCTTTGAGTAACCACTGCAGTCGATCATAAACGAGAGGGCATCTATTGCGAGATCAAATAGAAGCGAAGCCAGGGGCAACCTTGCCTGACCCCACATTGTGGTTGAAAGAATCCCCCTTTGCTTGTCCATTCACGAGGATTGCACAAGAAGCCATTGTCATGCATCGTTTCATCCAAGCAATCCAAGCATTAGGAAAGCCATACCGATGAAGAGACGCCCAGATGAAGCGCCAATCAAGACAATCATAAGACTTCGAGAAATCAACTTTCCACAAAACTCCCTTCTCTTTCCTCCTATGCCAGTCAGCAACAATCTCTGAAGTCAAGACCGCACTGTCCATAAAGCGCCTGCCAAGAAGAAAAGCGCTTTGGGCAAGAGAGACAATCTTGCCCAAAATCCCTCTTAGACGATTCGCTAGTACCTTTGTCATTATAAGGTATAATGCATTCGAGAGACCAATGGGCCTATACTCCTCAACTCTTGTAACCACATCTTTCTTAGGTAATAAAAAGATAAAGGATCTATTGATCCTATTAAACCAGTAATTCCCGTCAACCAATTCATGTGATGCCTCCATAACCTCCACTGAAATAAGATTCCAGAACTCTCTGTTATCGGAAAACCATCCGGACCAAGGCATCCATTTGGGATTAGATCGAAAACGGTCACACACATTTCCTGCTCCCCAATAGGTCTCGTCAACTCCTCCACATCATTTTCCGAGATGTATTAACACCTTCACCCAACCATCTCCCCATGATGTGTGGCTCCCTCTTTCGCATAACCTTGAAATCTATCACTGCCCTTGCAACCTCCATATCACCGGTCACCCCAATCCCCACCCCCAACCTCGATTGGATGTATTAGGTTTCTCCTTCTGCCATTTGCCACATTGTAAAAGAATCATGTATTCGGTCCCCTTCCTTTAACCAGTTACGCCTTGACCTTTGTCTCCACTGCACCTCCCTCTTTTTATCCTCCACCAAGATCATGTTTGCCAAACCACGGGTCAAAATCTCATCAACATTCAAGTCCCTAACATCTTCCACTGAGTCAATCCTCCTCACATCCTCATGTGCTTGAATCCATCTCGCCTCGTGTGTAGACCTAGTCTCCCTCTTAAAATCATGCAATCTAAATTGTAAAGCCGATAGTTTTCCTGTAAATTTTATTGTAGCCGATCCACGCACCTCCGTAATGGTCCAGAAGTCCTCCATCATCATTCAAAAGCCCTTCTCCAACATCCAACACTGCTCGAATCTGAAATAAGAAGAGTAACATCTAACACTGCTACTGTCCAAACACAGAGGTGTGTGGTCGGATCGTGACCTGGGCATCGAGGACACAACCGCTTTAGATTAAATTTCTCCAAGGCTACAACTGATCAGAGAAAACGGTCACTCCGAGATCTGGACGACGAATTACGCCAAGTGAATTTGCAACTTGTCGCATCTAGAACCTCCAAATTCAGCTCCTCCACTGCATCTGCAAAGTAATTGGACCCAGGATCGTGGCCCCCTCTCCCACCAAGTATGCCCTCATAAAGGGTGACATTGAAGTCACCTTCAACCACCCAAATCACCTCCTGGAATCTCAACCTTGTGGATCGCATTTCAGTCCACAACACTCAAACAATATGATGTGTGAAGAAAACTCATGCCCCTTCAACAAAAGTGGTACTGTCAAGGTAACCCATGGCCTCAAATTTCAGCAAAATTCAGTCGAATTCTGTCGAATATCGATATCTTGTCGAAATCGAAATTCGACCGAAATGGCTGAAATTACCGAAATATGGGGGACCTAGTACAAAAAATGACCGAAATGACCAAAATTTCAATCGAATTTCGACCGAAATTCCACCGAAATTCCGTTTCGGTCGGTCACCGAAGTGGTAACCAAAACCGATATTTAGGGCCTTGAGGTAACCAAAACCGATCGCAATAGTGTACAACCTTGGAAAACCTAAAATTCCTCAATTCTGCAGTTGCCACTTCAGTACCGACCTCGCTCTAGGTACCTAGAACACCAAACCCTCCAAAATACTAAAGACTTCTGTGGCAATCAGACCCTCCAAAATACTAACTAGGAAGTCATACTTCCTTCAACTCTTTTCTCTCCAGAAAATCATTCTAGTAGACAGCTACATTTGCACCTTCTGCATTTCCTATTCTGCTTTGGTGACAGACACACCTGTGGCATGAAAATATCATTAAGCAAAAAATCCTTATAACTACCCTCATCAACCTTCTCCATGACCAAATAATCAACAGATTTGTTAATTAGTTTAACATCTGATATTCATCTCCTACAATCGAAACTGCATCCTCTTTTGTTGCATTTGGATACAAGGATAACCTTCGTCCGGTTATTCTTTTTTCCTGGTAATTATGAAGGTGGATTAACCTTTGGTGTATTTGGAAAGTGAATTGGGTCACTGTGGAGGATAACTTCTGATTTGACATTTACAAGAGTTTGAAATAATGGTTAGATGAGTAGAGATACGACATTTCTTAGAGTTGTATAGAGACCACAATATTTTTTTAGGAATAGAACTGCGACATGATCCATTATAAATTTATAACCAAGAACTTAATGTAGCCGAACGAAACTAAAAGAAGATGGAGCAGTGAATCATTCACATGCTGAAGATTAATGTCTAAACATCAAAATCTGAATGTACCCAAAAAGACGGTATCGAATCATACACATGCAAAAGAATAGTGTGTATAAACAAAGAAAAAAAGCTCGATACACTTTGTTAAGTGTTAACTACTATTAATGTCAGAGAACCAGGATGCTTATAAGAAGGGTATATAGAACCTGAGTGCGCAACTTGAACTCTGCAGCCAAATCTTCCAATTGGACACATTTTTGTTGCTGCAAATAAAATGTGCTTAACGTTATGGATATTTTCCTATGACATCAACCATTTAGTAAGTAGCAAATTGGACAAATGTTTACTATATATGGTTACATTAACCATTACATAACTATCAATCTGGACAACACTTGTCATTCCGTTCAATCTTTCCTTTGAATGCCCGGTGAAAGAGTCCAGCAAATATAATCTAGCATTGTTGCCATATTATTCGTAGAATAAGTTTTTCTTTAGACAAAATGGCAACTAAGAGAAAAACCACTGGTAGTTGTTACAAAACAAAATTTTAAATCCATCGATACTCTTTAGATTTCAAAGAAGAATTTAGGAGTGCAGTCTCCGTGAAAGTGAAAAATGGAGGAAAGGCCTTACTTTGATGTATTCTACAAAATCTGCAAGCAAATCCTGTCCTCCATCCTGCAAGTTACTTTCTGTTGTACCTTCGGCATCAACTGAAAATTCTCCTTTCCACTTCTCAAATTCTAAAGCAGCCTCCGCCTCCTCCTTGGCCTTCCTAGCAAGGGCCTCTTCTTCCTATTAGCAAAAACATCGAAGAAAGCAGTCTGGTTTGAGTAATTGCAGTATCAAGAAATCAAAAAAAAAAAACAAAAAGTGCATTGCACCCACCAACAAACGCTCTTGAGCTTCACGCTCCTCATCTTTTATTCTCCTCATTTCTGCATAGCGATCCTGCTTCATTTTTCTGGACTCACGTGCAGCATCCTCAGCCTAGACATAAAGCAATTTCCAACTAAGACAATCGACTTTTCCCTGTAAAAAAGAGAAACCATACAACCAAACCACCTGTCTTTGAGCTTCTTTCTCCTGCTTTTTCCTTTCCTTTTTACTGGAAGCTTGAGCAGTATACTCATTTCCTCCGTAATCTTCATCGCTATCTGTATATCTATCTTATCTTTAAATTGAATAAATTTTAGTTTTTTAATGATTAAATTCCAAAATACTGAATTTTAAATATTAGAGAGCAACCGGACTCTTATACAGCAAAATTGGACAAAATTGTCTCCAAAAGAACAATAAATTATCCAAGATCGGTTGAATGTTACACTGAAATCATGTCAAGGCATTCCTATTTTCTTCCTTAAAACTTAAGATAAAACTTTTCTAAGACAATTAAACTTATGCTTGAATATGTTGGGAAGAAAATAGGATCGCATTTAAATGAAGAGACACTAGGGCTCTCTTATATAGGAGAAAAATCCTCGGTTAATTATACAAGAGGTGCATGAAGATAATAGAAATAAGAAATGAATATAAAGAGATACAAATATCTCGACACTCCCCCTCAAGCTGGAGCATATATGTCTATCATGCTCAACTTGGAACAACATCTCTGAAATGGATCTCTAGCAAGGACTTTGGTGAATATATCGGCAATATGATCTCCAGTAGAAACATGGGAAGTAGATATAAGACCCTTCTGGATCATGTCACTGGCATATTGGCAATCCACCTCTATATGCTTGATCCGTTCATGGAATGCAGGATTATTGGCAATAAACAGAGATGCTTGATTATCACATAAATGTTGCATGGGAAGAGGTATCTCAACAGCAAGATCAGTCAAGACGGATCTAACCCACATCATTTCTGTGCTACCCTGAGCCATGGCTCTGTACTCAGACCATGCACTGGATCTAGCAAACACTGTCTGCTTCTTGCATTTTCATGACACGGGTGAGCTCCCAATAAAAATAGCAAAGTCAGAAGTAGAATTCATGTCTCTAGGGCATCCTGCATAATCTGCATCTGCACTAGTTGTCACCTCAAGAGATGTACCTTTGTTGAATAGAAGACCAGTACCTGGTGAAATCTTCAAATATCTCAGAATCATATAAACAACATCCATATGAACCTTCCTGGTCTGCTCCGTAAATTGGCTCACCTTGCTCACAACAAAGGATAGGTCTGGTCTGGTGATAGTAGCATAGAGGAGCTTCCCAACGAACTCCTTGTATCTCCTCTTATCTACCTCCTCAGTGTCATCATCATATAATCTCATACTCGGATCCATAAGGGTAGTAGCAGGCTTGCACCCTGTCATCCATGTCTTCAGTAGAAGATCAGTCACAAACTTTCTTTGGATCATCACAAGACCATTATGGTTCCTAGCAAATTCTAGTCCAAGGAAGTAACGAAGACTATCAAGATCCTTAGTCACAAATTGTTGTCCTAAGAACTTCTCAGTAGCCTGAATGCCCTGCTTATCCTCACCAGTGACAATAATATCATCAACATAAACCAGAATGGCAATTATACCTCTCTGTGTCTTCTGAACAAAAAACGAATGATCCACAGTGGACCTGCGCAAACCTCTGGTGCTCTATCAATTCTGATAGCTTCTGGTACCAAGCTCTTGGACTCTGCTTCAGGCCGTAAATCTCCTTGTGGAGCCTACACACCTTCTGAGACTCCCCCTCAATAGCAAACTCCGGTGGTTGTTGCATATATACCTCCTCCTGTAGATCTCCGTATAGAAAAGCATTCTTCACATCAAGTTGATAAAGGGGGGCCCTTCTCGGCGAGAAAGGCGTATGTGGCGGTCTCTTCCTCCCCTCTTCCGAGGCCGGATGTGGTGGTGCGTGATTGTAGTTTTTTTGGGGGTCTGAGGCTTCCTGAGAGGGTGGGTTTCTTCCTTTGGTTAGCTCAGAGGCAGAGATTGATGACGAGGGATCGTTGCGCGAGGCTGATTGAGACTATCCTTGATAGATGAGTTCTTTGCAACAACGTCGTGGAATCTCTGGAGCATCTTTTCTTCGCTTGCCCAGCGGTGGTGGGTGTTTGGGAGGAGGCGGCTGATGCGTGGGTGTGGGCCACGGATCTGGCTTCTTTCTGGGACTCGATGGTGGCTAACAAGAGTAGGGAGCGTAGGGGGTTGTTGCGGCCCGTGGCGAAATTTTGTGCAATATGGCTTGGCCAAAATGATGCTATCTTTGCAGGGCAACATTTTTACAAAGAGAATGTGTTGTTACACTGTACCCGTTTAGTTGATGATTGGTTGTTGGTTTAGTTCCCTGTTTGGTATCGCGGTTGATACCTTGTAAAGTTCCTTTTTTCTTAGTTTCTTTTAATATAAATCAGGGGCGAGCACCACTGAGTATATACCCCTATTTCTAGACTTCAAAAAAAAAAGAGGCCAGTCCCGAGTCACAGTAACAAATATAAGAATGCGCAATGTCGAATGTCTGGCCAATGGTGAGAAGGTATCATGATAGTCCACCCCATAAGTCTAGGTGAACCCACGTTCTATAAGCCTTTCCTTGTAGCGATCAACACAGCCATCTGCCTGTTGCTTGACTGTAAAGATCCATTTGCACCCCACAACCGAGACACCTGGAGGAGCAGAAACAACACGTCAGGTACCACGAGACTGTAAAGCAACCATCTCCTCTTACATGGTAAGACGCCAACTACTATCCTGTACAACCTCCACGTATGTTCGTAGGATAGTAACAGCAGAGAGCCCCATAACAAACCTCATGTACTCCTCTGAAAGATTATCCAAGGAAACATGAGCAGCTAGAGGATACACGGCTTCCTCAAGGTAATAGGAACATCAAGGTCATCAGCCTCTCTATTCTCTGGTACCAGCTCCTCCTGTATAGTATCCTGTAGTACATGTATATCACCAGTGCCATCAGTAGAAACAATGACATACCTGAGGCATGCTGGATGATGAGGAGCGCATGAGCAGAGGGTGAGTAGAGGACCTACGAATGTAAAACCGTGACAGGAACTGTATCAGGGTAGATGGAGGTGGAGGTGGTGGAGGAGGTGGAGGGGGAGATGTTTGTGACTCAACATGGGGTGTTGTCGGTGGAGATAACGGTGGTGGTGGAGCAAAGACGTTCTCCTCATAGTCACAGTTAGACAACTCGTCACCTGTAGGAGAAAAATACATAATAGACTCAAAAAAATGGCATCGACACTCGCATAATACTTACTCCCTGCAGAATCAAAACATCTATACCCCTTTTTGGGTACGAGAATAGCCAACGAACACACACTTGACAGCTCTTGGAGAGACCTTGTCACGACCAGGAGTAAATTGTGGACAGACACAAAGACTTTGGGAGTAAGGAAGAATAGATCCTTCTCAAGAAACGCAATCAAGAAAGGAACTTTTTCTCCAAGAACAGTGGAAGGCATGCGATTCACCAAGTAGCAAGCAGTGAAAATCGCATAACGAATGGAGAGCTCGACTATGAATCGAAAGAGTCCTCGTGACATCCTGAAGGGTGTTTGCGTTCAGCAACACCGTTCTGCTGCGTAGTGTAAGCACAAGAAGTCTGATGAACAATACCAGGAGATCTGAGAAAGTAAGATAGTTGTAAAGTGGAAAACTGCAAGGCATTATCAGTTCGAATACATTTTACATTAGCAGAAAAAATGTTCTTAATTTCAATAAGAAATGACAGGACCCGTTTCAGACTTATTCTTTAACAAGAAAACCTAAGATAATCTATAAAAATCATCCACAACAACCATATAGAACCGATGTCCTTGACGATCGGAACACAACTAGAACCCCATATATCAAAATGAAACAACTCAAACGACTAACTACTGTGATGACTCTGACGACTTGGCAAGGAAAATGATGGTGCTTCCCAAGCTGATATGCCTCACATTCCAAAGTAGTACGAGTAGAAATCTGAGGGAGAACATGACACATCTTCTGCAGAGAAAGGTATCCAAAGCGAAGATGCCACATGAAAGGAGAAACATAGGCAAAAGGAATGGTAGTAGCACCAACACACCGAGGTTGGACCAGTCTGTAGTAAAGCCCTCTCTGCTCAAGGACACATCCAATCAGCCTACCCGTGAGTATGTCATGAAACACAAAAGAAGATGGGTCAAATATGACACGGCAATGTAAATCTTTTGAAATTTGACTAATAGATAAAAGATTCATCGGAAATACTGGAGCATGTACGACATTTTGCATGCGCATTGAAGGAGTTAGGACAATCTCTGCCTGACCGACAATAGGTAGATGGACCCCATTAGCAATCACCATTGATCTACTAGTAGGGATAGATCTATACGAAGTAAACTGAGCTCGATCTCTACATATATAATGAGAAGCTCTGGAGTCCATGATCCAATCTATCAAATCTAAACTGCTACAACTGGTAAGTGCATAAGCAATACCTGACGAACTCGTAGAAGCTCTGGCAGCAGCTGCAACATCTGAAGATCATGTTGCTGGTGTGGGCAGCGTAGTCATCATCTCTCTCAATATAGAGACAATATCATCAAGCCTCGCATCGTAAGGAGCCGGAGTAGTCTATGTCTGCTCAGCTACACATGCAATTGTAGGATATCCATGCTTCAGATAGTATGTCTCCTCCGAATGTCTTGGACGGTGGCAATGTGAGCACAGGCCACGCTGACGTCCTCCTCCTCGACCACAAAATCCTCGCCCGGTGAAGTACCCCCTCTGCCACGAGAAACTGTCATAACAAAGGGAGTCTGGGTCGTGGTAGTAGATGAAGTAGTGATCATGCCCAGCCTCTTGTAGACCTCCTCCATCAGTGTTATCGTCTCTCCAGTAAGCAATTGAGTATGTATTGCAACATACTCAGAGTCAAAGAAGGACAGAAAGACTCCGATCATAGTGGCATTCTGGTATGCCTACTACTGCTTAGTACTGGTAGTAATGGGCATAAAGCTATAGAGATGCTAAAGCATGCCTCGAAGATGCGAGAAGTGAGCATGAAGAGGCCGACCATTCTGCTTGGTCCAAAATATGTCATAATCTAACTGTAGGATCTTGCTTTCATTCTTCGCTTGCCAATATGTGTTGCTAAGATGTTCCACATAGCTTTGGTTGTGGGTTGATTGACGATATTGTTGGCAATCTTCGTGGTGATCATCCTGGAGAGCCAAATCTGTACAAAGGCATCATCTTGCTTCGAAGCATGGACGGCCATATCGCGATATATCGTCGATATATCGACGATATATCGGTATCGACAGGTCACCGATATATCGCCGATATGGACGATATCGGGTATCGACAGGCTAAATCAACTTGCTAGATACGGGATGTCGGCAATATGCGTCGATATATCGCCGATATATCGGCGATATATCGGTATCGACATTGTATCGATATGTTGTCGATATCGATATGTCCTTCCCTGCTTCCAAGAAGCATTACTCTCAGTCTTGTCCGTCGGCTCGAAATCTATCAAAATATGCTCATTGTTATGGCACTACATAAGGGTGTGAAACTGCATGGACCACAACTCGTACTTGCTCCCATCCATCTTTTACGATGGGAGTCGGGCCCTTGAAGATGCCAGACGATGACAAAACATCGCCCTTGTTCTCTGACGTGATAATAAGAGTGTCGAAAATCCGGAACAAGACTGAGGAGTAGACTACTCTGAGCAAGTCTATACAATCATATGAAGGAGTGGTTGTACGTGTAAACTCATACAACTATCCTCTTCATTCCTTGTTGTAGTCAAGGGTCGGAAACCGTGATTTATATATCCGAAATCACATAATCCGAAGAAACTCAGACCAAATAGGCATGTAGAAACGACCGAACTGCAGCCCGCAGAGTGTGCAACAGCCCACAAGGGGCTGCGGGCAGCAGGAGCCATCCAACGACTGGTACGGCCGGAGTTTGGGTTTGTCGGCAGTCATTGGGCTGGCTACAGGATGGTGGCGGCCTGCTGGGGTTGGTAGTCGGCTAAGGTCGGGACAGCGGACGGCTAAGGCATGGGCGGTGGTCGACTAGGATGGCGGTGGGCTAGGGGAGGGGGGGCGGCCTGCTAGGGGGTGTGGGGGGACGGGTAGGGTTAGGGCTTTTGGGGGATATGGGAACCCCGATCTAGGACCGTTGCTCCGATACCATGTTGGAGAGAAAATAGAATCGCATTTTAATGAAGAGACCCTAAAGCTCCCTTATATAGGAGAAAAGACATGGGTTAATTACATAAGAGAGGTACATGAAGAAAATAGAAATAAGAAATGAATATAAAAAAAATAAATATCTCAACAGAATCAAATGATGGAAAAGAAATGAAATCATGGGAATGGGCCGCAAGCATACACCATAAAACGCTGTCAGCATGTACTAAGAAATAGACACCAGAAATACATATGACCTATGTCAGTAGACTCAACCAATATTTTATGGTTAAACTTCTAGAGAAGCCTGCTTGGTTTATATCCCTACAAGATCGCGCAAAATCAAAATCAGAGAGAAATAAGGTGGTTAAAACAAAATCCTGATCAGAGTGAATGACAATAGAAATGTATGATTATAAAACAGTAATCAGGAAATACACACACGAGAATACATAATATCTAAAAAGTGTCAACTTTCAGCAAGACATACAAGAAAAATGACACCTTGCAATAAAAGAATATAATTTTAATGAACTTAGTGAATGGCTCCATTTTGATGATTAAGGATTCAAGTGCAGAACCTTCAATAATGGCTGTTCCGGTAGATGAGCTGGCAGCTGTAGTTGAACTTGCAGCAGCTGGCCTTCTTCTCATCCGTCGAGCACCAGTTTGGCGAACAACTCTTTCATTCTGAGGAACCTGTAAGTACTCCATTGAATTGTGTTTTTTCATTTTATAATGAAAGAGGTGTGCACCCAAACTTGATGCGCACTTTATTTAAATAACAGCAGTTACAGATACAAAAAAACAACACTAAAAAAGCCTTGACATGGACAACCACATTTTCCACATAGAAACACATCAAAAAGAAAACATCACGTTCCTCGCCAGCTACAATGCTCCTAACAACTGCCAAAGGCTTGTCTGAACAAGATGCAACCTAAACACCACCCCATCCAGAGAACTCTAAAAACTCTTCGAGCAAGATATATCCACCCAATCAATTGTCATAGTCCTTCAAACTTCTTTGATAAACTCATACAAGAAGAATAGATTCTCCACATTTTTTAATTCCAACTGGCAAATCTGGCACAAGACATCAGTTGTGTGAAAAGTCTTGCCCTGTGCAACTTCGTCATTATTCTTGACCTGAACTTAGCCACAAGAAAACTTAATGCTCAGCAGTGCCCAGGATATCCTGAAGTCCTGCTCCGAAAATACAGACTGAAAAGTCGACAAACAAGTGCCCTTCCCATCGGCTGAAACCTCCTAGCACTGTAACCTTCACATCTCGATCAACAACCAAAATAAAAAGTTTTGGATAGCGATCACATAAGGCCTCTTCTCTGCAGACCAATCATCCTTCTAAAAAGAGAACGTATAGTTGTTGACGAGAATGTGGAATAAAAACTGTTAAGCAACAAACACTGATGAGTGAATTCCCCTTCCAAAAAGTGGAAGGTAACCGCATATACCTCATCAAAACATCCATCGAGGTGAGGAGTCCATAAGTGCCCCTGAGCAGTTGACACCACAAGCTCTCACCTTCCCCTCAAAATCAAATTCTCATGACCGGCTTCAACAGAAACGTCCTATTCATCCCCTTACATCTCAAAACACTCAACTGCCATCCATCATCAGTCTCGAAACAGTGTCCCAAACCACGAGTGCAACACCTGTACTCTCTTGTCCCAAGTAAAGCGCCTTATTAGGACTTCCAACCTTCGTTGCACAGCCAGTGTCACTTTATAAGCAGACAAATGGAAAATGGGATTGAAGAAAGCACCAAAACTCATAAGCATAAGCCTCCCATCGTGGGGGAAGCACCTCGTCTTCCACCCAGCCTTTGATCCTAATCGAAAACTAGTCCAAGAGCTTAATACGAATAGCCATCAGCAGCAAAAAGACCAAATAAGAAAGTAACAAAAATATGCGAAGAGCTCCCACCAAACGACCGTACTATGAAACCTCGACACCAGTTATGCCAGAAGAAACATACACAAACTTGTCTCTATTCATCCTCGACATGAAAGCACACTAAAAATCTCTAACAATGTATATATGCCCCAACTGCTTCCAATGCCCCCTCAATGAAGAAGAGAGCGACACCGCATACTATAGAATCCAAATATATAACTCATGCATCGAAAACCCAACCAATAGTCCACTCACACAAGTCAGGTACACCATCACACAACATAAACAACCACAGCCAAAATAAAGGTAGTTGCGTTCGAGGATACTTGTGCATGACCCTCTGTTGAGGCAGAAAGAACCCTTCTGAACGGCCATTCACCATAATTGCATACAAGACCTGTTAACGTATACAATAAATAGTAGTATTTGTACTGTTCTTTATGTTGTTTTTCTTCATAGTATGCTTTATGTAATTTACCCATAGGCTACTCTCCTATATAAGAGAGCCTAGGGTTCATGGAATAAATAAGTTATTCGTTTTTCCCAACATGGTATCAGAGCGACGGTCCTAGACCGGAGTTCTTGAAACCCTAACCCACCCCACCCGCCGGCCTCTCTCTCTTCTCTCTCTCTAATCGGCGCCGCCCACTCCCGATCTACTGCGCAGGTCGTCTTCTCCAATCGCGGCGGTGCTCCAGACCTGCGCGCCTTCAACCCTAGCGGCAGTGCTTCACGCGCGAGACCTGCGCGTAGCACATCGCCTGCTCTCGCGTGCAGGCCTGCTAGCCAGTTCTCCGCATAGCGCATAGCGTGCGCATGCCCGCGTGTGTGCCTCTTCGCGTCCAAGCTTGAAGATCTGATCGTGCACACACGCGCGCTCCTGCGTGACTTCTCCCTGCAGTACTTGTGTGTGTGCCACAGTTGCACACGCACGTAGTGTGCTCTTGCCGCGCGCAACTGTGCGCCACTGCGCGTGAACATCTACGCGCCCCTGCGCATGAACATCTGTGCGCCAGCCCACAGTTTGCGTGTGTCTTTGTGATTGATTGTGCGTGTCAACACCGTAACGAGCACATATTCATGGGGATAGTTGCTTGACGTCTACACATGCAACTAATCCCGTCTATGTCTCTGTATACAAATCATATTCTCTATCAATCGTTCCAGTCTTCAGTATCCAGTATGTCCGAAAGCAAGGCAGATATCCCATCTAGTGGCGCATTCCGTGGTCCTGCGCCGATTGTCAAGATGGACGATACCAACTATGAACTGTGGGCAATGCAGTTCATGAGTATGATGAAGTCTACGGGTAAGAAGCACATTCTTACCGAACCAGAGCCTGTTGAGAAGACTGGAACATATGCCTCCTGGGAGGCCGATGACGCATACGCCAAAGTTTGGCTATCTGGCACGTTGGCAATTGAGATTGCCAATGACATCCTCCATCAACCCACAGCGAAGGATATGTGGGACATTCTGGCGGCTACATATTCCCAGGCAAAGAACGAGACAAAGATTCTGCAGCTCCAGCATGATATCTTCACCATCAAGCAGAATGGTCGCCCCCTACATTCTCTCTATACGTCACTGAGAGGGATGTTCGAGAAGCTATATAGCTTCATGCCCTTGACAGCCACGCCAGAACAGCAGAAGACATATAGGAACGCTACTATGGTGGGAGTGTTCTTAGCCGCACTTGATCCTGAGTACGAGGCAGCACGATCACAGATTTTGGCCGACTCTACAATTCCTCCAATGGAGGAAGCCTTCCATAGACTGAGTCGGATTATAGTTCCCTCAACTGCTGCAAATCAGAATCCTTCAGCCATGGCAGCAACTAGAGGTCGTGACTCTCATTACCAAGGCCGTGGACGTGGACCCCGTGGGAGGAGTGGCCGTACTAGGCCAACATGCACCTACTGCCACCGAGTTGGACATAGTGAAGATACATGCTATTCAAAGCATGGATTTCCTGCATCCGCACGAGTTGCTGAGCAGATAGAGCCTCCGTCTGCTGCTACCTTGGATCAGCGATTTGATGATCTAGTTGCCCGTCTGAGGAGCATTATCCCACCATCGGGTCCAGCACCGACTACAGAGAGTCATCCTGATGCGGCTGCTTCTGCCTCCACGTCTACCAGTGCTTCAGGTAGTATACTTGCACTTCACAATAGTAGTCCTGATACATTGCCATGGATTATGGACTCAGGCGCTACACATCACCTATGTGGCGACCAGAGTCTACTTACAGGTTATACCCAGATCCCTCCAGGATGGACAGTTGTCATTGCAAATGGCACACATTCCTCCATCACTGGTCAGGGGGAGATTAGATTGACACCGTCTATGCAGCTCAAGAATGTGCTACATGCACCTGATTTTTCAATGAATCTATTGTCAATTAGTCAGATTACGAAGGATCTCCATTGTCGGGCAATTTTTGATTCATCTTCTTTGATTTTTCAGGACATCCATACGGGCAACGTGACTGGTCGTGGCTATGAGCAAGGAGGCCTTTACCGCCTGAATCATACCCCATTTGCTGGAACCACATCCTCTTCTGCTAGCCAAGTATCCCCTTTACTGTGGCATCTGCGTTTAGGTCATTTACCGCTTCAGAAGTTGCGTCAAGTATTGCCGTATAGTCTTCCTCACACATCTGTTCAGTGTGAGGCATGTCAGTTGGGAAAGCATCACAGGTCGTCCTTTCCCAGTCGTCCTGGTCGGAGTAGTAACTCCAAGTTTGAGTTATTTCATGTTGATGTCTGGGGTCCGAGTCGTGTACCTGATCATCAGGGACACAGATATTATATTGTATTTGTGGATGATTTTTCTAGAGTGTCGTGGGTTTTTCTGATGAAAAATAAATCTGAAGCCGGAAATATAATTATTCACTTTCTGAATGAAATCCAAAATGTTTTTTCTACGTCTGTGAAAAGTGTAAGAAGTGACAATGCTTTAGAGTTGTGCACTAATTTTCTTGCTAATTACTACTCATCAAAAGGGATTATTCACCAAACGTCTTGTGCCCATACATCTCAACAAAATGGGATTGCTGAAAGAAAACACCGTCACCTCCTTGATGTCACTAGATCTCTACTTATAGAGAGTCATGTTCCATATTCCTACTGGGGTGATGCAGTTCTTACTGCTTGTTACCTAATTAATCGGATGCCTTCGTCTGTCTTGAATGAACAGATTCCGTTCTCACTTATTTATCCTGACAAGGATCTGTTCACTCTCACTCCTCGTGTGTTTGGGTCGGTTGCGTTTGTCCATCAGTTGTCACCGGGTACTGACAAGCTCTCTCCTAGGACTGTCAAGTGTGTCTTTGTCGGGTACTCCAGAACTCAAAAGGGGTACAAGTGCTTTGATCCCTTGCGTCAGCGGTATATGATTAGCGCAGATGTTACATTTTTTGAATCTACTATGTATTTTTCAGCATCTGGAGACAACCAGCTTCCACCTACACCACCCGATGCCATATATATGACACCACTACCACCTCAGATGTCGTCATCAACACCTCCACCACCACCACCACTACCACAACAGCCTATCTCACCATTCCCGTTCCATTATACCCGCAGGCTTCCTCCACCAGCTCATGGTCATGACTCGTCCACTAGCTCGCCTATGGTATGTAATGAGAATATTAATGTTGATGGATCTGACGACATTTCTGAGCAGGATGGGTTGCAGGAGTCAGATGAGCCTACAACTGATTTGGATATTCCCATTGCTTTACGGAAGTCGACGAGGAGTTGTGCCAAATATCCATTATCAGCCTCTGTATCTTTTGAGCGGCTATCTGGAGATTTCAGGTCATTTGCTATGGCACTTTCAGCCATAGATATTCCACGGAATCATCATGAGGCTCTGCAGGATAGTAGATGACGGCTTGCAATGGAAGAAGAAATGGCCGCACTTCAGTCCAGAGGAACTTGGACTTTGGTTTCTATACCTCCAGATGTCAATCCAGTGAGCTGCAAATGGGTGTTCACAGTGAAGCACAATGCAGATGGCTCCATTGACAGGTACAAGGCACGTCTGGTGGCACGTGGCTTCACACAAACATATGGGGTGGATTATCTTGACACATTCTCGCCAGTGGCACGTCATTCCACCCTAAGGATCTTGCTGTCAGTTGCAGTTGCTCGAGACTGGACGCTCCATCAGTTGGACGTGAAGAATGCATTTATATATGGAGATTTGCAGGAAGAGGTGTATATGCAACAGCCACCGGGTTTTGCTGTTGAGGGGGAGTGTTCCAAGGTATGCAGGTTGCATAAGGCTATCTATGGCCTTAAGCAGAGTCCCAGAGCATGGTTTCAGAAGCTCTCGGATCTCTTCGAGAAACAAGGATACAAACGCTCCAATGCTGATCATTCCTTGTTTGTACAGAAAACAGTGAGAGGTATCATTGTCATTATGGTTTATGTTGATGACATCTTGATTACAGGAGATGATGAGCAGGGCATAAGGCAGGCGAAAGAAATGCTGGGTAGTGAGTTTGTCACTAAGGATCTTGGGGTCCTTAGATACTTTCTGGGGCTTGAATTTGCCAGAAATTCCTATGGGCTAGTCATGTCACAAAGGAAATATGTTACAGACCTGTTGAGTGAAACAGGTATGCTCGAGTGTCGACCTGCTACGACACCAATGGACCCCAGCATGAAGCTTTGTGAAGATAACACAGAGGAGGTGGACAGGAGAAGATATAGAGAACTGGTAGGCAAACTGTTGTATGTTACGATCACTAGGCCAGATATATTATTTGCAGTGAGCCGTGTGAGCCAGTTCATGGAGCAACCACGCCAGGTACATATGGATGCAATACATATGATACTTAGATATCTCAAATCTTCTCCAGGTGCAGGTCTGCTATTTAAGAAAGGAAAGGGGATTTCTATCTCAGCATGTGCAGATGCAGACTATGCAGGATGTCCAAAGGATAGGAAGACCACCTCAGGATATGCTGTCTATGTTGGAGATGCCCTAGTCTCATGGAGGAGCAAGAAACAAACTGTGGTAGCTAGATCTAGTGCTGAATCCGAATATAGGGCTATGGCCCAGGCTACTACAGAGATGATGTGGGTGAAAGCTGTGCTGACAGATCTATGTTTAGATGTACCACTTCCTATGAACTTGGAATGTGATAATCAGGCCGCTTTGTTTATTGCAAATAATCCTGCATTGTTTGCTTTGCCTGTGGAGGTTGTGGGCATCACCCTTTGCGGTAACCTGGTAACATCTTGACTCCTTCACGATGACCAAATGTTATGGACTTCAGAGGACTGGTGCATAACAAGCAGGTGACATCTTGTGGAGGCTCATCGTTGGTAGAGATTCTGGTAAGCATTTTTCCACGGCAAGAAAACCATCGCCGAGAGGTGATGGCATACATCAGCGGTAAGGTCCCCCCACCTTTAAGGGTGATGTGGTCCTTCTCGACGTTTCCTTGGTGTGTTCTTGTGGGCTCTCTGAGATCGAGATACATCTCTTGCAAGCTCGCAAGCCAGATTACTAGGGGAGGGAGATGATTTGGTGACACATGATGTATCGAGATGGAGCTAACTTTGGAAGGACTCCCCTTCACATGAGAGATCTTAGTACGGTAGAAGGCTTGTTGGCGGACTACAGGAATGCCATTTCGATTCTCAACAATGGTCTCTGGAACAAATCTGGGATTCATATGAGGGTGGAGGAAGCCGCCAAGGCTGCATCACTGCCTTCTGAGCTCTGTCTGTGTATTGGGAGGGCCATGTTTCGTGTCGGTGTGGAGGAAGTTTGCACCACCGAAGGCGATGATGATGACGGAGGTCTGAGGTTGGTGACAAGATCTGGTGGAAGCAGAAATGCCGCGACGGTTACGCTCCCTTTGTCGAAATCTTGGGAAGGCGAGTCATTTCAATTCGGCAAGGGTTCTTGATCATTCTGGGATGGTGCTTCTAACGGAATCCTAGTTGGGGGCTCCTCGGATTTGGGCAGCTAGGAGGATTTGAAAGGCATTGGATCCACTCTTCCGGACGAGGACTACTTCGAGTTTGTTGTTTCGTGCAGAGTCTGTGAGAAGCCACTCATTGGACCCTATTTTTTTAGGCCCAGTTCGATGCAGGCTTCTTCGCTCGAGCAACCATGGTGTGCCTTTCGCCCTCCGCCTAAATGAGTCAAGCATGTCTTGGGAGATATTCCTTCTAGTGTTGATGAGGGTAGCAAGGGTTGGCTTCATGCTGAAGGCAAAGATGTTGTACGCTCTTCTCGAGCACAGTTGGGTGACTCGCATCTACTTACAGTGTAGGATTCTCTACTTCATGTGGCAGTGGCTCCAGAGGTGCAGGTGCATGCTACTCGTGCTCCCCTTTCCCCAAGATTATCACCATCTTCGTGATATGGGAAGAGATATTCCCAATTGACCACGAAGGAGAAGAGGTGCCTACGATTGGCAGTCTATAGGGCCATTGAGTTATCTGGGGAGGATTTCAAGGTTGTGAACAAGGCTCCAAAGTGTGGGGGTAGCCCTGATGGCATCTCAGGAGCAGAGGGAGACATCGCAAATGTGGCGAATGATTCGAAAATCCAGAACACGAAGTCAATCAATGACATGGCAGCAGGATCAGATGTCTTCAGCCATGATCTGGTAGAATGTGTGGGGGTGGTTCCTCCCCGGGAGGTTAAAATTGTTCCGAAATGAATGTTTATTTTGGAATGTGCAGGGCCTTGGGAGGCTAGAAAAATGGTTGGCAATGCGAGAGTTGTGTATAGAGGCGAGAGCTAACGTTGCACTTTTTCAAGAAACAAAAATCTTCCAGGGGATGACAGCAGTGTAGAGTTCCATTTATGGTGGGCGTCTAACAGATTTTAGAGCCCTTGATTCGACGAGGGTGCCTGGCGGTCCCCGATGTGGTTGGAATGCTATCGGATTTGTATTGGTAGAGGAGGATCGATGGGTAGATATTCAATATCTATTGTGCTTCAAATAAAGATCGATGATTTAAAATGCGTTGTTAACATCGTCTGTGATCCAAATAACGAAGTGGGCTTTATGGAGCTACTTGATAAACTACTGCTTGTTAGAGCAAGATGCCTTGAGATAGCACGGACGATCTAATATGACACTCCACCCGGACGACAGGCCGTATATCTACAAGGAGTTGATCCCGGATCAGAAGCTTTTTCCTCGTTTGTCAACGAGTATGGATAGCAGATTATCATTGTTGCAATATTCGACCGAATGGATCGAATATTCTTATTTTGTGGGGTGGCTGAATAGAAATTTGTTATGCGGTCAATACTCGATCCAATCCAAATATTCTTGAATACTCTGCTCGAATATTCGAGTGGTCGACAGAATATTTGACCGACTATTGCAACTGACCGTTGATGTTCCCATTTATCCCGATATCACCACAATTGTTAAAGCTCCATATATATGTAACTTGTTAATTAGTACTTTTATCTTGGACTCTTATTGATTGATGGCCATATGTGTATAAATATAAAAGAATAAATATACACATATTAGACACAGTTTTTATCCTTAAAATAATTAAAATGCATAACCAAATAATTCAGAATATTCTCCTGAATATCGAATATCCTTTTATTCAGTGACCCCTCTGACTGAATATCGATTTCTACAACACTACATATTTTAGATGCAGGTGGTTGTCGATACACATTAAGAAACACTAGGTTGAGATCCCACATTGATCGCTTTCTGGTCTCAACTGAGATGAGTCAGATGACATCTATTTCCGTTGGCCCGTGTGTGGGCTCTTCCTCAAGCTCACTCAGATCGCATGTCACTCTGACGGTCCTCGAGTGAGAATGTAGAGCAAAGATCCTTCTTTAGATTCGAACATGTCTGGCTACTGGAGGATGGTTTTCATGAGATGGTGGGGACTTTTGGCGTAAATGTCAAACTAATGGATCAGGCACAACTCGTTTGGCGAGTAAGTTGGTTACTTTGCGCAGACATCTACTGGATTAAAATAGGGGTTTGCAATCAACATCGGAGCAGAAGAACTCTAGCATAGGATGAAATTGCTCAATTGGACTCGTAGGAAGATGAGCGCAAGTTGAGAGTGGCCAAAATAAAGTTGAGGACAGGACATCTTCATGAGATTAAGCTAGAAGACAAGAAGGAAGGGGAATGGAGATGGAAATCGCGGCAGTGTTGGATTAAAGAGGGAGATAATAACACACACTTTTCCATTCCATGGCTTGTGGTCAAGATGCAGGAATTATATTCAGAGCATTATGGTTGATAGAAGGCAAGTCAGGCTCTTCGTGCTCGTTTTCAGGCCTTTAATAGGAGAGTGTGACGTGTTGAATGGACATGGTAGGGGTAAGGGGTGAAAGCAATCTTTACAGAATAGGCCACGGCATTGGTTGCTCCCTTCGATGAGGTAGAGATAAAGGTGGTCTGGCAGTTTAACGCAGATGGGGTAGATAAAGAAGGTGGTATGGCAGTTTAACGCAGATGGGGCACCTGGACTCAATGGATTCTCGATATCATTTTACAAGGAGTTTTAGGACGTAGCCAAGGATGACGTTATTACAGTTATGCAAGAGTTCAAGAGAGCCAATCTAGGGTTTGAGTGGTTAAACAAGGCACTCTTATTACTCCCCAAGAAGGATGAGCTGACTAGAGTTGATGACTTCATGCCAATAGCTATGTCCTATACGATTTACCTTATCATTGTTAAAGTTTTGGCAAATCGTCTTCATGGCATCCTATATAATATCATCTCCCTTGAGCAACAACTTTTGTACCAGCCAAACAACTGGCTGATGGCTGGGAGCTAGCCTCGAAGATGGTACTTGATTGGAAGAGAACTCACTGGAAAGGCTTGATATGGAAGGTGGATTCCTAGAAGGCCTACGACTGTGGATTGACGCTTCCTTTGGGTATCTTTGCAAAAGAGGGGATTTCTTGACACCTGGATTCCTTGGGTTAAGAGATGCATTACGACGCCATTGTATGTGGTACTGGTGAATTGCCACCCGGAGGTAGGTTACTTCCAACCCCAACATGGAGTGCTTCAGGGATACCCCCTCACACTCCTCTTTGTGATCGCAGTGGATGCACTGGCAGTGATGATGAGACTGGTAGAAGGTGGAGTTTGTAAGGGATATATCAGAGGTGACATATCTATACCTATCCTCCAGTACGTGGATAACACCATGGCCTCAAATTTCAGCGAAATTCGGTCGAATTTCTGTCGAATATCGATATCCATTCGAAATCGAAATTCGACCGAAATGATCAAAATATGGGGGTCCTAGTATAAAAAATGACCGAAATGATCGAATTCCGATCGAAATTCCACCGAAATTCCACCAAAATTCTGTTTTGGTCGATATCGAAATGGTGACCGAAACCAACAATTAGGGCCCTGGATAACACCATGATCTTCCTAGATGGATATATTGGCTACGCAAGGCATGCGTCTAATATTATGAATATTTTTGGGGACATTTTGGGCATCCAACTCAATCGAGAGAAGTCGATGTTCATTCCATTTCGACTCTTCGAGTGGGGAGATTCAAGAGGATCATTTCCTATTGTGATGCCCATGTGGGACCCTTCCTGTAACCTACTTAAGTCTCCCCCTAATTGCTAGCCATCTCCATTCCTCAGATTAGAGACAAGTTCTGAACAGATTGAAAAGCAAGAAAGGGTTGTGGGGAAGGCAATTTTCGCTAAGAGAAGTGTTAGTGGCATTGGAAGTTTAGAGGAGATTGTAGAATGGATAGCATACTATTGTAAGCACGATATACTTTTAAGATTGACTATGGTTTCTTTAACATATGTAACTAGACAAGATTTTATATGATGTAAAAAACCATAATTTTTAAGATAACAAAGCATTTTAACATAATTTTTATGTCAAATAAAAAACATACCTTGTTTGTAAGTAGTAAGCTTTTTAATACGATTTTGAAAATTACTAATAAAACTAAATTAGATCTTCAAATAAGTTGAAAAAATAAATGAAGAAGGGATCACCCTGGATAGGTAACTACCCAACAACTCCATTTATTAAAACGAGAACCAAGTTTACATATGTGTTAACCAAGACTCATGCATGCATATACGAATTGTTAACATGGTGTGCTCTTGGAGTATCACAACATTCCTAGCCAAGCCACCATCATCATGCGCTACATTTTAATAGCAGTAGCACAAAGGAAAATTAGATGGTTGGTGTCTTCGTCCTACTCCATGGGGATTAGACATAATATTTCCATGTTCGAGACAAACTGCACCCTAAAGGATCTCATCAACTTGCTTCTCCTGAAGAACCACATAAAAATCTTTACATTAAAGGTGTTTACGCCAGCCAAATCAAGCGGCAATCTTCCTTAAGCTATGTGCCCTCCTACATTCTCCACATTAAAAGGACTTTGTAAGCAGATTTCATCATAAACTTCTCATACTATGTCCAATGCATGCACAACCCAAACGGACGTCAATAGGCTCCAACTCTTGCAACAACTAATTGAACTCCAAAAATTTCTAATCCAAGAGATCACTCGAAAACACCAATACACACACCAATATTCATCCACCAAAGCCTCACTATTTTCTACAGAAGGTCCCGCCGATTTTGCTAAATTGCAAATAGGTCCCTCCAAAGGCCTATTTGTGATTGTTTATCTTTTATTTCCTTGCATTTTTGCCCATGCATTGTTTTTCACATATCTTGAGCATCTTAATTCCGAATTGCATGATTTATATTCATTTTGATGCTCGTTTCATTGTCTTTTTAACAGCACAGAAAATGTTGCCACACTCTGAGAGGAAGTGGACGAAGCCTCGAAGGAACCCTCCTGAGCAGAGCATCCCGACCAATAGGAGCAAACGCTCTGGCGATGGCCCACGCAGCCGTAGGAGAAGCAGCGAGGAGGGGAATGGCACAATTCTCACGTGGCGAACAACCCATTCAAAACCGGTATGATATATTACTAACGACATTTTCTTGGCTTCCTACAATTAACAGAAACACCAGATGTATTATGTTATTAATCGTCATTTCCTTTCATTGACATGTTGATGAACTTCCAATTGAAACTATTTTTGCCAAAGGTGACGTTTTACAAATGGATCCTAACTTGATAAGGAATTCTAATGCTATCTATGGAAAAATTCTCATTCATTTATTTCAGTTTTGCAATAACTCTCTATTAACTGATTTGAACATATATAAGTTATTTGACATTAATCGAATGAACATCATAAGATGAACATTTCTTGGGATACCCAAGATTCCATAGTTCTTTAAATGCTAATTACCAGTATTTGTCTTTGAATTTACCAACAAAATATATATATCCGATGCCACCTATAATCCCCAGACTGTCAAACCCCTGCAAATTAAATTTCCAACTCCAATGCTCCTACAACTCAACGTTGGCCCGATCCGTACCAAACCACACCGCTCCAAAAAAGATCACGTGGACCCTCGTATCTCTCGCGTTAAAAATCAGATATTGGAGAGCTCCGACGTACGCCAGAGGGATGAAATCGAGAGAGTGAGTGTAATTGGGGTCAAAAAAACTCACAAGGGGCTCGGATTCTTCTTCTTCTTCACGGGAGGTGCGGGAGGTCTGGTGGCGGCGGCGCCACCAGAGGAGGGGGAAGAGGGAGAAGACGAGGAGCATGCAGACGATCGCCGTGACCACTTCCTCCATGTCTACGATCGATCGATCTCGAAAAGAAGGATAGGAAATTTGGCCGCGATCGCTTCTAGGGTTTTTACAGATTTGCGGGCTCCGACGGAAGCTTGCTTCCCGCGGTCGCCAGACTCGAAGGGAATATTAAAGAAAACTACAGATAAAATTACTCTTAAATTGATATTGAAAATTTACTTCGATGAAAATATGGATAAATTCAAAAAAAAAACATCATCTATTCATTGATTTTAATTACAATTTTTTTTCAAAAAAATACACCGATAATGTCAAATTTAATTTTCAGTGACTAAAGTAGCCTCTACTTCCTCTTTAAAAATCTAATTACCGAGATAAGCCCAATTTAGAGTTTGGCTCGATAATTTTTTGGCGATCACAAGTTAATTTCCATCACCATCAATTGTTCGATGATGTCTGAATGCATCACTCCTAGCTTATTAACAAGAAAGAGGTCAACGATCGTTGTGAACTTTCAATTGCACAATGACATGTTCTATAGTTGCATGTGTAAGGATTTACTTAGATTCGTCGAAATTGTAGGTGAAGTTCAAATGGAGTACTCAGGCTATGGAGTTATATTCTAGTTAGGATATAATCTTACAAAACACCAAATTAGCTATTTATTATTCTTAATGAATTATGAAGAATTAATATTATCGGCTAATTTGATAGTAAGCTCGTGGATAATCTAATCAATATGCGATGGAAAGATCAATTACTATATGGGTAAATGGATCACATGAATAGAACGAGGTAGTTGGGGCAACTACCTCAGTGACAACTTACGGACACATGTATTCACCTCATGGGCACCTATTGAAAAACTAACGATCATCTAGCGCTTGCCTCATGGTCAATCCATATAGTTACATCACGGTTGCCCTAAGGATATGTCGCTTCGTGCTCACCTCATGGATAGTTCACAACTATCTTGTGTGTGTTTCTCTCACGTATAGCATGTGCCTCATGTGCATCCCTTTGGATTAGTTTGGCCACCTTGTAATCGTCTCAATGACCACCTCATGGTTGGCTTCAAGATAGCGTGCTTCGTGCGCGCACACCTGGTGAATAAAACATAACCACCTTACAAATAGCTTATGGTAAAAAAAGGAAGGTCTAAATCTGTAGATTCTCATTCTTCTATTTTTTTATTTTTTAAAGATATGGTATAGAGATTTTAAAAAAAATAATATAGGTACACAAGTCATCAACTTCATAACCTTTTGTAATCGTGGGTAAACGAACATAGAATGCATGCGTATAGTGTCAACTTGGACAAAAGACAACCATCAACATCATCCGTAATATATACAAGCTTGATACTTACACTAGAGATCTTATTCCAGTTAGGACTGATTTTTGTTTGTTAGAGATCTAGTCTTAATCAAATACGTGTATGTATATGTTAACCTAAAGATCTGACACATACATTTAGGTGTCATAACTCAAATCAAATGGTTACACATGCGTAGTATCCTACAAAATCGATACATACATTTGGGTATCTTGTTCAAAATCAAGTAATTACGTGTATGATAATCATATGGCGATACATATCTCGGTTTAGGTGCATATACGTCGAACCCGCTCTTTTGTCCGTGACTCCTTCAAGATCATCGGTCGAGACATCCCTCCTCGGATTCAACGTGCTGTGAATCATATGTCAACAATTATGCCTATTAACATTTTCATGATTTTTAGTTCAGTCGCTGTTGAAATAGGCAGATTAATACATATTATATTAAAAAAGCACCTACAATTGTCACTAAAAATAAAGCGACAAATAATGCAAATATAAGAAGTAAATTTACAGTAAAAATTAAAAAGAGTTTTCGACAAATTGTGTGATTTTTTTAGCGTCAAAAAAAATTGTGTGATTTTTTGAAATACAAATTTTAGCGATGTAATACCTTGTCAATAACGTTATATTTTTCCGCTAAAATGACAAGTCTACCATTGCAGATAATTATATATGTAATCTAAAGTTTAGATAAGTAGTGTATAGTTAGGTATACTGATTTTGGAAATACTTATTTTTTAACTCTTTATTATTTCTACCCAAAAAAATAAAGAAGATAAAAATAACTCAAACTTCCAAGAATCTTACTAATATATAACAACAATCTATGAGCCTTTCACAACTAAGACTAGGCAGCCAACTAATGAAGACTTGGAGATAAATTGTTAAGTTTTTAACGAAGTCAATAAATATACATCATAAATACAATCATGTCCTTGCCGAGTCAACAACAAATAAACAAATGAAAAAAACAATACATGGGTGAATTTGCATACAACAAACCAATACTTTCAAGTTTTATTTTCCAAAGGCGAAAAGAATCCGAAAAATTAAGAAAAAATATCGAAAAGCCCCAATCAAAATATTGTCCCACAATGAATCATGAGAGAAGTGCTAGCCCATGTCATCTCATGCAACCTCCACATTGACATAAGCATTCTCCTGCCTCCTTTCTACCCCTTCGGTAGAGGTTGCGCAGGACGTTGCCATCTTGGGTGGTCGAGAAGAACGTGTCGTGGATGAGCCAGAAGAAGATGGCGGGGATGACTTCGTCTTCTTCCTCTTCCCCTTCTTCGGAGCCTTTGGGATTTCAGGGATCTCGATAGCAGGTGTTGCTTGGATCTCTCTGTCTTGCTCGAAGTCTAGCAATGAGAAAAATCAAATGCTCCTCTATCAGTTGATACAAAAGCAGAAAAATGATCAAGGAAAACACGCATAATCACAAACACGATGATATACAATGATCCAGCAATGAGAATACTTCATTGTTCAGGTCATGCTCTCTCTCTCTCTCTCTCTCTCTCTTTCTTTCACAAGAGTAATATGTATGAGTTACTATGAGCGGTTGCCCCTGAAGGGCATACTTAATTTCTTTTAATAGTAGGCCCAGTAATTTCAAGGGTCTGGAGCGTCCCTCTTGGGATTCAAACCCGGGACTTTAAGGTGTAGGTACATTGCACTACCACCAGACCACTCTTTAAGTTTGAAGGGACATACTTAATTATACAATTATAGTAGAGTCATTAGGGTTACATAAAATTACCTCAAGTTGGGTTGACAGAATTGATTCAAGAGACATGGCGCGGATCGATTTTCACATGAGAAAATTCAACATATATATCATGTATCAAAGAGTTTACTTGAAATACAAATTAATCATAATTTTTTTTATTCTTGAAGTGTTATTTTATTTATTTCTTCAAGCATTGGATGTTAATCAAGTAATAAAGCTATCTTCAAGATAATTATAATATTGTCATAAAGAGATTTTTCAACATGGCTACATTCATTAAGAAGTAAAATAAGATACTAAAACTCATATATATATATATAAGTAATTAAAAAAATCCGCAAAATTACAAAAGACCTTTGATGTCCAAAGGCAGAAACCTAAAATTGTTCGAAAGCGAAATAGAAAACAAGAAGGAACCGATTTTGATGAAACTTGATCAACAAAGAATCCAACGAAATCCGACCGCATTTTGTCGAAGGGAAGCACCTTGGGAAGCCCACGAGGGCGCCCTCGACTGCCCGCAACTGCTCGAGCATCCGGACGATATCTCACTCGACAGCTTCAAATCATTCACCTAAAAGAACAACATTCAATTCTCATAATCAATCGACGTAATCAAGATCGAAAGCGAGGATCGACGATCGGCCCGACGTACCCAATCCATGTTGGAGAATCCATCCCCACTGATATGCCCAACATGCCTCACTTCTGTCGGAGGCCCTATCACCATCTCATGTTCCCTGTGAACTGTAACATCAAAACAAAAGAGATGATTAATGATGGTGCTAATTACAATCAAGAGATTCAAACTAACATCTTGATTGCTTTTTACCGAAGATTTGGGTGAACTGCTTGATCCCTTTGAAGATCCCCTTCATGTCGAAGGGGATGAGAGTTCTCTCTCTCTCTCTCAGACCCTCAACGGAGATGGGAACCCCCACAGGAGGAGGTCGAGGAAATTAAAGAATGGAGCCACGAAGACATGAAGGCCATAATCACAACTTTAAAAAAAACAATGGAGGATTTTAATAAAACTAGAGATGGGGTCGCAATCAAGACACGCTTTGATGTTATAAATTAGGAGGATATTCTAGCTGTGACTTGGAGAAGCCACAGAGACGAAAGATCATGTAGTTGGCACCTTGCCAACCCTGCATGCAGTGTTTCGATTGCGAGCGCTTTCATGGCGATCTCGGATGATCGAACGGCCGATTTTACTAGATGTGGTAAAATCGTAGCCGTCGGAGTTTGTCTTACGATCGGGATGACATGTGTTCTTATCTTTTATGTAATTACAATAAAACTTTTTAAAAAAAATATCTCTAACCTATACCATTGATCTTCATCAGTTAAATCATTAATCGCATAGACATATGATCTAGAGTAGGTGTAAAGACAGAGCTTCTCTGGGATCGCTTTGATGGGAGTTTCGGTTGGGACTCTACCATGTCCCTCGAAACCTAGCATGGTGCATTCGAGCTCGATCCCCGCCATTTGGCTATGTGTTATGTACTCCTCTCTTGATTACAACCTCAACATGAACTGTGCACCGCCCCTTCGTGCGAGTTCTTCTAACATAATATGCCGCGAGAATCAATGACCACTTCATTTAAGCGATTTAGCATAGAGGTGAGGGAAGTTGATGTTGGAGGAAGAAGATGAGAAAATAAGGAAGACGAATGGAGCAGTTGAATATATTTTTACATCATAATCCTTGAGGTGGACTTCGGTTGGGGGTTACCCCCACTTTGGGTGGGTAGCCCCCCAAAACCCACACTTTTAACCCACTAGTGGGGCCCACTCTCTTTCCATCAAAAAAATTATATATTATACCATCATATCATCTAAAAATCATAAAATACTCAACTTCTACTCATTATTCCAAACTTCAATATAATCATATCACAACAATTACCCACTTTTTCAAATTCCAATACAATCATATCATAATAACTACCTACTTTTTCAAATTTCAATACAATCACAACACACAAACCCTCCCAACCCTTAACCCACCAACCAAACACACTAACAAAAAAACAAATTATCCACCCCCGGATAACCCACCAACCAAACACACTAACAAAAAAACAAATTATCCACCCCCGGATAACCCACCAACCAAACGCACCATGAAAGATTGTCCAACTACGTTATAACCCCCGTAGTTTTTGTTATTACTCTATGACAGTTAAAAAATTCATAGTGATGCTCATAATCTTAAGAACTCTTACACCACAATCCTTGTATAGGGGCATATGTGTTAAATAGAGTAAGAATGCGTGGATTGCGGTGTAGTCACAAAGATTTCATGTTTTGTAGTGTCACCTAACAAGATTTTAGGGAGCATGGTGTAAAAATAAAAAAACTACTAAAACATACATTCTGTTATTATTCTAAAAATGACTATGTTATAGTCACATTGTCAGATTTAAAATGACTATGTTATAGTCACATTGTCAGATTTAAGGATTGACCATTGGATCTCAGCATGGTTAGAGAGTAGAAGCATATATGTATATATGAGGCCCTTCCAATGAGTTGGACCTTTCCTAAAATTTAAAAAGTCACTACTAAATTTGTAAATTGTGTCACAAATTTGTAAAATACAAACCACACATTTGTAAAATAATGATGATCGTACTTTTTTTTTGTAAAATATAGCATTCATAATGATGTTTTAGTAAATCTTTCTTGATATACATATTATATTAACATTTATTATTAAATTTATTATGTTAGAAATTGTGTAAAATAAATAGAAAAATATCCAAATTGATGTAACTTTCTATGCATCCATGGAAGGCCCACCTCATTAGAAGTTTCCCTTATATATAGAGGAAGGGGGGAGTGGGGAGCTTGCATAACGTTTTCCCTATATATAACAAGAAAGAGATGGGTTGGGGAGCTAGCACCTTCGTGCATGTAACTTTACATGCACCTTGGTGCATGTAATTTTAAAAGCACCGGTGTCATTTTTTAAATGAAACCTTAGGAGATTTACTTAATATTTTTAATGAAATATGTGTTTCAAATTTCGTGTAATAGATATTCTTAGCAAGTCCATCTAGACAACTCAATTTAAGCAATTCTAAGACTGCTAAAATTTAGCAGTCTTGATGGAGGGATTAGAAATCTCGAATTAAGTCGAATTTTTAAGACATCATGGTGATATATGGTGATCAAAGTCTCACATGTTTTCGTTTCAAAAAATATCAAAAAATAGGTATTTATGGCACTGGTGCATGTAAAGTTGCGTGCACCTTGGTGCAAGCGTCCCAACCTCATATGTGTGTGTGTGAGAGAGAGAGAGAGAGTAAAAGGAAGTTGTTCTCTGTAACAACCAAGTTGGTTGTTACACGTGGCAATTTCCTCCTTTTTCTCCTTACTACTCGGGGATAAAATCCCGGAAATTACAAATGTCAAGATAGGAATAACACTTAATATTATTAGAAATGCTCAGAAAATATCATATTCATAAAGCAGAAACATAGACGCACCTCTATTAATGTGTACTATACTGAATGGATCGATTTGAATTGGAATTTTCGATTCCTTCAGAACTTCCTAGGTGAAATTAGAATTTTTTTAGTAAATCGATTTTGTTTCAAAAATTCTACCATGTATATTCATCTATATATCCCTCGAAATGTCATTCGAATTTCGTGAGAAACGGAGACTCATGTGCCCTCCATCTAGAACAGATAATTTTTAACGGTCTGAAATTTGCTGTAATCAACTTGTTCTAGATGGAGGGTAAAGGAGTCTCTATTTCTGACGAAATTTGAATGACATATAGGAAGCATATATATACATGATTTTATTTTCAAAAAAACTAAAATGGGGGGACTGCCTTAAAACAGCTTCCCCGACCTCTGCCTCTCTCTCTCTATATATATATATGGTTTTTATCATTTGTGTCCCTCTTAGATCTTGCAATTTCAGTTATGTCCCTCCTTTTTTTGGGAATATCAGCAGTGTCCCTCGAGTTTTTGGCTTTCTATCACTTGTTCCCCTCCGTTGCTTTAACTGTCACTTAGTCGAACTTAACCATGGTGTCTTCAAACCATTTATTGTTAAGAGGGGTATAACCGCCCAAACATCTTCCTCCACCACCTCGTCTTCTTCCTCCCCCCATCTACTTCCTCTTCCTCCCTTCTCTTCCTCCTCCACAGCTCCTCCGTGCTCTGCCCACGCACCTCCACATCTCTGTCGTCCTCCTCCTCCCGCACCTCCCCTCTGCCCACCTGCACCTCCCCTCTTCCCCAGCTCGCCCTCTCCGCCCCCAGCACCTCCCTCTGCCCCAGCTCTCCCTCTCCGCTCCCAGAACCTCCATCCGCTCCTCCACCTCCCCCCTCCACCCCCCGCACCTCCCCCATCCGCCCCCATGACCTTTGGCTCATGCTTCATCACCCTCAGGACGTCCGTACACGATGGGACATACACCGCCCACGTCACCGCAAAAGCAGTGGGGGCCATCACTCTGCGATACCTGCACGACACTCGGTCCCCCGAACAGGTTGTGCAGGCCGCCGATTGCCTCGGGTAAGCTCCATCGAGGAACATCTCCAGATAGTGACCACTTCCCAAGTTGCAACCACCAAGATCATGCAGCGGAAGGATGGACTCCCCCCTGTGAACTGGTTCATCTTGCCATCGCTGTCGTAGGTGAGATCTGACAACACTTTGTTCATGGCTGGCCTCTCGTCAAGGTGGTGAATGAGGACAACTTGGAAGAGCTGTCTAATTGCCCAGAAGTCCAGTACTGATGTAAACAGAGAGAGGTTCACGTGATAGGTCCTTATCGGATCGGAGCAAGGGGCTCAAGGCGGAGGAGGTTGCACGAGAGCTGGGGAGGAGTAGGTGGTTGTGGGCGGAGGGAGGAGCTAGGGAGGAGGAAGAGAAGAGGAAGAAGATGGGAAGGACGAAGAAGATGACGTGGAAGACTTTTCAGCCCTCTGTTTTTAAATTAGTTCCATCTGTATCCTCAAAGTTAATGTTCGTTAGCGTTGGTTATGCACAACCACTAACCCGAGGGACACAAGTGATAGAAAGCTAAAAAGTCGGGGCCACTACTGATATTCCCAAAAAGGGAGGGGCATAACTGAAATTGCAAGATCTTAGAGGGACATAAGTGATAAAAACCCATATATATGGGTTAAATGGGGTTGCCCCCGTCCCATTTTTCATTTTTTTCAAAATTTCTTCCGTGAATATTCATCACTATATCCCTATATTATGTCATTCAATTTCGTGCGAAACAGAGACTTCTACAACCTCCATCTAAACAATTATTTTTTAAAGGTCGCATAATTATTGAAATCGACCATGTCTGGATGGAGAATGTAGGAATCTCTATTTCGCACGAAATTTGAATGGCATAATATCCGGATATAGTGATGAATATTCACGAAAGAAATTTTTCAAAAAAAAAGAAAAAAATGGACGAGAAGAGCTAAGTTAACTCTTGGAATATATGTGATATGCCCATTCCCGGAACCTAGCGCCATCCTGCAAACTCTAAATAGAACCATCTGTTGCCATCGGATCATATATTTTTGCTTCTGAAAAAGAGAGACAAACCACTCTGCACTCGCAAGTTGCAAAAGCTTCAAATTGCCCTCTTACATGTGATGAAGCTGTAGTACCTAATGTAGTGATGCTATATGGATTTAATGCTATATGGATTTAACATTCGTAAGGTGGTTCTGTAAATTGTGAGCATTGATTTGTTATTGAGAGTGACCATGGCCGTGGATGATGTAGCTATGTTTAAGGAGATTTCTTTCACTATATAGAACAAGGCTCGACGAATCCCATGCCCGCAGTCGATCGTGCACGAGAGAGGGAGAGTGTCGATGTTGGATGATCGCGAGAGAGAAAGAGAGGGTGAACTCACCAGCATTGTCGTCATCGTTGTCCTGATCTTCCTCTTGCCAGCCGCCGTCAACACACCAGAATGAAGCCTCAAGATGCCAAAAAAAAACAGGGTTTCTAATTTTGAATAAGCAATTAAGGTGACGTTAATGAAGGAGATAATTGAAGTGTTTACATACTATATTTAGATAATGTATAAAGACCAGAATGGGTTTTTGCTTAATTCATAAATAATATTAACGTGTCATTAATACCTACCACATGATTAATTACGAATGGTTGAGATCGATGGCTTTCCTTATGGATGAAAGAAACATGTCTCATTTGAAAGATATCATTAAAGTTATATTGTATGCACAGGAGCACATATATTATTGTACTTAAATAGCACAAATGTAAAGAGATAGTTTTGCTAGATTATCAAAACTAATGATTCGACCATTGAATTTTTCGACGAGATTATAAATACTTTATGTTCACTTGAAGATTAGGGAAAGAGGATGAATAAAGAATTGGGGAGTTTATGTTCTGTTTGCTTTCTTCAATGTTAGTGGGATAAAGGTAAAATAACTAGAACTATTTATATTCCATGTTCGTTTGTTATTAACTTTTTTTTAATAAAGTAGGCAATAGATTTTTGTAACAGATAATTGGTATAAAGGGAAATAAATAGGAATCATTACTCAGAGGAAGGAAAATAATTTTTCATGTGTTTCCTTTCTACCTTGTTGGGGTCATTACTCAAAGAAAGGAAAATAATTTTTCATGTGTTTCTTTCATTTAATATATCCAATCATTGATTTCTTAAATACTACAATATGTATCTTATCATCCAAAAATTACAAAATAATTAGCATATGGTCTTTTTTTTCAAAATCAATAAAGTCACGTGGAGAAAACTGTAACAGCCTGGATCCTCGGTGGCCAGCATAAAACATATCAAATGCCACGTCAAATCCGAGTGTTACTCACAAACATCAATGATATCACAAATAACAGAAGGAACCATCTTAACCTTCCTTTATCCAAAAAAAGATATACATCTCTAATACATATCCAAGATCTTTCATTCCAGTTGGCACAATGATATCCTTCCTTCAAGACTCGCTAAGTCTCCGAACCGCCACTAAATTTCTTCTCACATTAACCTGAAATAAAAACACAAAAATACATGGTATGAGCTTAACGCTCAGTATGTGTCGAGAAAAGGTCAAGCCAGCTAGCGAAAAATCTAGTCTCCTGATGCTATTACAATTAACTCCATGCATGGATAATTAGCTGGATAAATAATTTCCACAATGAATTTTTGTAAATCTTATATATTCCCCAACCCGGAATAATGTCCATAACATGCATTATTCATGGATACAGTCCTTGAATATGATCTTGATCATACCATAATATGCATGGATTTCACTATTTCTCTTGTCAAATTTACCAAATCAATAATTACATAAAGATTACATATATGAAATTATGTGTTACACCCATAAACCTATTGCTATGAATTATCACATATAAGCCCTTATTTTATCCTAACAATGAGGTTTGCTTTGTTCTCATTTCCATCATCATAATTATATACTTTTTCATATAACGTATCATACACAAAAGTAGTATCATGGAATATTCATCCCAAAATACTCTTATGATAGTGAATATAACATTTGACGGTTGTCATTCAATAGCATCATATGAATCACTCATAAACATAAGTATGCATATAAAGGATATTCTTTTTATATTCATGCAATGCCTACCATACTTTCCGTATATGCCCTTAAGGTTATAACCATATTTGCACATATGCCCATAGCAATAACATAATTATGTATATACCTAAGCATTTCAAGTAATTGCACATATACTCTTATCATTCCAAAAATTTGCACATATACACTTGGCATTTGACATAATTATATACTTAGCATTTCACATAAATGTACACGCACACTTAACATTTTACATATTTACACATATACATTTAGCATTTCACATAAATGCACATACACACTTAACATTTCACATATTTACACATATACACTTAGCATTTCCCATAAATGCAAATATTCACTTAACATTTCACATAAGCAATTGGCTTCCACATAAGCACTTAGCTTATTCATGATAGATTTGTCTTATCTCATAATTTATTGGGTGGCTTTGGTGGCTTTTACCGCTGGCACACGCGGTCACTCAATCATTACATAGAACATGATGACATCCGCGCTGAGTCAATGGTGGACTTTCCAGTAGGTTCGACTGAACCTGACACCCCCCGGAAGGTGCTTCCCTTTAGGCTCTCAGTAAATGGACTCTAGAGGTGGCTCCCACGTTAGATGTAGCACTTAGCTCCGCTTACCGTTTAAGTGCCATTATTCATTTAAGGAATTTTTCAATTGCTTACGTACAATATCTTTTTTCATACAATAGTGGCTCGTGTAACCTTTTGGTTCCACTTACATGGTGGTCTTCATTGTACAAAATTTACAGCTAACACACACACACGTTCTTTCCTTTATATTAATCAATCTTTTTCATACACTTGAAAATAACTATTCTTGTTTTGAGTTAATTTTAATATATTAACTTTAATACTCACTCATGCTTCATAACATCATAGTTTCCAAACACATAATCAACATGTAGATACTCGACCATTTTTACAAATAAGCTAAGTATCAACTATTGATAATAATATAGATAACCAATCCCCATATTTGTAGTAATATATATTTACATGCCTACTTTTTAACATGTCATTTGAGGTCGAAAGTACGATCTCATAAAACACTTTCACCTTATAAACATGGATAATACTCAACAATACCTAGCATATCGTTACGTTCCAGGAACCACAATATGTTATATGATAACAAAACTATATTAGTGGACATGTCATATCATATTAATGGGTCAGTATACTCTTTCTTAATCAAGCTTTTATGTGGTAAAATAACTTGTACCGTTTATTAATCATTCCTTCCTTTTTTCTCAGTTTTCATCTAGCACCATCAATGGAGTAATCAATTAATTGTTCGTTTCTCCTAAGGATATTTCACAACCTACAACTTTCTCATCTTTCTACATCTAATTAATCTAATTAAATATTGATAGCATCAATCAACTTAATCACTACATCTATTAATTAATTAATGGTAAAGTGTTGGGGAAACCGTCAATAACATTATCACAACAAATCTTTGGATCATTATTAGAGTTAAACTATATATGGAAAGCAATAACATGTATATCGAAAGTTCTCAATTTAGCTTAACTTATCATCACTAACTAATCAGAATATAAGTTAATAATGCTACCGTAACTTCCATAGGTGCCATTGCGTATAGTTTATCATCGGAACTGCTAGTCAAATGTTAATTAATCCAGGATACACGTCTAGGTTATATATAATTATAAGTCTATTCCTAAGACCATGAATACATTATGCTATAAAAAAATACATAATAATAAATCATCTACTGTACATATTTTGACATTTACAACGAATAACACATGAACTTGATAAAACATGTACATACTTGATGTAACATGAGGAGACGTTAGGACTAGCAACTGCGATTTTCAATACATGTTTTATTGCATGCCATATACCAACAATATTTCATTTAATAACATGGCAAGATATTCCATTTGGCATAAACGAACATGGAAGATTTATACATATGCTTTTAAGCTATTGTCGTTCCTCAAATCATAAATCATATTACTTGATCATATGCATGAATCAGTTTACATATATCGAAACAAATACCTCTATGATTAAATAATGGCATAGATCATCGTTGAATGATATTGATAGTTTTAAATAATAGATATACATTCATATGTGACATGTTATCATCAATTCCGAATCCTAAATGTTCGACACATACCTCAATGTATGGAAACATGAAGACGATTTGATTACGCGGATCCAGATCGTCGCCGACCACGTTGATGTACCTCGGATCTTGTCGGATCCAAATTCAACGTTAACAGAAAGGTCGTCGCCAATGCTCACTGTATGCGTCTCCGATTCCACCGTATCAAATTCGATGTTGAAACGGATTTGAATCCGGCATTGCCTCCTCTCCTTCTCGTGCTCTCTCTCTACCTCTCTCTTCACATGAATTTCTACCACTCCTCTCTTCTCTCCTCACACCCACTCTCTTCTCCATTCCCTCCCTCATTAATTCTCTCTCTCTCTCTCTCTCTATCTTAAGGATGGAGAGAGAGTCATCCATGCCAAAATAAGTTACTCACGTGCATGGAAAGGTTGATTGAAGTGATCCTTCGTAACTGTCATCACCATGCACGAAATCTCCTTCTAAAAATAGAAATTGCATGACAATTAAGGGGATTGAATTAGCCATACATAACTGCCCATCTCTCTCTTTTATTATTACTTTATTCTTTTTTAATATCTAATAATGGCATAGTGTCGTTACAATCTACCCCACTTGAAGAAAATTTCGTCCCGAAATTTACCGGTCAAGAAACTTAACTAAAATCTCATGATATTGACTTACATCTCATTCCTATATTATTCGGTTTGCTCTTTATATTTTATGGGACCATCTTTCTTGTTCTTTACTTTAGAACCGTTCCCTTGCATCTAGATCTTTTCTAACAATATGACAATCGCCTCCTTCAAGGTTTTGATTGCAAGATAATTCAACCAACTAGAACATATCTTCACCTACGAGACAAGAGTAACCAACCCAACTAAAACCTGATAGAAAATTGTAAGGGTCAATTTATGAGTTGTCACTCAGTTAAAATAGTAAATCAAAGTGTGAAATTTTGGTATGCATGGAAATGCAGATCTAATCAAAGTTAAGATATAGTAATCCATAGAAATGAAAGTGGCTATCAACTGTAATCATCATATATGTCTGCCTATATCTTTGGTTTGTTTTATTTAATACTAACTAATGATCTTGAATAATATTAATATTTTAACCAACCAAAATAATTGGATCCAGTTACCACAATCATGTATTATAGATAACCTAAGTGGCTCATGTTCTAAAGTTCAAACCTAAACATACATGCAAGATCACAAGTGAGTTTTTTTGTCATCAATATTATCTAATAAATATATCAATAAAATGATAGTGTGTAAAGTATATGTGCTATCAACAACACAAAGCATCACAAAATTTCCTAGTTAATCTCAAAGCACCCAACTCATCAACGTAATGTAGCTAGCAGCTTTGTGAGGTCAAAAGGCATCACTAAGAATTCTTAGTAGTCTTTGGCATATCTACACTCTTTATGGTTACTAATGGTGATCTAACTAAAGATCAATCTTGGAGAAGACGGTTGCTTGTTGCAATTGATCATCTATGAAGAAGAAAATACTTTATCTTTAGTAAACTTAATCCATAGTTGGTAGAGTCTAAATAATGAAATCACTCCAAGGAGAAATCAAGCCTTACCAATCCCTTATCTAATTGTCCCTTCTATTTATTTTTTTAAGTTCAAGTAACTCATATGGGTGTAGTACCTAATAAGACATCAATAATGAAGTCAATAACTCTTTCGGAAAGATGGTCATAAAACTATCAACAACTTTATCTAAAAATCCCATAATACTTCTAAAATCCCAAGTCGCATATGAGAAACTTTTTTTTGTTAACTAAGTTCTACATCTGATGAGCATTCGATAATAAAATAATCATCTGACTCTCCTTTTTATGTCTCCACAAATAAAAAAATTGGTATTACGTTATCTGCTAAAGTCACTTTCTTCTCCTTGGGACCATCGGTAGTATCCAAGATTAGGTCTATCTCCTTATTGGTCAGTCCTCTAATACAAATGATATCTTCTAAAGACATAAAGGTCATGCTAAATTTTCGATCACTTGCGTATTTTTCTATACTAAAGGTCTTACGCCATCTATGATTGGATATCTCATGCTCATAGGAACTACTGCTCTGATACCACCTGTAACAGCCCGGATCTTCGGTGGCCAGCGGAAACATATCAAATGCCATGTCAAATCTGAGTGTTACTCACAAACATCAATGATATCACAAATAACAGAAGGAACCATCTTAACCTTCCTTTATCCAAAAAAAAGATATACATCTCTAATACATATCCAAGATCTTTCATTCCAGTGGGCACAATGATATCCTTCCTTAAAGATGTTTCTGAAGATTGGTATAAAGGGAAATAAAGGGAAATAATTTTTCATGTTTTTTCTAATACATCTCTAATAAAGTAGGCAATAGATTTTTGTAACAGATAATTAGTATAAAGGGAAATAAATAGTAATCATTACTCAAAGGAAGGAAAATAATTTTTCATGTGTTTCCTTTCTACCTCGTTGGGGTCATTACTCAAAGAAAGGAAAATAATTTTTCATGTGTTTCTTTCATTTAATATATCCAATCATTGATTTCTTAAATACTACAATATGAATCTTATCATCAAAAAAATTACAAAATAATTAGCATATGGTCGTTTTTTTCCAAATTCAATAAAGTCGCGTGAAGAAAACCCTCTCAACAACCAAACCTTCATCCAACCGAGCGTCCATCCAAACAGTGACGACAAACACTGAAGCCTGGGGCTTCCGCAGCACCCGTGCACTGCTTTGAGTGATACTTTGGAATGGATCTCGAGCCTCAATGACGGGGACTCGCACCGACTTTGGTACGCCGTCATAGCTGCTACTTCATGGGAAATTTGGAGAGAGCGAAATCAAAGATGAGTTGCGGGTTGCTACTCCACGCCACGAAAGGTGGCCTGCTCTACAGTGACCGCTGCTCAATCTCTGGAGAACTGAGTCTGGAGCCGATTTTTGCCTTCTCCAAATCCTGGACTTGGTTGCATGAACTTCTCTTTTTTTGGTTAACCTCTCTGTTACTCCACATTTTTTTCTAAACTTTCTCCTTTTTGGTGTCTTGTATACTCGGTTTACACACTTAAATACAAAAGGAAAATCTTACCCAGCAAAAAAAATATCTACATATAATTTTTTCTCTATGACCCCTCCGTCCAAATCTCAAAACAACTGACATTTCACAAAAGAAAGATAAGTTAAGAATCCATCACGGGTGGCGTGAGAGCAGCAATGATAGCTCGTACAGTCCTGTCCATCCATCATGGGATTCCCTCCTTTCCCATTGATAGATCATCGATGACAAAAGAAAGATTCCTGATGCCTGCTCTGATTGATCATGATTAGAACAGGTCTAGCGCAGCTTTGAGAAGGAATCTTACAGGTCCAGAAAGGCAAATTTCAGGAAAAGCCAAATTCCCATGATGAGGAAGGGAAGAGAAGGGACCCGTGGTCTCTCAACCACACGTAGACTATGGTAAAGATATATAATAATAATAATAATAATAATAATAATGTTAATAATAAGGGATTGATGTCATTCAACATGACTGCTCCGCTTCATTTTTGGGTAAATTTTTTTATTATTTTTTAAAAATATCATCATGTATATTCATCCATATATCTCTCCTATATGTCATTCGAATTTTGTCAGAAACAGAAACTCCTACGGCCTCCATCCAGACAGGGTCGATTTAAAAAATCCTGCGACCGTTAAAAAATGATGTCTAGATGGAGGTCGTAGGAGTCTCTGTTTCTGACGAAATTCGAATGACATATAGGATGGATATATGGATCAATATGCATGGTGATATTTTTCCAAAAAAAATAAAAAAATTGCGATAAATAGGACGGGGGCAGCCCCATTTTTTCTTAATAATAATAATAATAATCCTGTGAATGATAGTGCACTCCCTACTTTGCTTTCTGAGCAATCATTATCCCATAATCATACTCTCAGGAATGATTGGCATGCTTCCTGCACGAGTAATACTCCATTGCAGAAAATTGTGGAGGTAAGACGGACTCAGATGGGTTTGACGATTCCGATGATGATGGTATCATTCTTGTGATACTGTAAGGGAGCGTTTGGTTGGTGGGTTATCCAGGGGCGGATAACCCGATTTTGTGTTAGTGTGTTTGGTTGGTGGGTTAAGGGTTGGGAGGGTTTGTGTGATGTGATTGTATTGGAATTTGAAAAAGTTAGTAGTTATTATGATATGATTGTATTGAAATTTGAAAAAGTGGGTAGTTATTGTGATGTGATTGTATTGAAATTTGAAATAATGAGTAGAAGTAGAGTATTTTATGATTTTTAGATGATATGATGGTATAATATATATTTTTTTGATGAAAAGATGGTGGACCCCACAAGTGGGTTGGGAATATGGGTTTTGGGAGGTAACCCACCCAAAGTGGGGGGTAACCCCCCAAACGAACACACCCTAAGTAATCTGGTGGGCTGAGATGTTTGTTTTGGTGTTTGGATGGAGGATTTGCCATTGGAAAGGTTTATTGTTGTATGGGTTTTCTTTTATGTTTAAGAGAGGTAGTCGGTTCTTTTTTATTTATGCCATGTTATATAATATCTATTGTTGATTGATGATTGATGTGAATTTTCAGTCGAATTGCGGTCAAATTTTGATCACATGACACTATGCGACAAACTATCGAGATGGCTTTCAATCGTTGCCCAGTCATACTTAAGTACGATGAGATATCCGCATGGACAATGGGATCCGCTTACATACCTCAAACACTACATCAAAATACATAAGTTTAGAGAGTGCATAACAAGAGCAATGACCATGGTAGCAACATATGCGTAAAATTTGAAGCTAGTACGTGTTGTGACACCAGAGTGTTGGAAACAATACTAGGGGCTTGATTTGGTTGCGTGTGTCCGAAGGCAAACACGAAAATACGCATGTGTTCGACTATATGCAATTTCGGTCTGTGAAGCTCCACAATCTTGGGAAGCTGGCAACATCAGAAAACATCAAGGAGATCGTTCGAGGTGTCTTACCATCGCTTCTTTAATACATAATCTACCCTCAAAGGCCATGTATTTAGCAATTTAGGAACTTATTGTGTGTTGTTTTCGCATCTTGCCTCAAGGAATAGGCACGAGGCAAACACATATGTTACTCGTGACTCGGTGATTCATTCCCTTTATTCTTAATTTTTGTCTAAAATTTGAGTTAAAATACATGTAAATACTTGCCAGATTTAACTCCTTAATAAATTACATATCATTAATACAAAAAATATTTTTAACATTAACTGAAATAAATTAAAAGAAAAAAGAGAAAATGGGAAAAGGAAAAAAAGATGAAAGAATGTGAATATGTACATTGTACATACTTACTCTAAGCAAGAAACCAAAATAATACTAGATTGACCTAATAATAATGAAGAAGGAAGAGTTGAGAATGTATAGAGAAAACTACCAAAATAACTAATTTTGAGCATAAAATAACATTCAGAAACCTTGTATATGTTTACAAACTTCACTATTTAATGGGAGATCATGCAATTAAGTTCTTTCATACTTCAGCTAGGACCATGGATGCTAGGATCGAACTATATGCTTCTCCTGAATGACCTATTTTAACCGCTTTTAATTTCTTTACTAACACAAACAACATGGTAACCTATGGAGACCAAGGCAACAGATACCGTCATATAGCCATTGTGGGTGTTGCCAACCTAGAAGCATGCCTCACCATTCATAGGCCTGATGGTGCATGGATCGGGCTGGAGGGGCCCATCGCCAGCAGAATCCCCGATCGGAATAGAAGCCGAAGAAGTTCATTATTGATGAGAGTCATGTATGTAGATTGTGGGATCGTCCATTGGCATGATGCTCATATCATCAACCCCATTGGAAAACTCACCTATATTGAAGGATTACCATTGAAATGGAACCCAACCCTAAGAAGCTATTTTCCCTCATTAAATCCGTGTATTGTGATGTTTCCCCATAGATGTAAGAACATAAGGTTGAAATTTTGAGTATATATATGGAAGTCCATCATAGCATTAGGAATAGGAAGAAGTAAATTATCTCTCCCATAGTTTATGATACACTTGGTACCCTCCTTTCTTTCTTAATTGTCCAACTTAAAGAATGAATTCATCAATGATCGTGGTTCATGTTTTTTTTTAAATCTAATTGGAGTTTTTAAAAGATCTTTGCACAATTATCTAGAGATAGATTTTCATCTTATTTTATCATTACGAGGTTCCAGCTAGAGGGGAGAAAAAGGAACTTTGCAAATACTACCCCCTACAAACATGATGACTTGGTAACCATCACTCCCAATAGGGTGCAGACTAGGGATGCAAATAGATACGGATATTCATATCACGCCATGAAACAAATATATACATATGTGTGTGTTTGGTGGAGCATTGGGTCGGACCGGGCCGGGCTCGACCCTGAACCGATCCACAAAAGCTCGGGTCCAACCCGAACCCGATGTATAAATGGGTCGGACCTGGGCCCTCATATTTCAAAAATATTATGCTCGGGTCGGTCAGGCCCGAACCCTAAATACAAATGGGTCGGGCATGAGCCCTCAATTTCAAAATATCATGTTAGAACCAAATTAGGGAACATGGATTTATAGTCACAATACATCCAATATTTCCTTCATCCATGAATAGTAATATTATATCATAACAATACATCCAATATTCGTGTGTTATGGATGAATTATATCAATAACAATAAATTGGAATAAAAGTGCAACTTCATGTAATCAAAATGGGTGCGGGCTGAGCCCAGCCCGAACCTGAGCTCGGCCCAAAACCCGAGCCCAGTTACACGGGCCTTGGTTCGGGCATGGATCATCGATTTGCTAAAAAAAACGGGCCTCACCTCGGCCCAAAGCCCACGGAAAATTGACGAACTCGGGTCGGGCTTCATCAGATTATATCGGATCGAGCCCAATGCTACACCCTATATGCGTGTGTCAAAATATCATAACACTTTCAGGGTAACTGAGTTATAATTACAGTACTCTAGCAATCAAGCATCTCTCTGCTAACGAAAATCCATCATCCAACATTCACATTGACATTGTTTGTTGCCACATATCACACCAAAATAATACGATGTCATGAGTTATGACAACGGATTGTCAGTTGCAACAAAATAGGTTACCAAGCTTTTGACAATGGGTGTTGCTGGCGACGATATGCCCGAATGGGTTGCCACAAGTCAGATCCGACGGTATAGTTTGGTACCACAATGTGTATGTTTCTAGTGTGTATATATGTTTTCATATATAAATATAATTGTATATTTTATTTGCTATATATAACTTGTTTTTATATATCTCTTCATCATTCATCATATTCGATGTGATTATTATGAAATAAATATATTTAATAGGTGTCTGTATCCGATACGTTTTGAGGGATTGATTCTCAAAATCGTTATATTTTAAAATTTAAATAATCTATAAATAATAAAAAAAGCAGTGGCTGTCGGTCAATGATGAACGCTATCGCTACCATGATTGGTGCTTCTAAATATCCCATGTAGGATTTTTTCTATATGAGAGGCTGTTGAACACCCTCTCAATGATGGATTTTTTCTATATGGATTTGCATCATATCCACATCTCATGGCAAAGTTTTCGTGTGGGTTTGGCAATGGTCTCCCATTCCCAATTAAATCTCCGAAATATCAAAGAGATAGGGCTTGATTCACATGAGTGGACCAAGTAAACAAATTTTTTGTATAACACTTGCGTAATCGACTAAGAAAGTTCTTCTCAGTTTCGACGTATCCTTGTTCAACTTATGCGACTTTGAGCGCGCGCAAGAGAGAGAGAATTTCTTTTAGAAACAAGAGGAGTTGCACCTCGGTATGCAAATATCTCGTGTTTGTTTTCTTTTTCTTCTTTGACCTGATCATAGCCGTTGGTTTGTCCACGGATGGTTGTCATCCTCACAACAACCAAAGTTGTAGACCCACTCGCGATGATGGATCCAAGCATGCGAATGTCCTCATAAGAGAGGACGGATCCTCTGGTATATTATAACACATGCTGTAATTCATGGATCCGTCTGATAGGGATCGGACGACCCTCATAGGGGGTCAAGGATGATCGCCCCCAATTAGGGTTGTCTGATCCCCGTCGGAGAGATCCCTACATTACACCAGGTGTTGTAACACAGCAGAAGATCCTCTTTGCTAATAGGAAGAGGAATTTTTCAACGAATGTAATGCTCTTGTGCATTATTGTTAATGATGCATATAATAATCATCCTCTTGATGTGGCATAGTTAGGGAAAGAACTGAGTGTTCTCAACATTTGCCCTCTTAAAGCATATGACTTAATCACTTTGATAAAAAAAAGAAAATGGTCCTCAAATTCAAAAACAAGTTTTTAAATAAAATAATATTGTACTTTTTTTATTGCAAAATCTATATAATAACGATACACATTATATAGATTCAACTATAAATCAAATTCAGATTCAAGATTTCCAATTAATTACGTGACATAAAAAAATTAAACATAAACACAAATAAAAAAGAAACAAAAAAATCATACCAAAACTATAATCAATGCTGAAAATGATTTAATATGAAGTGACCTTCCATACAATATGACTTGCCAAATCGCTAAGATTTTACGAGCATAGAACTATATCACCTTGTTTAAGAAAAGAAGAAATAACTAAAAGCACTGCATTCATTTGGTTAATATTCTTATGTGCATTATATAATAAGGAACTTAGTGATAATTATATTATAAGATAGTTGTAAATATGTTAAATAAATATTAGAGGTTTATATACACAGGTTCATTTTGTTTTTTTTACAAAAACTCTTGCACCAAAAAAGAATTTTGATTTGGTGTGTTTATTATCTTATTGATGAGTTAGTTTAGACATGACAAATTCTTTATTACGACATGTGACTTTTTTTACAGTTCTTTGCTTCCTTTTACGACATTTACAACTTTTGCTTTGTTATAAACACTCTAGAGAGATATATATTTTTGGGTTAATCAAACAATACAATAAACTTTGTATGAGATGTAATATGATATGTAAAGTTTATTGTATGAGATGTTAACCTGATCGATTAACCATGATTTCCTATTAGATTTCTCTTCAGTGACCATATTTTTGAAGGTTTGATCCTATGATCCATCTCGCTCCTTATCTCCACTTCCAGCACCCCCCCCAATGCCAAGAGATCCCCACGATACTCATTAATCTTCGAAAATCTTGATTGGCTGGTCCTCCATGCGAACAATTTATCATGAGGATATTGTCGAAGGTCGGGAATTTGGGCAAGTTATCATCATTGAACATCTCCATCGAGTAGCTCAACACCGAGATACCAGAGACGTTATCGTAGCTTCATGATCTCATGCTTCTGAACCTTATTTATAACCACTAGCATGATCAAATCCCACCGTTCATTACAGAGTTTGTCCAATCTCAAGGTGCCTTATTCGTTGGGAAACAACCTCACCTTTGAGTTGTTGGAGCAACTTAGGAAGTACACGCACTTCGTTGGGCGCAACATCACTGAGAAAAATAGAAATATATCAGTTTTAATATCATTTCTAAGCTTCAAATGATTTAGACTATGATTAGAAATAATAAAAAATCGGGTGCAACATCACTGAGAAAAATAGAAATATATCAGTTTTAATATCATTTCTAAGCTTCAAATGATTTAGACTATGATTAGAAATAATAAAAAATCGGGTGTTATTCACATTCAAGAAGAGATCATAATATCATTATTAAAATATACAAGGATATGCTGTAAAAGTTCCATTATTTAATTGTTTCCTGCAGCGGACGTTGAAAAAAAAATCTATATCGCGACAATCCACCACCCATCAAATCAAAAGATCCTTTTACGGGACCTTACACGTAAAGCAATAAAAGTTTGGGCGCCACATTTATAAAATCTCACTTGTTGAGATCCCCTAGAAATCTCCGGAAACCCCACCTGCTCCTCACGTTTTTTCATCGGTGACGCAACGAAATGCCAGCTATTTTCTAACCACGTGTCGAGCATCTGACGGCGAAACCTTCGAGTCCGACGGTCCACCGACTCCCACCAGCCCTATAAAAGGACCTCTCCTCAGCCTTCTCTCCTCACGTTCAAGAGAACCAAAGCGATCAAACAACAACCTCTCCAAGTTCGCCGTCTCCTTTCAAGGTTCGCGTTCTCTTCGATCTACTGTTTGGTTTTTCGTAGCTTTGTCTTTGTTTTCTTCCTTTGATTCCTAGAGCACTTATATACGTTGTTGTGTTTCTAGGGTTTGCTTTTGGGGTTTTTTTTGTTTATTATGGATTTTTTCATGATTTGAGCGGGTCGGTTAAGAGTTGAGAATCGATCTTCGTGGATCGGGAGTTCCGATCAAAGTGCATGATTTGAGCATGTCGATCTCGTTCTTTTCATAGATATTTTGGTTCCTTTTCTATCTCAGATTTGAATTGGTTCTTCTTTGTGAGTTTTTATGGAGAGCATGTGTTTCTTCTTTCGCCTTCCTGTTTTAAAAGGAAATTTATGGTTCTCTGGATGATCTGGTTTTCGAGTTTATGTGTTGCTTACTTTCAATTTCATAAGGGCCATAGTTTTTGGGTTCTTTCGGCTTATCCAGTTTTTGCTTTTAACATCGTTTTGATTATTTCTTTTCGTTATATTTTCTCTCGGTCTTAACATATGCTCGGTTTGATTTTATGCTGCAGATGCAGATCTTCGTTAAGACCCTCACAGGCAAGACCATCACCCTCGAGGTGGAGTCCTCCGACACAATCGACAATGTCAAAGCCAAGATCCAGGACAAGGAGGGGATCCCACCGGACCAGCAAAGATTGATCTTTGCCGGCAAGCAGCTCGAGGACGGCCGTACCCTCGCCGACTACAACATCCAAAAGGAGTCCACCCTTCACCTTGTGCTCCGGCTCAGGGGTGGCATGCAGATCTTTGTCAAGACTCTGACGGGAAAGACCATCACTTTGGAGGTGGAGTCTTCGGACACCATCGACAACGTGAAGGCCAAGATCCAGGACAAGGAGGGCATCCCCCGGACCAGCAGAGGTTGATATTTGCCGGCAAGCAGCTCGAGGACGGCCGCACCCTCGCCGACTACAACATCCAGAAGGAGTCCACCCTACATCTCGTCTTGCGTCTTAGGGGCGGTATGCAGATTTTCGTGAAGACACTCACAGGGAAAACCATCACCTTGGAGGTGGAGTCGTCCGACACCATCGACAACGTGAAGGCCAAGATTCAAGACAAGGGAGGGTATTCCCCCGGATCAGCAAAGGCTTATCTTCGCCGGCAAGCAGCTGGAGGATGGTCGCACCCTTGCCGATTACAACATCCAGAAGGAGTCCACCCTCCACCTTGTCCTTCGTCTCAGGGGTGGTATGCAGATTTTCGTGAAGACCCTCACCGGCAAGACCATCACCTTGGAGGTGGAGTCGTCTGACACCATCGACAACGTGAAGGCCAAGATCCAGGACAAGGAAGGTATCCCCCCGGACCAGCAGAGGTTGATCTTTGCCGGTAAGCAGCTGGAGGATGGTCGCACCCTTGCTGATTACAACATCCAGAAAGAATCCACCCTCCACCTTGTCCTCCGTCTGCGTGGTGGTATGCAGATTTTTGTGAAGACCCTTACCGGCAAGACCATCACTTTGGAAGTGGAGTCTTCGGACACCATTGACAATGTGAAGGCCAAGATCCAGGACAAGGAGGGCATCCCCCCGGACCAGCAGAGGTTGATCTTCGCCGGGAAGCAGCTTGAGGATGGCCGTACGCTTGCAGATTACAACATCCAGAAGGAGTCCACCCTCCACCTTGTGCTGCGTCTGCGTGGTGGTATGCAGATTTTCGTGAAGACTCTCACTGGGAAAACCATCACCCTGGAGGTGGAGAGTTCTGATACCATTGACAATGTGAAGGCGAAGATCCAGGACAAGGAGGGAATCCCCCCTGACCAGCAGCGTCTCATCTTTGCTGGGAAGCAGCTGGAGGATGGCCGCACCCTTGCGGACTACAACATCCAGAAGGAGTCGACCCTCCACCTCGTCCTCCGCCTCCGTGGTGGGTTCTGATCTGATTGCCGCTCTGGTCTCTGTTCGTCGCTGTTTCTGTTTTTTTTTAGTATTTCCGTCAGTTTGGTGGTTTGGTCTTGGTGTGTTGGCAAGTGATGCAAGAGTATGGTAATTGACGTCGGTTTGGGTCAAGTATGCACTATCTCTTCGGTGCTTTGTGGAACTGTTATGAACTAAATAAGATGTAATGAATATGGTGAAGTTCGGGTATCTTTGATCTCTTTTTCTGTTGTTGGTTTATATAGATGCGTGTAATTTTATTTGGCAGTGAATCCTTCATCTCTGCTCATCTTTATGTTTCGATTTTATGCTGCGAAGAAGTAGAATAGTTATCCGTGATCCATTTGTTTTTACCAATGCTCTTTGATCTGTCCATTTTGTTTTTGTGAGAGGGAAGTTTGGTATTTGACCATTTGTGAGAGGGAAGTTTGGTTTTTGTGAGAGGGATGTGATTATGCTATTTGACTATTGCAGAGCGAGTGACTACGATGGAGGAGTGTTGATGTTGGAAAAGATGGTTAGGGGTTGGAGCTGTCCTGATTTAAATTCCAGAAATACAATTAATTGTCTATATTTGAACACAGTCTGATTGAAGCATTGTATAGTTTCGAGATATGAACATTGTTTGGTGTTATTACATCTGTCCATTAGAACAGCAGCTCATGGGATTTGGCTTTTGTGGATGTCATCCAGGAATGCAGACGGATACTGTATCTTTATCCATTTTTATCCTTATCTATTTTGATACGGTTGATACCGATTATCGGATTAATGTTAGAAATACATTATAGAATTGACTTAAATTTATATGAATGGAAAACATATTATGTAAATTTACTATTGTATCATAAAATTTATATAAACAAGATAAAAGGTATATAATTATGTTACATAAGGTTAAAGATAAATATATAATTATATTTATATATGCACACGGATTTAGGTTTGCAACAAAACTCCTACTTTGAGATGGTTGGCATGATTGACGATCTTTTACACCTACTTATAATCTTGAGTAATTTTGTAATCATACATATAATCTTGGATAATCACGAATAACACCCAAGATGCTAAATAGTGCTTAACTCTTACACATATGACTTTGTATTAACTTCCATACATTTTTTTTGTTAATTATGACGATATCCATTAAATATTTACATTTTAAACCCTTTAAGTTTTATTATTTACAAACAAAACCACCCTCTTCCCCTTTCAACCCCCTCCTCCCGTCGTGTTGCTTGCAAGTCTTCATCGTTGCCTGCAAGGCCTCGATATGTCTGCATGCCTCTATCCCCACGCTTGCAAGCCCCCGTCGACCTATTGTACCCTCGTTGTCGCCCTTCACCTCAAAGCCCCCATACACACCCCTCTGTCTCATCGCCTACAAGCCCCCACCTCATTTGTCTGCAACACCCCCCCACCCCCCACCCCAGCTGGCTGACAAGCCCTCGTCCCATCATCGCCTGCAAGCTTTTGTCCCCATGCCTTCAAGCCCCCTGTCGACCTCCTTACCCTCGTCACCATCCACCTTTCGTACCCTTGTTGTTGCCCCCACTCGTCGCATGTAAGGCCGTTCCTCCGCCCACAAGCCTCCATTCCCTATGCCTGCGACCCCTGTCTCCTGCAGCCCCCATCGAAGCCCTCCGTTACCTGCAAGTCTTTGTCCCCTACACCTGCAAGCTCCAAACCCATCCACACATTTTTTTTCTTTTTAAACTTTTGATTAATCCTAACTGTTGGATCACAGATTAGTTAGATTAACTCAATCATCTGGTCAAATGACTGAGAGGTGAGAGGTTATCAAGATTTTCGAGGTGAGAGGTCAAATGACTGAGAGAAATGGGCCACATAACCTAAGAAATAAAGAGAGATCATAAAAAAAGAAAAATATAAAATAAATAAAAGAAAATTTCAAACAAATAAAGTCACGAAAAAATCAAACTTGCTCAAAATTCGAGAATTTCCAAATTCCAAGAAGGAATTTATTGCATTAGAAGCTTCGAATCACAAGACAGATCCTTTATGATTTTCAGGTAAATATTATCTATTTTCACAATTTCTTTGATTTTCTTAATAGTAATAGTATCATATCATATTTTACAATAATAGACATTTCTTTATTTATCTTTAAATATTTTAAAGATGACACACACACACACACACACACATATATATATATATATATCGTTGTCGTTCACTTATATATTTGTTTAAACGTGTGCAAGATATTTCAACAAAGAAGCACTTGCATAGCTAACTACACCATTCATTTATTAAATCAAAGATGCAATATTGTATTTTATATTGTATTTGGCAAATGTGTATCCTGAAGCTATACTCTGAAAACTTTCCAAATCAACATCATGTCCAGAAATCAGTTCTGATCGACCACACACCTTCACTGATCGACCACCTTCATCGATAGACCAACACTGATCGACTCCACTGATATGATAATTAGTTTACTGCAATCATGAGAGTCGAGTCGAGATGTCACCCAAGATTCCAGTCTAGGAGACTCTCCTTTAGACCTAATCCTCAACACTAAGGAATAAGTCTGTTCTTGCTTCAATCAACCGTCTCATTAGTTCGTTAGACTTGAAAGTGTAAATGGACGGTCAGATGATAGAGGGTATAGGATTGTGTATTTTGATGAACTGGAAAATAAAAGAAAAAACCCATAAAAATTCAAAAATTTGAAATAGACAGCACCATTTGATGAACTCAAAATCACCTCTTTTATTATCGATAATTGTAGTATAGGAGACGAAATTTGATCGATCAAAAATCACAATTTTTGAATATAGTGGAATATTTTACTTGACAAGTATAGCAAGGTCGAACACAAAGACACGAGCCTCTTCGTCTATTTATCCAAAGTTATTGATTAATTAAAAAATGATTATTTTTTTAATCCTAGGTCTTCGTGGAGATGTGATATGCAAAATGATGCAAGGAATGATACAATTAATGCAAATAAAATCATAAAAAATGATGCATATATTTTGTTTGATCTTTATATGCAAAAAGATGAGATGCATGGTGAAGAACATGAAACAAATGCTATATATTGCAGCCAATTATTTATAATTATAGATATGCCTTAAAATTGTCAATTCAATGTGCAACAAATTAAGTTTCAACTTACTGATATATGCTTTTGGAAAGTATATGATCAATACCGACTCCCAATGATCGAATGAGAAACTTACTGATAAAACCATGAAGTAGACAGTATAAAGTTGATCAAATACTTCATGTTTAATCTGAGTCTTCTAGTATGCAGGATGTACAGATATTGGGAATACCTGAGGGTGATGTGATCATAAACGATTGTATAACCATGACGCTTCCATTCCTAGGGAGTGATGAAACGGGTCTGGATTTTAGTGACTCCTCTCAGTAGAGAAGTGATCTGATCTTGGTCCAAGTGTTGGACATTGATCTGAATGTGATTCAGATACAATGAGAAGATTAGATTTACGGTCTTGATTTAATGAAGCATCTATGGGAGGCCCGCGATCTGGATTTGAGATATGATCTCAATATCCATGTCACTATACGTGGAACAATACAATCGCCCTGTCCTTATCTCCAAGTATCTGCGGAGAAAGCGCATTATCCTTGAAGAAGTTCATGGATAATTCTATTGTTGATTTATGTATCCGAGCATTGAGAAAATGGATAATTAAATGTGATTTAATTATCATGACTAATATGAATTAGATTCATATTATAAAAAGAGTTGTCTTAGATAATTAAATATGATTTGATTATCAAAGATGTAAATAATGTGAATATGATTCATGTTATTTGAGAACAAGAGAATAGAGATCCAAGATGATTAAATGTGATTTAATTATCATGGATATGAATAATGTGGATTGCAATATCCATATTAGTCATATATATTATAAATGTGATTTATAATATATAAGAGAGAGATATTTGTAATTTACATTTGTTAATTAAATGTTAATGTGAATTGGATTCACATTGGACATTGAATTGAAAATGTAATTTACATTTTGTTTTGGGTTGTGAATATGATTCACAAATTTTTCAATGGTAAGATTGCAATGTCTACAAAATAATTGTGAATTATTTTTGTAGAATAATTTGCAACAAAAGTTGTTGCAAATAATGGAGATTACATAAAAGATGAAATAGCCACCTTCCTAATGGAGGGTGGACGGCTACCACTCCCATTAGGACAGGGAGGTCGTCCCCCCTCTCCACATGGAAGGAGGCTTTCTCTCCTTTCATTATCTCCATGTATTGATGATTTAATTTTGTAATTAAATTGTGTTGATTTATTAACATATATTTAATTTAAATTAAATTAATTGTTGTTGGTTTTACCAACACAAATCTTAGCCATTAAAAGAAACACAATCAATGAGAGCCATTGGATTTGTGTTGTCACATGGATTGAGATCCATGGATCTCAAAACCCTATAAAAGGAGAGGCACCCCATTGCTCTTCTTTACACAACAAGAGACAACAAGTCTCTCTCTCTCTCTCTCTCTCTCTCTTTCTCTCTACACGCCCTCTCTCTCTCTCTCTCTCCCTCTCATGACTGTCCACCATGGATGCCCTAGAGAGGTTCTCTTTCGCCGCAGTGTCGTCGTTATACTGCCCGATGGTTTGCTCATGGAACTCCGTCTACTTCAGTGTGCCTTGCTCGGGAAGAAGACGTTGGATCTCGTGTGTCGAGATCAGGGGATCCTCCGTTTGGATCATCAACATGGATTGCGAGAAGCACGCGGTTCATCCCCGCGCTCGCAAGCGTCTCCTCCGTCGGATCGGACTTGAGACAGGAGGTCTCTTCGTTTAGAGACTCGATTGCAACCACGCTTCAAGAGGTAAACCTAATACTTGTTTGTGGTTTAGACGAAACTATCCGAGAAGTGTTCTTGGATCATGTGGTTTCGTCACATGAAAATTATTTTAATTTCCGCTGCATAGAACAACTAGTGCGACTAGTCGTTCTTCGTCATATTCGATACGACGCTCACGCTTCCGTGATGCGCTTGAGGATCTAACCATATCTTTCAAGGGATGGTCGGTTCCAAAGAGTAAATACCCATGTAACCAGCCATTATGGTTGATGTTTATGATGCACGGGGCATAGATTTAATGGGCCCACTCCTTAACAGCCACGATTATGAGCATATTTTCCTGACGGTTGATTATCTCTCTAGGTGGGTGGAAGCCGCCCTACATGAGCTGCAGATAGCAAGATTGTCTGCAAGTTCGTGAAAGATCACATCATTTCACGATTCGAGGTTCCCAAAGTCATCATCTCTGACGGGGGTAGCCACTTTGTTAAAAGGAAAATGAAAAGTTAACAAATGACTACAACATCGAACATTGTATCGCTAGTCCATACCACCCACATTCGAATGGCATGGCTGAGGTGTTGAATATGGTGGTGAAGGGCATTTTGTAGAAGCTAGTCTGCCCTGACAGGAAGAACAAGTCCCAGCTTTTGGACCAAGTTCTATGGGCTTAGCAGACTGCTTACAAGACCCCGCTTGTAACCTCCCCATTCCGAATTGTTTATGGGAAGCAAGGTTCAGGAAAGCGGTATGCGTATGCATTCGGACAGGTCACTAGATAGCGCTTAAGCGGTATGCGGGGGCATATGCGGTTCTACGCAGTTTCCTAAATTTTATTTAAAAATAAATAAATAAATACAAAAGTGACTACAATAGAACTAAATTTATGTATAATTGTGGTCCAACAGAAGATCTAAGAAAAATAACTTTCATATAGAGTTCAAAACAATCTCTATTAATCAAATATCAATACTTCGATAGAACAATTAGCCCACAAAATAATTGACAATAATTAACAATATAGAAAAGTTAGCGCACAAAATGCCTTTATTGTTGAATATAACGTCATTTATCTCTATCGTTATATATATATATATATATATATATATATAAATGATCCTCCATCAGAAATACAAACTTTACATATAATATATTGCACTTATAATAACTATTAGTTGGCTAAATTACTTTGCTAAATTATTGGTACATTATTATTTTTCTTCCTTACGTGTTTACTCCAATCTCGCAGTACAAGTTCTTTGACGATGGATTTAAATAGTCATGGAATGCTTGGTTCGCATACATACAAAAGGCAAGGAAAACCTGGCACAAATAACACAATAAAAATGTGGCACAAATTTAAAAATATTAAATAAATAACTAAATGTGTATGCAGTCGCGCATCCCACATATGCGGTCCGCATAAGCGCACAAGGCGCATAATGGTGTGCTTCATGAAAGCGGTGCGCTGAGGGCACCGCATACGCATATGCAGTCGCATATGCAGCCGCACAGGCCGCTTTTGTGAACACTGATGGGAAGCCATGTCATCTACCCGCTGAGCTGATACACAAATCCAAATGGGCATTGAAGAAAGTGAACTGGAACACCCACGAAGGACAACATAGCAGAAGGATGGATTTAAACGAGCTTCTGAGAATTAGAAACAAGGCATATGATAACAATGTGATATATAAGGATAGAATCAGCGTTGGATACCGGATGCAAGAATTTTATCCCAAGACAGAAGGTGTGGCTATTCAATGCCAGGTTGAAGATTTTTCAGGGTAAGTTGAAATCCAAATGAACATGACCCTTCAGTGTCAGAGAAGTGAACACGAACGACAATGTATGGATTTTAGAGCTTACAAATGGTGCACGACCATTCCTTATGAATGGACAGCTACTGAAGCATTTTGTAGGATCAGATAATCAATTAACCCATATTGAAGAGATCTCCTTCATATGCATCCCAGAGCTCCGTGATACACTCTTAGGGAACACATGAATCTGCACCACTTCCATTATCTCCACGAATCTTACACCACCTCCCATTCGCTCTGTATATTCTCCAGATCTCATCGGTCCTCCATACTTACTTCCGTCCTATACTTAGGCTAACCAGAGCCTAAGTATAGGGGGGGACCGATGTCCACCCTATACATATCCATCCATTTCTCCTCTTGACCACGACCGCCCCATTTTTGATCTTTTTCTATACTTAGTTTGATCAGAGCCTAAGTATAGGGGGCGTATCGACTTCTATACTTATATTCTTTTCACTCTCCTACGCTTAACACGAACTATGTCTTTTCCTCACTTCTTGGTGCTCTGAGGACATAACACACACTAAAACAGGGGGTGTGTATGTATTCCATGTATACTTTACCCATAGCTCAAACTTTCATGTATTTTCACGTATTCTTGTATATATTATCTAATAATTATGGGATGGGTAAAAAAACTCTTTATAAACTATGTATAATATGTATAATACTTTTGTGAAATTATTGTGAAAGAAAACTCTTTGTAAACTATTGGAGGGGTTCGCATGGTAGTCCGGCATTCTTAATGGGAAGAGCTAAAACCATTCACACACATGAAACAATTGTTCAATGTTCATGGGTATGATTTTGGAGAAGGATTGATCTAAGATGACTTCTGAGCCGAATCCACTACAATGATATGTAGAACTTGAGGGTTGATGATTTTAAAACCGTAATTCTCACAGGATTTATGCCACACTATTAATCCAAAGATGAGGGCTAGCTCCATTTTCACCTTTTGTTCATGACCTTGATATGGAACCCAAAATCTTTTCACTTTGGCATTTCATTTTAGTTCCTCGGGGACAACCAAGGTTTAAGCATCAGAGGTTGATGAATATATGATTCATCACATTAAAAGTTGAAAATAAAGCTTCGTTCTCAAGAAATTAGATGCATTTCATCATTTATTCTACATTTTTACCATTCATGCACTTAGAATTAATATATGCATTTTAGCATGCATATTTGCATATAATCATATTCACATTTTCACCTAACTTCTGCATTTTTATTTAAATCATGCGAACTCCAATTGACATGAAGCCCATGTCATTGTGTCCATATCACTAATCTTAATCTATGAAAAATCCTAAAAAATGCTAACTTGTACATATACAAAATAAACTCAAACCCTAATTCGGAAAAGATGGACTAAAATGATGATATCTTTCTCATAGTGTTCGATTTCATTCTATTCACTTTTAAAATAATATACATTCAAATACCTTGAAAACAAGACTAATTTCATAAAAATTAGAGCTCATTTGTGAAAGTTGCGTTTTGGGCCTCTTTTGCACATTGTACATTCTCGTTGATTTTGACCTATCATTTCATGTACATGTTTCACCCATTTTAACTGTTTTCTCTTTCATTTCTTTTATTCACTCATTCTTTTAATAAAAATCATGTAAAAAAATAGAAAAATCATAGAAAAGACCAATTCTGAATTGACCTTATTCACCTAATCAACTTGTACAAAATTAACCTTCCTAATTTATTTTAACATTAACTCAACCTATAAAAATCCAAAAAAATGTAATTTTAACCATTGCATTATTTCATAGTACGTTTGATTTTTTTTCCTGCATTTATTTATCACTAGAAAATCAAATTAAAATTTCAAAACATAAAAGTGGTATTTAATATAACAAATTACCACAAAAAATCATTTCTTGCATTCTGCATTTCTTTTGCTCTTGATCCCCTCATGAAAGTTGTAGATCTCATCGATATGAATAACTTTTGTGGAGAAATTTTTTTGATTCGAGGTCTCTTTCTATTACTTCTTGATTTTTGACTGTTATTAAATGGTGTGTTTTTTTAGCACGACACGTGGCACCTCCTAGAGCCACCACGTGTCATGCCCTACCCCACTCTCTTCTCTCTCCTCCCTCATCTCCCGACGCACGTGCCTCACACATGCGTCCTGTTCATCTGTCGTTGCACTCCCCATCCCATCCGGCCAGCCACTCCTTTCCATAACCACTACCACCTATATCCTTAATGGCCGGAGGCCCGTCAACGTTGACTCCCTCGTCTCGATCCCCATTATCGCCGACATGCCCATCCTTTATTTAAACCACGGTCGATGATCTGTCAGTGCATCCTCCATTTTAAGGAGGAGAGGCTCACTTGCTTCACTCCCCTCGCTGGTGACAACAACGAGGCGTTGAGTTCGTAGGCGACGACGATCCTTCCTTTCGACGAAGATCTCGGATGAATCTCTGTTTCATCATCTTTGTTTTATCATTTTCCCTTAAAACCCCTAGCAAATGCATGTAAATATCATTAATTTATACAAATTAACATTCATTTTTTATTGTGTAAATACTGTATAAAATTCTGTTTTAATGCCAAAAATATAGAATAAAGAAAGAAAAAAATAAAATGCCAAGGGTATTTTATGATCCGAAACACTAAGACCAAGTCAAGAATTGTTTTGGTCAACAAGGAATAAAGTAGGGACGACAAGGACCAAAATCACATAAAAATCGCATTCTTTTATTCATCAATAATTCTTGTCGAGACATGTTTTATTCTATATTATTTATTCATCAAATAAATAAAATTTTGTACATGAAAGTTGTAGATAAAAATATAAATAAAAATACAAAATTGATTCGTGTAAAAATAATATGCAGTTTTCATTTTATACACAAAATAAAAAGTCATAAACCGAACTTCCTGGACATGTATCTCCCAAATAAAAACTCAAAATACATCAAAATCACTTTAATTGTATATAACTTTTAATAATCTATTTAATGAGGGTGGTTTCATATGTTTTAGAGATAAGGTGTGAAAGTTAGGTTTTTGACCCTTGTTGTATAATATACATGTATAAAATATTCATTTTATTCATTTTTTACTCTTTTTATAATTTTGTATTTTTATAATCTTGTAAATATTATCTATAATACACATATATATATTAAAACTAAAATAAAACCATAAATGAGGTAATTAAATAAAATAAGTATATAAAATACACATGTAAAATACCTATGCTTATACATGTAAATAAATAAAAGTGAAATATATTATTTAATTATTTTATATTGTTAAACTCATATGCATACCATTTATATTCTATTAAAAATACATAAATAAAATAAAACAAAAGAAAATAAGTTAAATAAATAATACATATAATTTACATAGAAGAAATACATATACTTATACATATACAATAAGGGTTTTTATTAGTTGTGCCCCTCCAAGATATTCCAATATCAATTATGCCCCTCCCTCTTTGGGAATGTCAATTGTGCTCCCCACTTATTGTCGTTGTCACTTGTACCCCTCCGTTAGTTTAACCATCGATGAGTTGACTTAACCATGGTTTTTTCAAACCATGATGCAGTTAAAAGGGGTATAATTGTCCAGACTTATTCTTCATCTACTTCCTGCTCTACTAGTTCTTATTCCTTTCTCTTAATAATTTTTCTTTATTAATTACACCTTCATGCATACATAAAATCATTAAATCTTTTGCATTTTCACGGGTATATCACTCATTTTTGATCAAATGCTGATTTTTATTTCCTTTTTCGATGAACTTTCATGAATCAATTAATAAAAAATTTATCTTAAATAAACAAATGCTGAATGGATGAGGTGGAGGAGGGGACAGGCTAGGGGGCAGAGGTCGTCGGCCTAGGAGTATTAGGGAGGCTGGAGGCGGAGGAGGTCGTCATCTGGGGTGGAGGAGGTCGTCGGCCTGGGAGGAGGATGGGGGGCGGAGGAGAGGACATGGTTGAGGAGGGGGGAGGTTGGGGAGGAGGAAGGACGGGGCAGAGGAGGGGGAAGCTGGGGCAGAGGAAGGACAAAGCGAAGGTGGGGGCAGGCTGGGTCGGAGGAAGGATGGGGCAGAGGAGGAGGGAGGCTGGGGGCAGAGGAGGTCACCAGCTTGGGAGGAGTATGAGGGTAGGAAGGAGGTAGTCGGGGGAGGAACTGTGGGTGGAGGGCGACCAGCCACAGGTGGGATAGGAATTCCGGGCGAAGAGGGAGGAGGAGGAGGTTGGGAAAGGAGGTAGAGGATGGGGGAAGAGGAGGAAGAAGAAGAGGATGAGGAAGAGGGTGACAAAAGACCACTGAACTCTTTTTTTAAAATAAATTCTGCTTGTGTCCTCAATGTTAACGTTCGTTTATTCTTTGGGTGGGCGGCAACTAACATAGGGGCACAAGTGATAGAATGACAAGAAGTCAGGGGTATAACTGATATTCCCAAAAAGGGAGGGGTATAACTGATATTGTAATATATCAGAGGGTCACAAATGATAAAAACCCATACAATAAATATACCTGTTTATTTAGGTGTATATTTATACCATAAAAATAGAATAAAAATTTATTTATGTATATAAAAATAAGTTATAAATATATAAAATAAGAAAATAAAATAATAAAATCGAAAGTATAAAATAAAAATAAAAGACACAATACATAAATAAATATACCTATAATTAAACCCTAAAAAGTAGCTTGTAAATAATAAACTCTAAAAGTTAAATAAAAATCACAATAAAATAATATAGAAAATAATAAAATTTTTATCTTATAAACTAATAATAATAAATATTTATTATTTATTTTAGAATTTATAAATAACTTTGGCTGGGTTTTTTCTGGTTGGTCCACATGGACCAAACAAACTTCTCCGCCAGTTGACCTCGGTCAACTCTCTGACTGAGGTCCTAGTTTGTCAGAACCTAGCTTCTGACCTCTATTCTCACTTTTTCCTCGATCGATGTATTCATCATTTCAGTTTGGGTTCTTCATCAAGTCTCTTCCTCGATCCTCCTTCATGCACACCCGCATGATTTTTTGGGACGAGGACCACTGCAGCGTCTGTTGTCCCTCGTTCTTCCCGTCATCTCAACCATCCTGTACAAAAGCTCCACCTCAATTTCCTTTGATTTTTGAATCGCTTTGGCCCCGTTTGACCACATCTCCTGTGTGCTCAAGATAGAGCTCCATGACAGGGAGCTCTCTAGCCCTTCAACAATGAGGTCAAGCATGGTTGAAGTTGACTTCCATCATCTCTGCTGCCTCGCCAGCGTGAGATCCTAGTCCAGCCCGTTGAGGTAATTTTTTTAGCTTAGTTTAATCCTACGTTAGTTTATCTCACTTTATTTCATGTTTTTTTCCATTGTATTAGTAGTAATTCATCCTCTCGAAATTCACCGGAGCTAGTCTTCGACGAACCCCATCCCCCTGTCTTTGGCCGTGCTCCGACGCGCCAACACCCCATTCGCCTCGTCGGAGATCTCCACTCGACATTCCCATTCATCTATTCCACCCACCAAGAACCCCCAGGACCCCTATTTTCTTGTATGAGCGTTTAATGTAGGTCCTGGAGGCCCAACGACCCGTGGGGGGGGGTTGATTTTGCAAAACTGGAAGCACCTGGAGCACCTCTGCTTCCTCGACCCGGTGCGCGACCTCTGACATTTGACGGGGCCTTTTGCGCCTTCCAACAAATAGACGTGCCCTATAGGAAGCTTTTGGATCACCATTGGAGCAGCAAGAGCGTCAGAGGAGGAAGATCAAGCCGGAGGAAGTTCACATCTCCGTGACTTCTTCCATGTTGTCCATCGCCTTTCTCTACCGTATGATATGGTGTCTTCTTGGTGGCATACAACGTATGTCGGATCGTGCCCTCCTTCAGCCGTCCATCCTCTCCTGGGGATCTAATTTGGGATGTCGTCGTGAAGTATCATCGTCAAGCGAGGAGTCGACGCATGGCATAAGCGGATCCATATGACCGTCCACTCCCGCCTAGCTGTGGGTATTTTGTACTTTTACCCGAAGCATTTTTGTATTTAATATTTGAAACCTAAACATTGATATGCCTTTATTTAGTTTTGTAATATTTGCATTCAACACCATAGACTTTGCATAATTACAATTTGGTCCTCCTCCAGCTCACCTCACGTGGCCGCCCACGTGAGGTGTGCATTTTTGCACTTGAACCCCTACATGTATTGTGATTTCATTTTGGCCCAAGAAATTTAAGTTGTAGTTATAAAATTTGTGGAAATTGCACATCGGCTGATGTACTTAATTTTAATTACCATCTGTGCCTCTAGCAGCGATTACATTTTTGTATTCTTGTTCTGATTAATTAAATTAGCTATTATGCTTGAAAAAAACCCAAAAAATAGGATAAATGCCTGCTGCAGGTAGTTTCACGCTACAATTTTGTTTTTTTATTTTAGGCACCTTTTCTATCTATAAAATTTAAAAATAGCAACATTTTGCCCTATTTAAATTTTAAAACCCATAAAAATATAAAACTAATTTAAAAAATTAGAAAAAAAATATTTTCTATTTGTCTATCTATTTCACAGCTTAAGAAATTAAAAAACCTAAAAATTTAAAAAGAAAACTCTTAAAAACTGAAAACCCCAAAATCTTTACAAAAATAAAAAAAATCATTACAAATTAAAAAAATATACTTTCCTATATTTAAACTTTATATATATATATATTATTATCTTTGAATTCAAATTAATTTGGAGAAATTTCGATATTATTTGGTATTTTTATCTCTATTTTAAATCGACCTATTAATTTTATCTTTATTTTTGGATATTTTTGGCTTAAAAAATCAATAAAAACTTATAAAAATCTGAAAACATAAAAAATATAAAACCCCAAAATACTCTATTTTCTATATTTTGATCATTTTTACTTATTTATATTTATATAGCTGCTTACATCGTGTATAATTATATATATCTACCATATATAGTAAAAAATAAAAAGGAATGTAAAAATGAGAAAAAGACAAAAAATTATAAAAATATAAAACTAAAAATAAAACATAAAACTAATTAGAAAAAATATAAAATACAAAAAACGTCGATAGGTGGAAGCAGGTTGCAGCCTGTGGGAGGTGGTGGTTGCCGCGAGGAGGCGGCGGCGTAACGGGTGCCTAGAACAACAGTTGGCGACGTGGAGAGGGGGGGGGGGAGTAAGTTTAGGGTTTAGGTGAGATACGGGAGCCCTGATCTAGGACTGTTGCTTCGATACCTTGTCGGGAAAAGAGAACTGCATATCATTATAGAGACCCTATGGCTCTCTTATATAGGAGAAAAGCTCTAAGTAAACTACATAAGAAACACAAGAAAGAAAGAGAAATAAAAATAAATATAATGAGATACAAATATCTCAACACATTCATACATACATACATACATACATACACACACACACACGGTAACAACCATTTTGCATTCTCATCTACTTATTGCATTCGTTTCAGCAATCTGAATTCAACTACCGATTTCATGTAGATTTATTTTAACTTTTCATATAGATCAGATGCATATGTGCTTTCTTTGGTTATCGAATATACATATATCTTTTTAGTTGATGCAACATGAGGAACATTATATTTTTTCTTTTTTTTATTTCCTATAGTTATGCTACGTGATATTTTTTTAAAGTAATTGAGTCTGAATTTTCATTTTTATTTGATTATATAAAAAGATTCATTATATAAGATCTTATTATTATTTTTGTTCTATTTAAAGTAATTAGTCGTATGATTGGTGGAATTTAGCGGAGTATTTACTTTATCCCCGGTTAACTGTCCCTCTCTCTCTCTTTCTGTCTCTCTCTCCCTCGTTTTTCCCTTCCCTCCCGATTTCTTCTCCCAAAAAACCTAAGCCTTCCAACGCCTGCCGCCCCCTTCCCCCACCTCCCTCTGCCCACCTCGACAACGCCTCCCTCACCCCCCTCGCGTTCCCAGAACACCGCCACCCCTCCCTGCTCCTCCTCCCGCACCACCTTCCCCTCCTATTTCCTTCACCGACGCCACCGCCTCATTCCTCTCGCCCACGCCGCCACCCCTGTTCCAACACCGCCGCCTCTACCGACCCTATTCCGCCTCCCCTATCGCCCCGTGCCGCCACCGCAACAACACCGCCCTCACGCAGCCACCTCGCAATCGCCTGTACACCGCAGAGTCTTACCTCGCCGCCAAAGCTGCAGTTTGCCCGTAAGCCACCACCGTTCTGCACCTTACTGGCTGTCCCGACCGGATCCGGGCCTATGTTCCTCTTCCTTGCAGGACTGCTAATTTATTAGTGAGTTTTCCCTCATTTTCCTGCCTTATTTCTTCAGTTGTGGGTTCTTATATACTATCGGTTTGGTTGAGAATTAGTAATCGTTGCCTGTAGCCATCGGAACAATAGCCCTAATCGTCTTTTAGTTACTCGGGTTGGACATCTGGGGGATAAAAGTGCCTGGCATCCTTTTTTTATTTATATTATATTTTTTGTTCTTCTTTGCGTGTTCTCATTAATTTGGATTCGAAGACCGCCTGGATTTGTTTGCTTCATCGTGAATGGAACATAAATTTCCTATTATTATCCAGATTTCAGTTATTTAGTTCAGGGCATTTTTGATTCTGCTCTCAAATCATTTAAAACCTTGGCCTGTGACTCATTTATTTCCCAGCAGTAGTCAGATTTTACATTCCTGTTCAGATTCTCGTCATCAATCTTTGTAGTTGCATCAAGTTTGCATCATTAGTTTTCACCTTATCAGGCTGCTATGAGCCAATAAAATGAATATAATATATAATATACGATTTAAGGCAAAGCAAAGGGGAAATTCCAAGATATATAACAGTGGGGGATGATTTTTTAATATGATTGAGATAAGTATGACATGCACCTTAGGCCACCTATACACTTTGTTCTATCATACATAATCATTGATACTATATATCTAGAGCCTTTAGAAGATACGCTTACAATCATTCAACTACATAAACCTCTTGTTTCCTTGATCGGACAAACTATGTGGACCTTTGTGCTTTCACTCACACGCACCGGTTTATAGGGAAGTTCTCTTCTTAATATAAATATGAGCACGATTCGAATCTTCGCCTTTGGACTCACTTCTCGCTTTGACATTTTTCTTAATTGAAAGAGTTTCATGATGTAGTTTTGACACAAAAACTTCATATTTTTTATAATGGTTAAAGAATTATTGATCACGTTCGCACTCCCCCCTCTTTTCATGTTAAGAATTTAATAAAATCTAGTTGACACCGCATGGGAAACCAAATTACACCTTACTCAATTTCCTTCCCACCTCTGTCATCACATCAACTACACCCTACACTGTGTACAAAGTCCTAGCCTCTAGGCCTATACTACTTTGACCCATTCGTCAACAACCTTGTAAGCGAAGTCTAGCCAGTGTCACCCCTATTGACCTTTATCTAGGTCCTACATCGACACTAGCTAGTGTCACCCCTATTGACCTTTACCTAGGTCTTACTTTGACACTAGCATGCAACATATCCTCTAAAGAGATCGAATCTTAATGATTGAAAACTAGTTAGCTATTAGCATTCTCCTAAACACTCGAGTTTATTAGGAGATAACTACCAAGCTTGCTCCCCCACCGCACTGCCGCCAAGAAAATGGAAACGACTAAATAGTTGGAGTGAAGCATTGTTTTTGAAAGCTTATGCTGGTGAGTGAAAACAACTCGTAAGTTTTATTGAGCTGCAAGGGTGTTACCAGAGATAAGCATCTCAATTAACATGTTTCCAGGAAATTATTACACAACCCCGCATCACCTAACACATACTTGGTCAGAATAACCTCATAAAATACCTCATAACTCCTGACCTCTTCAGTCGGACAGCAAATATCCTCACACCCCAACAAACACATATTTTGTTCATCCTCTTAAGCCCCCCTTCGAAAGGAATCCTCTTCTTAATGTGTCATTTTTTTCTCGACTTTTACATACCTCTTGAAATATTCATAAGGACTAGGGGTAGTGAGAAGAGAACTAATCTCAACAATGCGAAGTGGATACCTCTAGAGAGCAAATTGGACTTCCAAGCACGAAATTCCCTCCACCCTCTCCAGTTTTGCCACCAAACCATTAACCATCTCCTCCTTTTTCCTGCAATTAGTTAATCAATGTATGGAAGAAACTTATATCTTAGATCTTCCTATCACACCACACTCATCCAAGGCATGATAAAATATGGAAGAAACTTAGATCTTCCTACAACAACGTCAAAATATAAATTAATAACAGAAAAAAGTGACTGCATAAACTAAGATCTGCAATAAAATGGATAATTGCATGTAGTCTCGGTACATTCTAGCTAGGTGATTTCACTATCCTATTGAAAACAAGCATGTGCAAATTTGCTATAATCTAAGAGAAGAAATAAGGAATACCTAAACTTTCCCAGGAATATTAATTCACTGACTCATTATACCAGTTGAGAAGATGATGCACTTAATGAAAAGAATGTCCACCACTCTAAAGCCTTATTATTCTGGACAGGCTGATAATCACCCTGCACAGAGAACAAGTGATGATTACCTATGGTTAAAGTTCATGAAATAAAGTTTTCAAATAAATTAGATAAAGCTTAAATAAGTTTACATGCATGACATTTATACTAAATAATGAAAAAAGAAAATGTTACATCAAATGTTACTTGACAGTGAGGATGGACCATATTTACTTACCAAAATTTACGGATAACGGAATTTTTTATGCAAATAGTTGCGCGAATTTATTGGCTTTAAGCAACAGCACATGTCAATGTCCACATACTTGAACTTGAGAATGCAGACAATGGCAATGGAAGAAACAAAATACACTAGATGTGCATGGAAAAATCAATTCATTAGTTGAAATCCTTGAGTCGTTTTTTCAGCATGTCCATTGACTTCTTCCTAACACTTTGCTTTGAATTCCTAGTAGACAGACTCCCAAATAATCTATCTGCCGGATCCTTAAACTTCTCACAAATAGTTGCCACCTTCTTATAGTCCAGAGCCCTGTAATTTTTTCTGCCGTATCACAGGATTCATGAAATTCTCAGGTTGATTGCCGAATAGAAGGTTGATTAATTGACGGGCTTCAGTAAGATAACTCTTTAAATTGCCTTCTTTTTTTGATTCGCTCAGGTTAATGTCCTGGAGCTTCTCGTCTATAAATTAATCCAATGTCTTAAGGTCATCATTGTCTATTCCTATGATGCAACCGAGGGGAATCTCTTGACAGTCTCACTTAGAAAAGATGCTACAATGTTATCTGATATGTGTTCCAGCACACCAGTTCCAATCTTATATACTGAATCACATGGCAAAATCTGTAAGCCACCTGTAAAAATTGTCTCAAAGAATATAGTTAATTATTCATACACTCATTTCCATTTTTGGGGGATCATCTGATATTTAATTTATGTTGCTTGTCAAAGCCATATACTCATCAACCTTTGAGTTTATTAAGCTCAAGAGTGCAATGTAAGAAGCACCCGGTGAAGCCCTCAAAATGGTTTTGGCAGTTAATGCAACATGAGGCTTTACTATAAGACGTGTAGGAATCCCACATAATTGAGCAGCTTGTTGAAGGAAATGAATCAAACGATCACAAGCATGCTCCAAAGCAGAGATATTAGCTGAAATTTGCATAGCCTGCACTGCACCCACGTTACCACAATTAATCAAATTCAACAAATCATTATTTAACACCTTGATCAGAATCTTGAACAATTACTTCTTTACAACATCAAAAGGGTTCATGAGCCTACCATATGAAAGGTAGCTAACATGATCCTCTATGAAGGTTCGTACAATCCGACAAACATCAGGAACAAATGATGAAAAGGTGCAACATAAGGAAAGACCGGATTACATCAGTAGTCTACATATGAAATGCCAATACATTCATGTTACATTCGTATTCCTTTGTTATCACCATTTGCTCATAGACATCGTTTTGAAGGACATCACTCATCCGCTTTTGGCGTTCGTTAAGCAGGAGAGCATGATACTTATCTCTATTGTGGTCTAGAATTTCCAGAAACGATGATACATCATATCCATGCCACATAAGAGTCATACTTAGGAGTGTGATATTGTCCTTAATTAGGAGAGACTTGTAGAGTCAACAATGGAAAGTTGTTCTTCCAAAACCGATGTCACTTTGGCAACAACAGTCCCCCACATACTCTCTACCTGCTCATTTGACAGGAGTCCACCTGGTGTTCGCAAAACCCGATCCTCCACAGCAAAATGACTAGCAATATGGGCAAAGAATGCCTGGTGTGATTCAAGAAATGGTTGCGCAGAGGTAATTTGCCACATTATCCTATTCTCATAATAATATTTGCGGAAGCACTCTTTAATACAAAGGCAATTGTAAATATGATAAGCCCAGAAAATTGGCGTGATATCAAACTCCGATATCAGATTTTTGCCAACTTGCTCGACTTCCAATGTATATATGCAGTCTCACATACCTTGTCGACTTCGTTCTTCAGCCTCTCTATGCCACATCCTTAATTCCTCATCCCTTTGGCGTGCAAACATAGCAAACCCTATAGTATTTTGTCCAATTTCCCGTGCTGAGCTCCTTATTTGAACAAGTCAGTTATTGATTCCACCACATACTTTCTTCTCATTGTATGTTTTAATCGTAGGGATTAGCTTCTCGAGCACCTTTTTCACAGATTTAATGGGGATATTCTGCTAATAATCCTTCTCGATCAAATCCAAAGTCTTTAGAGCAGGATGAAATTGCCCCTCTGACATGTGTCTTGCATTTTGAGCACAAATTCAGAACTTGGATAGTGGTCTTCAAACACTGCACAATTTTCGATATATTCTTCTTTGTAGAGTAAGATTACAAGAGCTCCTCAAGCTTTAGGAGGAAAGATCTCGCAATCTCATGGAGATTGGCATTCTCGATGGAAATCATGTACTTTAGCTCCTCAGAATCAACCAAGACACGGTAAAGTTCGTCAACGACAACGATGAAGTCCTCGTACTGGAGCTTGCACAAGTCTTCAATCTCAACTTCCTTCTTCCTAACGATTTGCTTGAGCTGTTGCAGAAGGACCTCAGGCTTCCCGATATCTAAGGCCTGTCCGATGACTGGACCCAAATCCTCTCCATTCCTAACTATTATCATCATCCCAGGGTCAATTGCGACCGCTCCATTCTCTGCAGCGCCCCTTCTCTTAGGTTTCCCTTGCATAGCTCCGATCGGCCTCTCGACACTGTGCAATAAAATATAAGATTAGTCAAACACCAAAACCACAAGCAAACACGCAATTCCATCGGTGATGGAGATCGCGCTCAGGGTTTCAAAAAAGGATGAAAGCGGAAAGTGAGGGGGGGGGGTTCGGGCGACGATAAATAACTGAGGTAGCGGAGGATGGGATTGGAGGGTCGGAATGAAGAGGTTGTTGCCTTCGAGGAAAACGGAGAGGTTATTGAGGGAGGAGCGGTCGTGGCTGGAGATGTTGCCAGAGGAGAGGTTAAGGCGGGAGAGGAGAAGGGGAGGGAATGGAGGAGGTGGGAGGAGAAGCGGTTCTTTTATTGGAAATGGAGGTGGAGGGAGTGGGAGGTGAGGTGGGGAGAGGGAAGTAGGCTGCAACCGAGAAGGCAGAGGGAGAAGATGGTGAGGTTACCGACGGAGCAGGAGATGCGGATCCATGAGCACGTGCGGATGGAGAGCGACTAGTACAAGTGATGGGAGTTTGTTGGGTCATCAATCTGGATTGGCTTAGTCTGAATTTATTAGTAGCGTGGTTGAATCGGTCGATGGTGGTGGATTGGGTTCAGTTGATTATGTTGCCGATTGAGTTGATATGGTTACTTAAATGGAATCTGATGGACTTGGTATTTTTCCAAGTTGCTAGAAACGGTTTAGATCAGATTTGGTTTTTAAGGATTTATTGCAAATACATCCCTTCTGTATGTATCTATTTCCAATTAAAATCTTCATTTTTATACCTCAAACATAATCTCGAGGTGATGTTCTAAAGGGATACTGTAATACCTCATACGTAACATTACTCGCGTGAAAATAGGTTATAAGTGATGGAGATTATTACTTAATAACTTGAGCTTAAGTACTTTTGTTAGTTTTCGATAGCTTAATTGAGCCCATCATGACTTAGTTAAATGTCGTAATAGTCACATCATATACTTCATGAACAAGCTTTATGCTAACGAAAACATCTTTTCAACCACCTCATATTCCAAAAAAATAGATAAGGAAATATACCAAATAATCAAATACTTTAATTCTATTGGCTTCTTCTTCCAACATATTTCTTCATTTTTAAGAGTCATCTTTAGCCTATGCATGAAAAATAAAATAAGAATAATTCGAAAGTACAAAAGAACATGATTACCCCTATTCAATTTGTAGTAGAGATAATATGTTGAAAAAAGTGCGTAATTGCAATTTGCGCTTCTAGAATTTCTATTTCAAATAAACCCTTGTACATATGGGATCAGAACCTTCCACCCTAAGTACATGCATCATGAAAAAATATCCACTTCAAAAGAAGATTCTAGAATGAAGAGAGTTGTAGAATATATCTGGATATTTATCCATCTCCATAAAAAATATCTAAATATTTGTCAATATCTCCATCCAACCTATCTATTATTGGATGATAATAAAAGTGGATTTTAGAAATCTCATTGCAAAATATCTCCACAAAGTTGGCGAGTTATAAATACCTCTTAAGGGCTCTCATTTGTAAGACAACAAGAAATACACCACACACACAACAAACACAAATGTCCATCAAGTTCTAAGTGTCATAAGCCTTTTGATTTTGTTGTAAATATTGTGTATCATTTTCTAGTAAGAGCTTTACTTCCTTGATATAGTTTTTCCCGCAAAGGTGACTATGCAAGAGTATTGCATCATGAGTGGATTTTTTGTCACCTTTCGCAACTCAACTTGTCAATTTTAATATGGTTTGCTGATATATCTTAAGAAAAAAACTTTTAGTTGATTATGAAGTTTCACAAAATTGATATAAGGATGAAAACTTATACTGATATCAAGCTCCATAATCTTTTATATTCAAGAACAATATAATGGAATGCTTCGAAAGTACATATGTATCTCTTGCTATATATATTCTTCTGCTTAACATATTGATGGTTTTTCAAAACAGGTAACATTTTCTGCTGAGAGTTAGAGACATCAGACTTGATGATCTTCTGTGGGAAGTCTGGTCTACATACTATTGGGATGCATTTTGGTTATGTATGGTTTGTGAAATCAAGATCGTATGGGTCGAAGGTTGATTGGAAGGAACTGCGCCCTATGATCCTTAAAAGAACAAAAAATAGGGCCAAGAATTATCCAATTAAAGGCATGATTCCTGTTGCCAAGGATGTGCTAAAAGCAAGAGCATTGGTGACGGAGGGTGTCTCTAGTCTACTACAGGTCTTGCCTGTTAAGTCATGCAAGTAAGTCACGTGATATTAGCATTTGTGTAGATATTGTTTTTTTTATTTTGCACAATTTTACCCACTCTTTTTTCTCATAACATTTGTTAGGAAGATATATTTAGACATCTATAGGATGAGCCGTCTTCAAAATTTTCTATCTTGTTGAGGTTACTGATGAGTGCTTACGGTGTTGTATAAATTAATTGCTAGTTACATGATGGTGTATGGATGAAAAGAAAGCGTTAATAACAATGTGAGTTACCATTAAATGGGAAGTACTGGAAGAACAAGTTAATGACAATGTGAGTGGCCTTCAATTGGGATAGCTACTGGAAGTATCGTATATATTCATCATTGCTACTCGATAGTAGTGTTTTGGGCCTTAGAATAATTGTTGCAAAAATACTCTTATAGTTAAGTTTCAAAATACAAATTGTATTTTGCATTCTCATTTACATATATTCTTCTTTTATATTAGCATCCATTTCATAAAAAATAAAAAATCATCTTTGGTGAACCTAATTGCTTTGTTGTCTTTAGTGATTTTGCCTACATTTTTGCCTATTAAGTGGACCTTGGGGCTTGCCGAATAAGCAATTAAATTAATCACATCAAATTGTTTTCATATTTTTGTTGCAAAAATACTCTTATAGGTATGTTTAAAATACAAATTGTATTTTGCATTTTCATTTACATATCTTCTTCTTTTATATTAGCATCCATTTCATAAAAAATAAAAAAAATTACTTATGTTCTTTTATATTAGCGTCCATTTCATAAAAAATAAAAAAAGTCATCTTTGGTGAACCTAATTGCTTTGTTGTCTTTAGTGATTTTGCCTACATTTTTGCCTATTGAGTGGACCTTGGGGCTTGCCTAATAAGCAATTAAATTAATCACATCAAATTGTTTTAATATTTTTGTGTGATTTTTGATTTATCACTGATTGTCCAATTGCTACGATAAGATTCTCTTACAATAAGGAAAAAAATGGTGAAGTCTTCTCTCACTTTAAGCAAGGTCGGCTACGTGGATTCTTACTCAAATCCATATTTAAAGATTAAACTATTTTTTGAGTTAGTTGCCGGCTACCTAACACAACCCCCACAACACAAGGAGCGATTTAAACCCTGATTTTATAGGTGGTAGTTACACCGGACCACCACTGGACCATTGAACTGGGTACCCTAATTGCTTGGAGGTATCCTTGAGCAATACACAATAAAGAAGAGCCCAATGCTTTGGAGCCATGACTCTTACAGGTTCCTCACATTCGACCGTAGTTGAGAGTGGAAGGAGTTTACTCCTGTTCACTTGATATTATAGGCAGTGTATTGCCAATTGTGTAAAATATGCTAAAATAAAAAAGATTCTAATTAAGTCGAACTTTTATGGCTTTCACCAGTTATGGTTGAAGTGGTATGAGTGGGTTTGTTTTGTATTTGTCTGTGGCGTGCATTTGAGTTCACACTTTTTTTGAAAGAAGAGTTCACACTTTTGTGTGTCTTCATCCTTGTCTTTTGATTTTAATTATTGTTCTCCTATTTTCTTTTGTTTTGTAGATGTCATATTGGAGTGATTTTTGTTATGACTTTGCGATCCTACCACTCTACTAGCAACATCAAGGTATTTTGGAAGATGTGGTTGTCATTGTCCAAGGGATGCAATTCTCTATTGATTTTGCTGTCTTGGACATGGACATCCCTATCATTCTTAGTCGATCGTTCCTGTGGACAACCCAAGCAGTAGTCGACTACGTCACTAAAGAGATTACATTTCGCTCTAGAAATGATAAATTGCAAATAGAGATCGTTCGTGAGACTCAACCTGCAGAAGCTATGTCTAAGTTAAAGGTGCTTGAATGTCAATGTTCTGGGGACTGTGATTTTAGAGCAGATATGAGAGATACAAATTTATTTTTGGATGATAAAGAAACCCTAGAATTCCTCTATGAGGGAGGACATGAAAGTACAATCCAACTGACCTATGTTTTTGAAGATGAGGTTTTTGCTGATGTGCCATTAGAAGAAGAACTATCCTTCTCGTCTGAGCAGGAAGATTTCATTGCAGATCTGTGTGATATCCTGAACGATGAAGCTGAATTTTGACAAAGGTAGACACTGAACAACTGAAAAAGCTTACTCCTACAATTGTTGTTGAAGTTACCACCGAAGTTGTTCCCATGCCTACAGAGCTCAAGACATTACCCTTTAATATGAAGTATGAGAACCTATCATTTATCCGATCATTATAATTTCTCATCGGACCAAATACCAAGAATCTTGCCTGATGAAGGTTCTTGAACGAAACCGTAAGGCGATAGGCTGGAAGATATCGGATCTACATTGGATCAATCCGATGCTATGCTCGTATCACATTTACCTTGAAGATGACATCAATCCTTCCTGTGAATTCCAACGTAGACTAAATCCAAACCTTCGAGAGATTGTGATGAAAGAAATTTAGAAATGGTGTGATGCAGGGTTTATCAATCTCATCTCTGACTCCAAGTAGGTGAGTCCCCTGCATATCGTGCTGAAAAAATCTAGGATCACCATTATTACCAATGACAAGAGATAAGAGATTTCAACTGGAGTGCCGACCTCATGGCGAATCTGTGTTGATTACATACGTCTTAACCTCGTCACAAAGAAGGATTATTTTCCATTATCCTTCATTAACCAGATTCTCGAGAGACTGGATGCGAAGGAATATTTCTACTTTTTGGATGACTATTTTGGATACAATCAAGTGGCTATCGCACCTAAAGATCAAGAGAAGACCACGTTACATGTCTATTTGGGACATACGCCTTCCGGCGGATGCCGTTTGGGCTGTGCAAAGCCCCCCTACGTTTTAGAGAAGTATGCTAGCAATCTTCACTGATATGGTGGGCAATTTTCTCAAGGTTTGCATGGATAATTTTTCAGTCTACGAATATTCATTTGATCAATGTCTTGATTATTTAGACTGAGTTTTGAGGAGGTGTTGTGAAGTGAATCTTGTGCTCTTGTGGGAGAAGAGCAACTTCATGGTGATTGAAGGGATAGTGTCGGGTCACGTTGTATCTCAACGTGACATGTAAGTGGACCCGAGTCCCGACCATGGTGGAAGTGATTTCAAAACTCGATCCACCAACCAATCTGGAAAGATTGTGTAAAACGTGGCTGGTCTGCAGGTGTTAATGGGCGAAGAAGGTGTGGTGCACACCTGTGTTTGGCAAACATTGGTAGGATCCATGATGGAGCAAGATCACAATTGTTGGATCAAAGATCCAATTGACCTGATAATGTGGTGGAGATGGAGTCTTGATAGCCAATGAAGCACTGCATGGCTCCGTATGGAGGCTTGGATGCAACGCTGTTTGAAGACGAGAGATGTGGTGCACGCAAGGGTTTAAATATCGGTTTCGGATATCGTATCGATACCCTATCGATACGAAATTTCGACGAAATTTTGATGACATTTCGCCAATATCGACCGCCATTTGTGAAGAAATGACCGAAAACTGCCCTCATATCGCCATTTCGCTCGAGATTTCGGTTCCTTGTTGAAACCGAAATTTCGTCGAAATTTCGCGAAATCTGAAACCATGGGTGCACGATGCAGGGAGGGATGTGCATGTGCGTGATGCTTGTCCAAAGTGAAACATTGCTCTGGATTAGTTGAGCTAAGGAGGCTCGTGGCACTTTTATCGGAACTGCGTGAAAGATGGATCTTGATCTTATGGTCCACCGCTGCCAAAAAGCAGCAAGGTGATGTTGCGTAGGAGCCATTCGATTTGATGGGGTGATTCTATGGTTGAGGATTGGTATGTGGATCAGACTGTTGGATAATGATTTAGCAGTCCCTATGGAATCATGAAATGGAGTATTTAGGCCATTGCATCAGGTGGGGTGATCTAACGTCTCAGAACTGTGCAAATTTAGTGGAGCTTCCGAGCCGTTGGATGACGGGGAATGTGCATGAAAGTATGGGATTAAAATGCATTTTAAATAATGGAAAAAACAAAAAGAAATAAAGCTGTAGTTGTATTATCCACAAGATCCAACAGCTTATAGGGGCAGCCCTGGACCAAGATTGGTTCAAGTGGTGGGAATGAACCGGTCTAAGGCTGGGCCAGTTTAACTGGTTCAAAAAGGGGCATTTGGCTTTTTTTTCGATAAAAATTGCATTCATTCATCTAAAATAAGGCGCATCCGAAGATGCATACAGTTCAGAGAATAAAAGACATAAAAGAAACCCCGGCCACAAAGCCAATAAAAAAGAAACCCCGACTACAAAGCTAGCACACCACAAATGGTCATTCTTCCCTACAACCGGATCCCAATGCAAAACAACAGCCTCAAAAAACGACACTTGAAAACAAATCCTCTTGTTTTCAAGGAAAGAGCGAGGTCGATCCATAACGCCAGACAAGACCAAAAGACCAAAAAGTAAAGTCTTTTTGAGTTGGTTTGCAGTGATCCGACAGCAGAGCTCAGGAGCTGGGATTGTGTTTGGCCGGCGAGTTGACCTCCTCCAGCGGTAGCATTTTGACTGCTTCAAGTGCAAATCTTTATTTTGATGAGATGTTTTCTCTGGTTTAGTGATTTTAAATCAGAGCTAGCTGGTTATGGGCCAAGAGGTTGCTGAAGATGAAGATATTTTCTTTCAAGTTTTCACAAGGTGGTTCCTTTCTTGTTCAGATATCTGGATGACGCTCCTGTTTTTATTTACCTTTTATCTCATGCTTGCTTTTAGTGCATATATGGATGATCTTAAGCATCCAATAGTCAAAGTTTGGCTTTTCAAAAAACAGGAAGAGATTGTTGTCTGCCATCATGTCATCCCTGCAGATTCTATCGTATGCTGGCATCATGTATGTGGAGGGAATATATTTTTGTCGGTTCATCTCTCCCCTGTCACCGTCTTCTACGGTTGAGGACTACACTTAGTAGTCACCAGGAGTTGCTATAAGCATCCGTTTGGAGGGTATGCCATCTTATTTTTGCCACATATTGATGAGAATGACTTTCTTTTGTCTGCAAGGTTGGGAGATACTTAAGCTAAAGCTGAACCTCCTGTTACCATCAGTATTTTGTTTTGTGAACCTCCATCTTAAATGAAATTGGAAGTTTAATGGAGAATCCTATGCTGTCTAAATTTCTTGAGGTTCACGGAGAACACCATTCAGGTGATGAGTGCCATACATTAATTGATAGGTTGAGGTGGCAGGCAATGGATCTGTTTTTGCCAGAGTGGTCCATTATGCAATTGTTGATGAATCTGTGGACCCCATTATGACTATAAAATAATGAAGTTTCCGATGGGAAAAAGGTGGAGGTCAAGCTGCATCATGGGAGGCTGTTGCTTCACTAATTGGTGATTCATGACTACCAACGTGTATTGTGTTATGACAGCTTTGGGTAGTGGCATGATGAAAAAAATGTGACCCCCTTTAGGTTATATATATAGGGTTGCTTTTGATTCATTACAAATCCATGTGCCATTCTTAGTGAAGGGTATTTTGTGGGTATAATTACTCTTTTAAGGCATTTATCCTATTCCGTGGTCATTTAGGTCTAATCAACAAGTATGCTTCAACCACAAATTAAACTTTCTAGTGTCATAGAGAGGGGTTAAGTGAGATGGATTTGGTTTCTAAGTTAGGAAATATAGGGAAAATGCATTCTTTTTCAATTAACATATCAACTTATGATTGCTTTTCAGATAGAGCTTCAAATATGCCCCATTTAATATTATAATGGCATTTTTTGGCTACAGGCATTTGTGACTTTTGATATTGTTCTTTGCAGGTTTTGCCCTGAAGTATACACTGGCGAGACGGGTCATCAAATTCATACATGCCATGGTTTTAGGCGCAACACTAAAAAACAAGAGCACAGTTGGACGGAGGGCAAGTTGAGCGACATCCTTGTCCCTGTGGAAGCATTCCGTCTAAAACACATGTTTCAAGATATCATCAAACACGATGAAAGGTTCGACTACGATCGCGTTCCCGCTGTTTTGGAACTGTGTCATCAAGCAGGAGCTGATATCTCGGACGAAAATCTCCTCACCTACCAAGAGAAGGCACATACCTTAGATGACAATGCTGATATTTCTTCACCCGACGGAGTCAGAGTTGTTGCGCAGAGAACTTTAGACGCCTGGGAATCACTTAGATTGGGAGTGCAGAAATTGCTTTTAGTCTATCCAGCTAAAGTGTGCAAGCACTGCTCGGAAGTACACATCGGCCCATCTGGTCACAGAGCTAGACTCTGCGGGGTTTTCAAGTTTGAGAGCTGGCGAGCATATCATTTCTGGGCGAAGGCCGATGTGAATGATCTAGTGCCGCCAAAGATGGTATGGCACAGACGCCGCCAAGACCCTCCCGTCCTCTTAGACAGTGGAAGAGGATTTTACGGGCATGCACCTGCTGTTGTTGATTTATGTGCACAAGCTGGTGCCATCGTCCCGACAAAATACTTCTGTATGATGAAGATGAATGGTTGGACTGCTGCGACTGGCGGATGCGAAGCCTCATTGCCATCAGAGATCTGTTGAATCAGGATTCTGGGGAATGACAGATCTGAATGTAAATGGAACTTAGGCTCAGGTGGGAATTTGGGCAAGTTTTCTTTAAATGTGGATATTTACTTGGCAAGTGGTATGTTTTAGGTCTCTATTTACCCATTATTTTTTAAATATGGTCTTTTTGTCCATGAAATGCTACTAATTAGGGTTGTGTTCATGGACCAACATGATGTAATGTTTAGTGCCATATAGCGTGTGTGTTCGTTTAGGTATTGTTGTGTGAGGTAATACACAATTGTTTTTCATTCATCATTATGTACAATTGAGTCTCTTTCGTGCGATGGTGATACCGACAAAAACTCGGAGCCTCCAACAAGGATTGTAATTTAAAACTTAAATCATTGATCTCTACAATAATTTGACAAGTAAGTTTGTGGAAATATCCGTATATTTTATATACACGTTCATATTCGCTTGCTAATTTTAAGATCTGAGGCATGTGATGAAGAAGTTATATATTCCATCCAAACAAAAATATATCTCATTCCCCGAATATTGGGGAAAAAAATAATAAATTAAAAATTTACAGGACAAAAGGACCAAATTTCAACACCCCCCTACACTTTGTGGGTATTGCTTAAAAGGTCCGTATACTCTTGTATTTTACAGCTTGCATTCGGGCATTGGTTTTGGATACCTCTCATAATCCTTGCAGTAGTCATAGATCACAAGGTTCCTCCCTACCCAAGCATGATCCACACTCTGGGCTTCGTTGAGCTCCCAAGCAGAGTACTGGTCCCACCAGTGGTCGGCGGTGGTCGAGACGCAGGGTGGGAAGGGGTCCTCCCACCGGCAGGCGTTGGCGTGGAAGTCTCTGTAGGACGAGACGAAGGGGGCCTTGGACCAATCCGTCTTCTCCAGACCACCTCGTGTGGCCCAGTCATCGGCGTTCCATATGCTAGAGAACATGTACATAGGCTTCACATTCGGAAAGTAATCATTGTCTTTGCCGTTATTCTTGTACACGCGAATGGGGACGCGATCCACGAAGAATCTGCGAGATGCTAGCTAAGTCATTCCTCAATGTAATACAAAGAAGAAGAGAAGATTGAGTTCAGGCAGATGCTCACACAATGTGGTGGTTGTTCCATAGGAGGGAGTAGGTATGATAGTCCTCCGTAGGATCGAACCATAAGCTGTGCCGCATCTCCCGACCGCCCACACCGCCCTTGTATACGTTCGTCTGAACGATGTACGGTTGACCGGATCTGTTCCCCAAGAACTCAAAGTCTAATTCATCGCGCTCTTTCCCCGCATCGAGATCTGAACACATCTGCAGGCACAACATACCACATGATGAATTTGCAAAAAAAAAAGAAAAAAGGGAAAAAAACTACAAAAATACAATTTTATAAATTTTTGAAAAGAAAATCAATTCTCAAGGACAATTAGTCACTCACGTAGAATGCGGTCACCACACCGGCCGAATCGCCACCAACTAGCTTGAGCTTCATGCTGAACCACCCGAACCGGTATCGATCTTTTGTCTGGAACCCGCAACCTAGCATCGAGAATTATATCCAATTAGGATAGTTGGATGCACGTGCGTGCGTGTGAATGATAGTGTTGTAGACGAGCACATACCTGATTTCTTGTCGAGGGAGAGGTACCAGACTTGCCCGTCGGACGAGGTGCGCAAGTGGTCCTCGGTGCAAGTGCTCACAAAGCTATCCTTGAAGGAGAAGGAGCCGGCGTCGGCCGCAGCGTGTGCCGGAGGATGGGAGGAGGATAGGAGGAGGAGAGTGGAGAGGGAGAGCACCAATGGTGAGAGGAGGAGTCACTTCTCCATTTGTTCACAAGGTTGGAAGAGATGAGGTTGAGATTTTAGAATGGGGGTGGTAGTACTAGTACCAGTAAGGTGTGGCTCTATATATACAAATTTGTAGATCTGAGGGTGTGTTTGGTGTGAGTCCACCGCACCAAGGAGTGGAAGTGTGACGTTGGTTGTGTGTTTTTTGCATTTGTGGCCCTCCAGTTTTTGGATGTTGGATTTATGTCCATGGATTTTGAGATCCAATTGTCGGTGGGTTGATTTGTGTAGAGTTGTTTGATAATGGAAGGACTAAGTTGTTACATTTGCAACTTTCATCCTTGGGGACTTTTGTGTTTCTTGGAGAAATGCAACACCCTAACCCCAAATATAGTACCACATGGAAAACTCACAAAGTGTGGGTGTGATATATAAGTGGTGGGGATTACTACTTGACAACTTGAGTTTAAGCGTTCTGGGTGGTAGTCAACGGGTCCATTTGGGCCCGAACCTAACAAGTTGTCAGGGCCAGTTTTCCTCAATAATGGACCGGGGACCTAAGCCCGGGACGTTACAAATGGTATCAGAGCTAAATTCCCTCTGATAGTGGAAAGGGTTACCCGATAGGTGGAGCCGCCCCTACAAAGGGGTTGGAGGAAAAGGCTACCCGGAGCGTACATCTGTCACTATCACTGTGAATAAGTGATGGGCCATGTCGCAACGAGGACGTTGCGAATATAAATGGGGGAGGTTGTAACACCCTAACCCCAAACATAGTACTACTTGGAAAACTCACAAAGTTTGGGTGTGGTATATAAGTGGTGGGGATTACTACTTTACAACTTGGGCTTAAGCGTTTGGATGGTTGTCAACGGATCCATTTGAGCCCGAACTCAACAAGTTGTCAGGGCCAGTTTTCCTCAATAACGGAACATGGACCTAAATCCGGGACGTTACAAGAAAAAGGAGGTGAGATTATGAATGAACCGATGATAGTTATTGTGGAATATGTAATGCCAAAGAGACAGAAACAATCATTTTTTTAAAAGAAAAGTGTAAGATCTATTAAACCTCTACTAGGTTGTGCAGTACAACAAAAATGGGTATGTAGCGACCCTATTTTTTTAAATCTGTCGTTGTATTTCTTATTGTTTAATATATAATGATGATTCTATTCTTCGCAACAAAATTTTTTATATTTGAATAACGGTGAATGTCATACTCACTGCTATATAATTAACAATAGTCATTATGAAAATATTTATATGTTATTATTTTCAAAAAATTTAACTAGTTGTTGCTAAATTTTGAACTAAAAAAATCAGCAAAGATTTGCTAAAATTTTAAAAATAGCGACAGATAAGCATTGTCATATGCACAATTGCTACTAATATAACAACCGATATGATATCGGTCATCAATTTCAAATAAAAAAATAATTTTACAACGAATAATATTGCCATTATTTATTAAGTGAATTATACAAAAGTTCATATACACTAGTTTCAATGCCATACCTGAACTTTTAAAAGTAACAATGTGTCATCTGTTGACTTGATAACAACGTGGATTCTAGCTACCGGGACAAGGTAAAGGGCCGCATCCAATATATGCTAATTGGGGGGGGGGGGGAAGGTGTCATGGCCACTTTTATAATGTATTAGAGTTTTGATATGACGCCTCCTTAAATATTGTGAAAATATTATGTTTGTGTAAAACCAAACGAACAAATCCATTTAATGGTATGGTGGTTAATTGGTGTGTTTATCATATTCTGAACTAGGGTTTATCAACTACTTATTTTAAAATGGGTTAAAGCTCATTTATTCTCTCATTCTTTCTAGAACTCTTTATAAACACAATAAACTGTGTTGTTTCCGTTTAACCATGGAATTTTTTTGTTTAAAATCTTCATTTGGTATTTTAGTGAATTTCGAAAATTTTGAATAATTAAATTTAATAAAATTTACAAATCATTGTCAAAAAATAATAATTTGTTTGAAAATATGACTTTATAATAATTTTTAATCAGATATAAATCGTAAGTTGATCAAAGTTGAAAAGTATCATTTGAAAATATTACCTTTATTTAAAATCTCATTTAAAAATATAATATATATTTTTCTATTCTTGAGCATACATGACGACCATATAGATATAGATAAAGTTCCTGATTCCGCCCCTCAAGTTAACCATTATTAACTTTTTGAATTGAAGGATAGAAATATCCCCCTTCCCCATCAAATTGAAGACAAACCACTGATTGCGAGTGTATTCACCAAGGAGGGGATATAGCGACTGATTATATGAGAAAAAGTCGCCAAGGTTGCAAAAATTGGTAGTCGATACTCGGTCGGTTGGGTCACTGACTAAGTATTAATTGATAGTCAACGACTAATCGGATTTAGTCGTTCTTTAATCGACTAATTATTTTAAATATATGAATCGGTTTTATATGTATATTCTTATATATTTACATATATTTGTATATTTTTATATTATTATAATGAAAGAAAAGAAGTAACTAAACTTATATAAAAACATTAAGCGTATTAGAATAAGCTTGCTTTTAAAAGAAGTACAAAAAATAAAAAATAGAGTATCTCCAAGCAGAAATCGATCGACTAGTAAATTTAATCGGAGTTGGTCAATATTCAATCGGTCATATCACTGACTAGATCAGTCGGACCTACTAATCGGACAATCGGAGGACTTCTAAAACAGTGAACCTCAATGTACATTCATTTTGAAGCAGTGGTGATAATAAGTTATTCTCGGTTAGATATGGGATGTGGTGTGAATCATCACACATGGTGGATTCACAGTCAAGAAGGCATGGGTGTTACAGGTCAAACTCTCAGAACACCATGCATGATATACACGAGACCCATTAATGGAATGGGGATGCCATGTAGGTAAGGGGGAGCAGTGATGTACCCACCCACGAGTATATGGGGCTCACATGGGGGAGGCACATGACATGATCCCTGTAATGTCCAGGCTGCCCTAGGGTTGGCAGCATCTGCGAGGAGTCGAGCATGGGTGGTGGCAAGTGGGGGCATCGTGCCATGGCCGTGTCCCTCCCTCGCTGCTCGGTCACTGGTGGCTGCTGCCCTTTGTTTAATGGCCGATGGGGGATCTTCATGGGTAATTGTGACGTCACGTACGTACGTACATTTTCCTCTGGGTTTCACGTAAGATCTGCTGTAACACCCCAATTCCAAACATAATGTCATACCTAAAATTCACGAAGTGTGTGTTATTTATAAGTGGTGGGGATTACTGTTTAACAACTTGAGCTTAAGCATTTCAAGTAGTTGTCAACGGATCCATTTGAGTCCGTATCCAACAAGTTGTCAGGGTCAGTTTTCCTCGACAACGGACCGGCGGAACGTTACACCCGCTCACCGAATTAATTGACTAGATTAATAATGCAGGTTTAATATTATGATCGCATTTACTGCACAGCTCAGGCATGCATCTCGATGGATATATGGAATCAACCCAGGATTACTTTACACTATCGGTACCTGATCTCCTGTGTATCCATCCCATGTAGACATAAGCATTTCTGGTTATCACTTTGTTTTTTTAATGAATAATTAATGGTTCTCACATCCAAAAGAGCATTTCTATGCGCCAGACTTTTGTTTTTTTAAAAGCAGTGTAGACCATGTGATTTTTTTAAAAATATACTGAGTGAGTTATTTTGGCTCCATGATTATTTCACTGGAATCAAATATTCAAAAATAAAAAGAATAGTTTATATATAAGATTTGATCCATATTAATGGGAAAATGGGTTGCCTCTAAAGGGTAGCTAACTTAACTCTCCCGCTCTATTTTTTTCCATATATATGTTTTTTGTAATTTTTCGAAAGGTCGTAGGAGTCTCTATTTCTCACGAACATTGAATGACATAATATAGGGATAACTCTCCCGCTCCATTTTTTCCATATATATGTTTTTTGTTTTTTTCGAAAGGTCGTATGAGTCTCTATTTCTCACGAACATTGAATGACATAATATAGGGATATAATAATAAATTCACAAACACACATACACGCGCACGCACATCCACGCGCACGCGCACGTACACGCACACGCGCGTGCACACATACATTATTTTATGGAATAAATGTGTATGCCCCCTAGGGGAGCTAACTTAGCTCCCCCGCTCCATTTTCTCTATTTTTTATTTGAAAAATTCTACCGTGAATATTCATCACCATTTCTATATATCATGTCATTCAATTTTTGTTTGAAACAAAGACTCCTAGTCCTTCCACCCACACAATCATTTTTTAATTAATTCGGTAATCAAAATGTTTGAATTTCAATGGAATTTCGGATCCCTAGTTGTTTCTACGAGTCTAGAGTAACTCACCTAATCGTACAAATCGATAAAGTTGGAGCGGAATCCAGGCATTAAGCTAGGAATTTGTAGTTGGGGGGCTAACTATTAAGCCTCAAATTTCTACTTAGAGAATAAATTACTAAGGCATTATTGCTTATTTTATTTTGCAATTAGTTGTCATTTTAGTTAACAATCCCATCGTCTTATATATATTTTTTGCATAATCCATACGAAAAATCGATTTGTATACTAGATTTATTCTATGAATATTATTTTATACACATATATAATTCCACCTAAATATATATGATATTGTAGCCAGTTTATTCTAAAATTCAAACATACCGTCTTTTTTTAAAATGGTTTTCTGAATCCTAATAACATTGACTTTCTTTGACTTTCAAGACAAAGTTGGAAATATTATATTTAGACGAAAATGTACAAGTATATAGAACAATCTTCATACTTCAATCTATATGATTGGATTTTTCATACAGATTTGCCAAAAAAACCCAGGACAACACAAAAGTATCTGCTCCGCGCACTTTGAACACTCGTGCTGGTGGATCTTTGCACATGTCTAAATAGAGAGGATCCTCTGCTGTGATCGCGTGAGCCATTCGATCATGAATGGTTCACACGATCTTACATGCCTACAGCAGACTCTACTGCCCTCTCATCTACAGCAGACGATCGTCCCCCGTATCTAAATGCATGACTGAGAAAATGTACTGCAGAGAAATGCAATATACATGCCTCAAATTAACTACATATTTAAACGATCATCTTCATTTAAACATCAATATCATGTACTGTGTCTATTTTCTACGTTGCATCCTTATTTCTACGTTGACAGTCTAGGAGGACTTGGGGGTATTCTCATGAATCGCGAAGCACGTATTCCAACCGTCACCATGGAAAGAAAACGAGATAGAAGATGTCGAGTATATCCACAGAGCTCTCGCAGAGGAAAGAGGATCCTCTGTTGTAGAGAGGATTGCAGCAGAGGTGTTTTAATCTCCTTTAATTTTTTTTTTGTGATTTAGATATCAAAATCCAACCTTATAGATTGAATCTTAGATTAATGTTCTACATATCCTCCAAACTTCGCTTAATTCCGAGATTATTTGCTATTTTATCTTAATAGTCAAACATTCGATCAAGATCTAAGCAACTTAAACTCCATTTAAAAAAGACCCGAATCTTCAACCATTAAGATAAAATAGCAGATAATCTCGGAATTAAACGAAATTTGGAGGATATACATAGCATTAATCTAATATTCAATCTATAAGGTTGAATTTTGGAATTTAAATCACAAAAAAAAAATTAAAAAGATTACAACACCTCTGCTGCAATCCCCTCTGCAGCAGAGGATCCTCTTCCCTCGCAGAGAAGTCTATCTGGAACACGAAGATAAAATCTGCAGTGGAAAAGCGAGAACAACGAATCCAATCGAGAGAGCAATAGGACACAGTGTCAGGACACCTTCAAGTCTCGATTGGCCGACACTCATCGCTTTCCCTTTCCCCAAAGGAAACTGCATGCATCCACATATATCTTTTTTATATTCCTCCAGAGGCAAACTTGCAGATGCGTTGTCCTCCCTTTTAGCATCAACGATCGAGCCAATCGTTTCAGGTCCAGCTGAAAGCAAAGAAATAAAGAAAACTATGCGATGAAATACGATTGCAACTTTAGAATCTTCACATCAGCCCACTGGGAGAGAAGTAATAATATAATGGATTCACATGATCGTTTCAAAGGGTGGTGCTGCAGAAAATTAAGTTGTAGACCCTGCCTCATTTGAAGTTTCTCCTATGTATATATATAATATAGGGGGCCTTTCAAATAAGACGCAATCCTTCCTGAGTTAGAGTTAAGGAAGGCCACCACTTTTTTGTATAGAACACGAGCACTTTAGTAGAATACATATACAATTTGTATTATAGGTGCACGTTATAAATAAAAAGCCGCATACAAAACTACGCATTATAATACAAACATTAAAACTGCACATTGTAATACAAAACTGTATGTGTATTCTATTAAAGTCATCCTGTTTTATACAAAAAAGGGGTTGGCATTCCTTAACTTATTTGAAAGAAATCCTATATATATATATAGATATATATATATATATAGAGAGAGAGAGAGATACACACGATTGGATATGGTGTAGTGGGTCATCCATGCCTTGTGCGTGTCGGCGTTTGATGCACAGGCACTGACGTGGGGATGTGTTTGGCCGTTTGTTTGTTTTGCTGTCTTGTGGTATGGGATAGATAGATGCCTTTGGATGGCCTTAGCTGCCAAGGTCATACTAGGGTTTCTCATACTAATGCTGGTGCATGGATCGTCTGCTGCGTTGTTGTTTCTGCAGTAACCGGAGTCGCTCGATCTTAATTGAGCGGTTCACACGATTTCGTACGCTACGTGCTAGACTTCAAGAATGATTGGAGGCACTACACAGCATTATTTCTAGTCTCTTATCATATACTGCTGGTTGGCCCTTCATTTAGAACATTGGAGGCACTACACAGCAGGGTAGAATCGGATGATCGTTGGGCTGTATCGACCTGACCTAGCACACGGATCAGACTCAAGCTTGATTTTACATCGGACTGGGTTTTTGCCGGAAAATCGGTCCAAATTTAACCCATTAGATAAATGGACCGGACTTGAGCCGACCTCGCTCAAACGTATGAGCCCACCGGCCCGACCCCAATGAGAACCCACTAAAATGGCATATAATTATATTTCAGTTCTCAGATATTCCAACTAATATTTACTATGTATGTCCATGTAATGTCGATTTTCTACTCTCGCAGCAAATATCCATGGTAGATTTCTCCTCCCTCATCTTCATTGCTTTATTGATATACGATGACAATACACCTATCGTTATTTCTCCTATGTATCTCTCAAAAACCATTTTTTATTATTGCTTCCTGTATACGTACCCTATCATTATTCGTCATCGTTATTCCATCCTAGAATACGTGCCTTCAATTAGTTTATCCTTAATTTGTGCTTCCATCCTCAATGGGCAGGCCCAACCCAAACCCGGCCCATGTTTACTGGGCTGGTGGTAACAAAAATTAATGGGCTATAATTCCGGCCCATGACTTGCTAAATTAAACGAGCCCTGGGCAGGGTAACTTCCGACCTAAAGGGGTCTGACTCAATGCTCATTATTTCTAGGTTAAATAGCTTGCCTTGTTAGGATTATACAGTTTCCCTTCAACACATTTAAAAGTCTCATATGTAATTAATGTATTGAGAGGGAGCACCAAATGGTATCAGATTGAGTCCAAATTCATCAAAACTGTCATTATAGCAAACTTTTCTTGATTATAATTCAAATTTAAATTCTAGATGTCAATCTTTTCGGATAACTTACTACAACATTAAGTCCATTGTACACACATGTATATAATGTTATTATTGCCAACTTACAACACATTAGGCATTACTTCGAAGCACAGATCCAAATTATGATACCAAATGTGAGGGATCGTGACACCACCAGAGGAGGGTGAATAACAATTCGATCCAAGGTTTAATTCATTGGACATCATGTGCCTATACTTCCCAACAAAATGGTGTTGCAGAGAGGAAGCATCGTCATTTGTTTGATGTTACAAGGACTCTTCTCATTCAGAGCCGTGCTCCACATTCTTTTTGGGGTGATGGTGTTCTTACGACATCCAATCTTATTAATCGCATGCTCTCGTCAATTTTTGTGAGAAAATTCCCTTCTCTCTTGCTTTTCCTGAAAAGGAATTGTTCTCACTTACTCTTCGTGTATTTGGCTCGACCACATTTGTCCACCAGTTGTCTCCATGTATTGACAAGCTCTCTCCTAGGGTTGTCAAGTGTGTCTTTCTTGGGTACTCCATGACACAAAAAGGGTACATGTGTTATGATCCTCTGTGTAGGAAATATTACGTTAGTACTGATGTCACCTTTTCCGAATTGGTGATGTATTTTTCTCCAACATGTGATCAGTGAACTTCATCGAACTCTGATAATGAAATATACATGCCACCATCGCCACTTTCTTCACCAATACCACCACCACCATCACCATCATCACCACCTCCACCTCTTACTGTGGTCCCAGGTCCACCTTTGCCGCATCACTATACCAGCCGGCCCAATTCTGCTCATGGTCACCGCTTGTCATCTAGCACATGTGAGGTATGTTCTGAATATATAATTTCTAACGACGGGTCTAATGATCTACCTGAGAAGGGATCTATATAGGAGACAGATGTGGAGGTTTCTGAGTTGGACTTACTGTTATAAAATAGAAAGCGGAAGCGGAATAACATAATAAAGAAGAATAATCACGAAGAACACAAAGATTTTTATGTGGAATCCTACTCCGTGAGGAGCGGGATGAAACCACAGGAGAAGCCCTCTAAGGGGCGGATATTCTATTGAACTTTCTCAATGAGTACAGGAGGTCTGGGGCTCCTTATATAGCCTTCCCAGAGCCTCCAAGTCCCACCATTGGGCGGTATGGGACTAAACACAGGATGGGGGTAAATGGATCTTCTCCAGGATCCATTTACCCTGCTACAACTCAATGGGTGCACTACCAAATACTCCAACACTCCCCCTCAAGCTGGAGCATGTAATGCTCAGATTGGACAAACAAACAGAAAGAAACTCAACTCACGCTACAGGACACTACGGACAATATCAACCCAACGCGCACATGCTGCAGTCGAGGACGTTGCTTCTCATGCCGTGCAGGTGAGGAGGACGAACGGGCTGGAGTGTGAGTCAACTGAAGACTCGGAACCTGACCATCGAGTCTGAACTTGCGCCTGGAGTCTCCTCGTCGGAGAACTGGGTCTCTCCCATCTGGCTCAGAGAATGGTGCACTGCTCTGGTGTACCTATGATACCACATGAAAATCCTTGCCCTCAAGGGAATGGTCCTCTGCTCTGGAGTCCCTATGGCTCACATGAAAACTCTGGCCCGACAACAAGAAGAATGATGGGGACCACTGACAATGATGGCAACATATGCTCATCTGACAATGACCGCACACTCGTGCGTGTCTGAAACTGGACTCGGAACCTTCTAACGTCGAGTCTGAACAACTGAATCTGTAGAGTCTGAACAATGTGCACTGGCCTGGAATATGAAGATCTGACATCTGGAGCATCTGAATAGACCTGTGACTCTACATATACTCCCTCTTTCTCCCATACTTGTCGAAAACTCAACATCGACAACGTTGGGAGAAGACAGACAAGATAAATAGGGGGTAAACAACAAGAACATGAAATTTGCGGCTTTCCATTTTTTTTAAATGCGTGCGGCTCTTTTTTTTCTTTTGTTTTATTGCACGCACCTTTTATTTTCGCAATTTTTTTTAATTTTTTTTGAACATAAGCCGTTTCATCATTTTTCTACGGCATTTTCATCATTTTTTTAATTTGCGTACGGCTTTTGAATTTGTACGCGCCTTTTTTAAAAAAAAAAATTTAAGTGGCCCCTTGGCCCTTCTCTTTCTCCTCTCTTTTTTTTTCATTCCGAAACAGTGCCAAACGTTTGGCATGATTACAAGTCCCCCCTTTTTTTTCAATACACGAAAAAAACTGTAGCCCGCGTGGCCTTACAATGGGCCACCCGAGGACCATAATTCCAGAGGACCATAATTTTTCTTAAAAAAATAGAACCGAGCCAATGGGCCACCCGCTTCACGCATCAGGGTTCCCAATTGGGAACCCATTGCTAAAAATGCCGCCGCCGCCTTGAGGGCCCCCTTTATGGGGCTCGATTGAGGATCGCGCCGCCTGGCTCGTAGGGTCTTACGACCATCGCACAGTGCGGCAGGGAAGGAGCTTCGCGGCGAGGGAGATCGGACTGGAGCCGCCGCCCCGTGGGCGCTGGTGGGCGATGCGGGCTTGCTTGGGGGCTCTGCGCGATGGGACTTGATCTCGCCGAGGGACTTGGAGAAGAGTCACGATGCTGTTGCTTGGAACCTGCAGGGCTGGGATCTGTATGTTGCGCCTGACGATGCTGAGGCCGCTGGCTGGGTGCCGCCTGGCTGGCTGGTGGCCCGCGCATGGAGGCCATAGAGGAGTCGTTGGTGCCGCCTGGGGGATCGGCCTCGTGCTCCAGCTTGAAGGCGCTTCGAGCTTCTGGATCTGATGATTCTGGGAGGTCGCATACTGCCGCGCAATGGAGGATGAAGGCGCTGTATCACCTTCTCGCTGTACGCGCGGTGGATGCGCAACCGCCTGCTGCTTCTCGATGGAGTATGCGGGTTTGTATCACACCGTTAAGGGCTGGATGAGGTACGCCTGCGGTCTGCACCGCCAAAGTTCGCGGATCTGATCTGCAGTGATTCGCCTGCTATCTCTCGTTCTCAGAAAAAATCGATAATGACAGATCTCCAGAATAGTGAAGCCGATGAATCGAGCATGATCATGAGCAGAAAGTTAGGGTTTCAATAAAAACCCCAGAAGAACAATCACAATCGAATCTCGAATAAAACTAATGAAAAAATGATTCCTCGAGAATCTAACCGCTCTGATACCATGTTATAATATATGAAGCGGAAGCAAAACATGGAAAAAGAATAAACATCCACGAAGAACAGCGGGATTAACGTGGAACCCTACTCCGTGAGGAGCGGGATGAAACCACGGGAGAAGCCCCTGAATTGGGCGTGTTTGTCTATTGACTTTCTCAATGAGTACAGGAGGTCTGGGGCTCCTTATATAGCCTTCCCAGAGCCTCCAAGTCCCACCACTTGTCCATGTGGGACTAAACATTGGATGGGGGTAAATGGATCTTCTCCAGGATCCATTTACCCTGCTACAACACAATAGGCGCATACAACTTATACTCCAACATGTACAAAACAAGTTTGTCTCAACTCAATGTCATTAGTGAAGGAATGTCATTTATTGATAACGATCTTGCAATCACACTTCTCTAGCTATTTGGAGGTCATATCCATCATGACGGCATTTATATCCAATGATGACATCATGCCAATAGCCTCCTCTCTCATGGTCGAGTGCGTGCAATCTTTTCTCCTTCGGTAACACATATTAACTCCTTCGCATGACTCGATCATTCTTTCAAATCAAGAAATTTAAATGGTATGCATAACTAACTGCCACTAACTATTACAAGATTAGATAATATGATAAGAGCATGAACAAGAGACAAGATTTTCCATATGGTGGGACAATTCATTGATTAGAATACTTCATAATCAATAAAACAAGAATCTCAGACGTATGGGAAATGTTCATTCATAACCGATTTTCACCGAACTCAATAATCATTTTCATTGCAGTTGATTATGTGGTGAATTTACAGATATTGAGGTTCATGATCTTTTATCTTGACTAATCAAAAGCTGCCTTAATTTATAATATGCATGATAAGACATTAACAAGAACTTAACTAAGTAACAGTGCAGATGCAAAAAAATGCCCCCATGAAGCCACAAAGATAGGGTTTCAATTGAGATATATTAAACAGAAATATGCATTCAATAAGATTATCAAAAGATCAGTCGAAGCGATTAACAATGATGCTTGACTCCAGCAGAGAGGTTAAAGATTAGAAGCTTGCAAATTGATGTTTTCTGAAAAGAGCCAATATGTTCTGGTGAGACAGACAAGCAGTTATAATGAACAGTTCAGTTACAGGTTTACAGAGAGGAGCAGCGGACTCCTTGGGAACTAGAAACAACAATTCAGAACAGGTTAAGTGTAAGTCAATAATGCATGATAAGTTTGGGTGTGCAACAATATGGATGTGCACCCACTTCTCCGTCAAAAAAAAATATGCGGGAAAGAATTATCTGGTAAATTTTGGTAAAATTTCCTCTCAAAAAATTGGTGAAATTATGACCTATTGTTGTTCCCATATATGAACGTCCCACCTGAACCAAAGACATGGTAATGATTATAAGAAAATGAATGGCTCATTTTTCAACGTCTTGTTAGGCAACTAAACATGGTGATGATCTTTTAGGCCTTAATCATTACAGCCTGCAGTTAAAATTCTGGGAAGCAAAACTAAGATAAATTACTGTACTAATCAGGAAAGTGAGAATTCTTGCATATATACATATAAAATGTGTTTCAGATAGATAGATTTTTTATGCTTACCTCCTCAAATTCCTTGTAAGAAAATTCCTTTGCAATATCTTTTCGAGTAACTGCCTCTTGCCATTGAGATATTAAAAATGGATGGTCATGTCTGCAAGAAACAAACTCATTACAATTTTCCTAAATAAAAAAGTATAGTAGTAAATTCAGAAAAATTTCGATGTAAATGGAATTCAGGGATGAGAGGGGAAGTGAGAAGAGTGCCACCATTAGTGTCGTAGGTTAAGTTAGGAACAGGAAAGAGGGGGGATTACATAGAAAAAGGGAGAATGGTGAGAGATATGAGAGTCCAAACTCCAATTTCTTGCTCGTATAACTTGTTTATTTACATGACCCTCCTAGCCCCTTTCTTACAAAGGGGACGGAATTACAAAAAAAAATCAATGAAATCGAATCCTAATTAACTCCTAAACCCTCCCCAATTGATAGACTCCTTGATTAATTCAAAATGATTTATCCCATTCCATACTTGAAGATCAGTAACTGATCTCAATTTATCTATTAGAATTATATAGGACACAAAACTATAATGATCGTAACCCTTTTTATCAAACTCACAGCCCCAATACGGCTTGTCCAAAGTCCAATGCCACCTCATCCCATGGATAGTTCCCTAAAACCAAGAATGTCACTACGGCTAACCATCTAATTCCTAATTGTTGTTGTTAGAAGAAAAGAGTCTTTGTTATGTTTCATAGAATAATCCTAGGCTCTCTTATATAGGGAGAGGCCTTATGGGTAAATTACATGAACGTCTAAATAGAAGAGAGAAATAGCAACGAAATACGGAAACAATTATTAATACTAGAAATTATCTCTACACTCCCCCTCAAGGTGGAGCATAGATGTCGATCGTGCTCAGCTTGGATGAACATCTCTGAAAAGGTCCTCTGAGCAATGGCCTGGTGAATACGTCAGCAGTTTGATCTCCTGAGCTAACGTGGGTCGTGGATATCAATCCTCTCTGGATCAGGTCCCTGGTGTAATGACAGTCAACTTCAATATGCTTGATCCTCTCATGAAAAGCTGGATTGTTGGCAATGAACAATGCTGCCTGATTGTCACATTGAAGCTTCATAGGTAGAGGTACAGCTACATGTAAATCTTCTAATACGGAGCGAACCCACATCATTTCCATACCGGCTTGGGCCATTGCCCTGTATTCAGACTCCGCACTGGATCTTGCCACCACCGTTTGTTTCTTGCTTTTCCAAGACACCAGAGAGCCTCCAACATAAACAGCAAACCCTGAGGTAGATTTTCTATCCTTAGGGCACCCTGCATAATCTGCGTCTGCACACGCTGAGATGGATAAGTCTGCGCCCTTTCTGAATAGTAGCCCTAACCCTGGAGAAGACTTCAGATACCTCAGTATCATGTGTATAGCATCCATGTGAACCTGTCTTGGCTGTTCCACAAACTGGCTCACCCGGCTAACTGCAAATGCAATGTCTGGACGGGTTATAGTAATATAGAGGAGTTTTCCCACCATCTCTCTATATCTCCTCTTATCCACTTCATCAGTATCATCATCATATAGCTTCATGCTGGTGTCCATGGGGATGCTTGATGGTTTACACCCATCCATACCGGCCTCAACCAGGAAGTCTGTAATGTACTTCCGTTGTGTCATCACCAAACCATGTGCATTCCTTGCAAATTCCAACCCCAGAAAATATCTTAGGGTTCCAAGATCCTTTGTAACAAACTGACGACCTAGGAATGCCTTCGCTCTTGCTATGCCTTGAACATCATCTCCTGTAACAAGAATATCATCCACATAGACCATTATGACAACTGTACCTGCCGAGGACTTCTGGACAAACAACGAGTGATCAGCATTGGACCTCTTGAATCCCTGGTGCTCAATCAGATTGGACAGCTTCTGGAACCACGCTCGTGGACTCTGTTTGAGACCATATATCGCCTTGTGAAGTCTACAGACCATATGCTTCTCCCCCTCAGCAATAAACCCAGGTGGTTGCTGCATGTAGACTTCCTCCTGTAAGTCCCCGTACAGAAAAGCATTCTTGACATCTAGCTGAGAAATGCTCCAATCACGAACCACTGCAACAGACAGGAGAACACGGAGAGTCGAGTGTCTCGCCACTGGAGAGAATGTATCCATGTAGTCAACGTCATATGTTTGTGTAAATCCACGGGCTACCAATCGTGCTTTGTACCTCTCCAACGTGCCATCTGCATGATATTTGACTGTGAAGACCCATTTGCAACTCACAACTGAGGCATCAGGAGGTGCAGGGACCAAAGACCATGTGCTACGGGTCTGCAAGGCCCCCATTTCTTCTTCCATAGCTAATCTCCAGCACTCACTCTTCAAGGCTTCCTGGTATGTCCGTGGTATGGCCACAGAAGATAATGCTGTGGCAAACTTCTGAAAATCACCAGTGAGTCGGTGGAAGGAAACCTGTGAAGCAAATGGATAGGAAGCACATTGTCGTCTCTGATTCCGAATGGCAATCGGAACATCAAGATCATCATCTGTATCCACATGTAATGAGTCATCCTGCACATGTACTGAACCTGATCCGTCAGTGGTAACATCATCTGAACATACCTGAGACGTAGTGATTGGCTGATCTGTCGTCTGAGCAAGACCTGGCCGACGCGTATAATGTTTAGGAAATGGTGATATGATTTGATGTGGAATGGGTGGAGGTGGGGGTGGTGGTGGTGGTGGTGCTGGCGTAGGAACGGACACAGGAGACGACTCCGGTGACCTTGAAGTAGGTGGTGGTGGAACATATATATCATCAGTGGTGGTGGATGGCACCATTCTGTCCCCAGCTAGCGAGAAATACATAACTGACTCAAAGAAGGTGACATCCGCACTAACAAAGTACCTGTCGGTTGTAGGATCATAACACCGGTGCCCTTCTGGGTTCTGGAATAACCAACAAAGACGCACTTGACTGCTCTTGGAGAGAGTTTGTCAAGTCCAGGAGATAGTCGATGGACAAATGCCACAGCGCCAAAGACACGTGGCGGTAGAGAGAAGAGCTCCTTGTCTGGAAAAATAAGAGAGATAGGTATCTTCTCTCCAACAACAGAGGACGGCATTCTGTTGACTAGATAGCATGCAGTAAGGACAACATCCCCCCAGAAAGAAATAGGGGGACAACTTTGAATCAACAGGGTACGAGTAATGTCCAAGAGATGGCGATGCTTTCTTTCCGCCACACCATTTTGTTGGGAAGTATAAGCGCAGGTGGTTTGGTGAATAATACCCTTCGATGAAAGAAATAGGGAAAGAGAGCGTGTACAAAATTCCAGGGCATTGTCAGTTCGAACGTATTTAACCGAGGAAGAGAAAACATTCTGCACTTCATTAACCAATTTTTTGATAACATCTCCTGCTTCTGATTTATTCTTCAAAAGAAATACCCAAGAGACACGAGAAAAATCATCGACGACAACTAGATAAAACATGTGTCCCTGGTGATCAGGAACACGACTCGGACCCCATATATCTATATGTAACAACTCAAAAGGGGAGCTACTGCTCCGACTCTGACGACTTGGGAAGCTCGACCTATGATGCTTTCCCAACTGACAAGTTTCACAGCGAAACGACGAACTTGGAGAGACCCGGGGCAGAAGATGGCGTATTTTCTGGATCGGAAGGTGACCAAATCGAAGATGCCAAATGTAAGGAGAGACTGGTCCAGCGGAGTGAGAAGAGACGCCAGCATAGGATTCCTGAACCAGCCGATATAAACCATTTTGCTCAGAGCCACAGCCAATCACCTTGCTCGTGAGTATGTCCTGAAAAATAACAGAAGACGGGTCAAAAATAGCACGACAATTCAAATCCTTAGTAATCTGACTAATAGACAGCAAATTCAGTGAAAACTCAGGAGCATGTAAAACATTCTGCAGCTGCTTAGTGGGGGATAAGGAAACCTCCCCCTGTCCAACAAGGGGTGAGTGGGTACCATCTGCTATCTGTACTGAAGCAGCCTGGTTGAATATTCCTGTAGGCCCGTAATCGTCTCTTATCTCGACAAAGATGATGTGTAGCTCCGGAATCTATAACCCAGTCAGATATATCATGAGAATGTATGTGTGTTGATGAACTACCTGAGCTATTGGCTGCAGCGGATGAACTGGCAGATGCTGTGGCAGCAATGTCTGAAGGGCCACCAGAAGAATCACCAGACGAATGTGGCATAATATCGCGGAGACGGGCCACAAGCTCGTCAAATCTCTGATCTGCAGTAGACGGTATTGGAGACTGTGAATGCTCTGCAACTCGTGCTGATGCTGGGAACCCATGCTTTGAATAGCATGTCTCCTCTGAGTGTCCAGTTCTGTGACAATACGAGCACATCTGACTGAAGCGACCTCTTCCTGGAGGTCCACGACCACGTCCACGACTACGTCCAGAAGGCGGTCCACCTCTCCCACGCGAAGCTGCCATCGCAGATGGGGGTGGACTAGAAGAGCTGGAGGAAACTGGAATGCGGCTGAGCCTTCTGTAGACATCCTCCACTAGAGGAATAACCGCATCTGCTAGAATCTGTGACCTGGCAGCATCATACTCAGGATCGAGAGCTGCAAGTAGAACACCCACAATGGTGGCGTTCCGAAACGTCTTCTGCTGCTCCGGAGTAGCTGTCAGAGGAATGGTACTGTATAGCTTCTCAAACATCCCTCTCAGGGATGTGTATAGAGAGTGGAGAGGTCTGTCGGCCTGCTTCATCGTAAAAATATCATGTTGAAGCTGCAACATCTTTGTCTCGTTTCGCACTTGCGAATATGTAGCAGCAAGGATATCCCACATCGCCTTAGCAGTGGGCTGATGGAGGACATCGTTAGCTATCTCCATTGTCAACGTACCAGACAGCCAGACTTTCGCGTAAGCGTCATCAGCCTCCCATGAGGCATAGATCCCTGTCTTCTCCACAGGCTCATCTTCGGTAAGAATGTGTTTCTTACCATTTGATTTCATGAGGCTCATGAACTGCATAGCCCATAGCTCATAGTTGGACCCGTCCATCTTCACTATCGGCGCTGGACCTTTGAATGCGTCGGTGGAGGGCAAATTGACTTTCGATTCTGACATAGTGCTGCTCGAAGAAGACAAAGGGAAACCAGACACGTTGATGAACGTCTACACCAACTTCATTAGATTTGAGTACGTGTGTAGACCTTTACGCACTAAAATCCATAAATCGGAAGAAAAAAATCTAGGGCACGCCTCCAATGAAGCTTACAGCCCTTGAATCGCCTCGAGACGGCCGGCTATGGACTGTTGAAGGCCAGAAGATGGCCTACGGACGCAGTTGGGACGCCGCTGGTGTGGCTGGGAACCGGTGGCAACGTGGGAGGGCCACTAGGCGCGTCTTTGGGCGGCTGGGGAGCACCTGGAAGGCGCTGGCGGCGGCATATGGCCGCTGGGGGCGGCAAGGAGCCGCTCGGAGGGGGCGGTGGGGGCCGCTAAGGGGCTTGGCTGGGGCTGTTGGCGATCGAGAGCCCCTGGGGGTTGTGGCTGGAAGCGATGGGGGCGGCAGGGGCCATTGGGAGACTGCGGCTGGGAGCCCTAAGTCGGCTCGACGAGAGAAGGAGAGAGGGACGGGTAGGTGGGGAAGGGAGGGGTGGCGGGTAGAGAGCCCTAGGGCGGCTCTGATACCATGTTAGAAGAAAAGAGTCTTTGTTATGTTTCATAGAATAACCCTAGGCTCTCTTATATAGGGAGAGGCCTTATGGGTAAATTACACAAACGTCTAAATAGAAGAGAGAAATAGCAACGAAATACGGAAACAATTATTAATACTAGAAACTATCTCTACAGTTGTGGAATTGGGATTCTGGATTGCACCAATTCTCTTCTGCTATGAAGAACTCTTGTAAATTGCCTTGATTTGTGTATCTGATCACTGTTAGTATGTAGAATTTTGAGGCTCAGGATGATATATTGGCGATTCCAGAAAGTTGTAAGAATCTTTTAAGTTTTGAAAAAAAATCAGAATTTTCTGCAAATTTCAGACTCTGTAGGTCGCTCTGCAAAGTTTCACCATGTTGGGTTCGCTTGCAATTTTGGTAAGATCTAAGAGCACCGAAAAATCTCAAGAGGTCATGTTTGATCTCTAGTTGCTTTTCGATCTTTTTATTTTGAATGAAAAAGGGAGAACACCCAAAATGGTGCCATTCCCGCTATATATTAACAAATCACACACAAAAATTGCATAATCCAAGACTCCATAGGAACCTTAGTGTAAATCAGAAATTCAGAAAAATGTTCGGTATAAACCAGGAACCTTTTTTTCAGAAGCGAACATGCCGATTTCATTATTTTTGCGAGCTTGCAACTCCACAGGTAGATGTAGCTATCTCATAATATAGTCTTTTTTAAAGAATCTCGTAACATAGTCTGCGGAGCATGTATATGGTATTTCCTTGACGCTCATTTTGGTAGATGTGGTAGCAAATAGCAGCAACAACAATAACAACAAAGCCTTCTCCCATATTAAGAAGGGTGGCTACATGGATTCTTTACCTTCATTAAGATCTATTATGGATCATTCTCGGACATAGATCTACTTTAAGATCCCTTGAGGATAGCCTCCTTCCAACACTTCTTAGTAGATTTTTGTTATACCAAATGGCAGATGTGGTAGTGTTTTGAATATAATAATTAAGGTTCAATTTGAAAATATTTTTTGTATTAGCCAGAGGATGATCGCTTAAGATTAAGGGATATTTACCCAGCGAACCCTGAAATCTTTCAAAATTACCTTTACGACCTTTGAAACATCGATATTCCTCCCTCGACCCCGTAATCTTGCTAACTCTTATCCCACAGACCCTGTGGTTAACTTCCATCCATTTGCCCCGTTAAAAGTGACCAGATTCCGTTATCTTCTTTACATGATACCCATTTTATTTATGAAATTTACGGCAAGTGCCATTCACAGCTCCAGTGCACTCCTTGCAGTGCACCGCATGCCTGTAGTATCAGTTCATGAAGTTGGGAGCGTGTACCGCCCCCATCCCTCCCTTGGCAGGGGAGGACGCAGAGATCGCCGCCACCAGCCCTGCAGGTGCGTGCTCCACCGCCGCAGGCTATTCCGGGAGCGAGATGATGCTGTGCCCAACGTAGTAAGGCATCCCGTGACCAACCTTGTCCAACCACCTCCGATACTCCAGCACCCAGATGTCAGAGCTTCTGAGGTTAAGATAGAGCTCTTTGGTGGGCACCTTCTCCTTGATGAGGACCTCGTTCTGCAAGGAGAGGAATCCCATGTCCTTCTCCAGAATGGTATTGGCATTCCTGTGGATGAACCATTCGGGGAACACATTGAAGAGCCACGATCTCTTGGTGCCTCCGAACCTCACGATGACCACGTTCTCCCCTTGCCTTGCGGGTCGGTAGAGCGCCAAGAAGTGCCGCGTCCCTCCCTTTTTGTCAGCCACCTCACTGTTGCTCTGGATCACGCAGGGGGGCTGGAATCAGACGACGCTCTTCATGGAGGGGTCCCTCGAGCGCCACCATTGCGGGCGAAGCCGCGGTCGCTACGTTCCAAGAGCTGGAAGATGAGGGGCTGCGCGTCCTCGCGCTTGGACTGCCAGTCGGTGTGGTCGTGGGAGATGGGGACGTGGGCGGGATCCATGAGGTTCTCGAGGAGGATGGAATGGTCGTAGGGGAGCTCGTGGATGGTGGAGACGTCCTTGAAGCCCGGCCGGGCGAAGTGCTCGAACCATGCAAGCTTGGACTCGTCGGGGTCGGTCTTCTCCGACATCCATACCCACACGACACCTTGGCTGTCCTTCACCTCGTAGGCCTTCGCGCACACAGATCTCGGTATCGTCAACCATGCGAGACGTTGACGAGGGAGGTCAAACCGGAGAAAAAACCGGAGGGGAGGGAGGAGAAGTTGTTCGAGCCGAGGTAGAGCTCCTGGAGGGAGGAGGGGAGGGGGGAGGGGAGCGGACCGGTGAGCAAGTTGGACTGGAGGGAGAGGGAGCGGAGGGAGGTGAGGGGGGAGAGGGAGGAGGCGGGGAGAGAACCGGAGAGCGAGAGGGACCGGAGGTTCAGGAAGGTGACCCGGCCCGAGGAGCAGGAGACGCCGGTCCATTTCCGCAAGAAGGAGAGAGTGGGGAAGAAGAAGGACGGGGAGAGAAGAAGAAAGGAGGGTCCTTGGATTTGCTAGGGTTAGATTAACTCAACTTAAACTCAAACAAGTTAACTTAAAAAAATATCAAATTAACGGTAGGGTCTATAGGGTAAGACGGAGCAAGATTACGGGGTCGAGGGAGGAATATCGATGTTTCAAAGGTCGTAGAGGTAATTTTGAAAGATTTCAGGGTTCGCTGGGTAAATATCCCTAAGATTAATGATCATCCAAGATTTTAACAACGTAAGGCTTAGCCGATCTAAAGACTGTCCATTTTCCTTATACCAAATGGCCCAAATCACTTCAAATGGTTTTAATATCACTCCTCACTTCTCATGTACACAGATCAGTTATCTTTTTGTTGGCTTCTGCCTTCTCTAGTCATGCACCAGAATGTTTTGAAAGATATGTCTAACCACAGGATGTCAAATGTCGTCCAGATCTTCCTCCTAAATGAACAATTGAGTGACAAGTGGCAATAACTTCCTTCCCATTACTGGGAAGGAACAGGCAAGTGTTACTCTGAGATGCCCAACACTTGTGATTGTCCACTTTCCGCTTTCTATGTCAGTCCCTCTGAGGAGGCAAAAGGAGGGGTGACCAGGGCTCGTACACCTTGAATACGGAAGCGAATCGATGAACAGAGCAAGAGATAACGAAAGAATAAACATGAACGTTTGGGATTTTATGTGGAACCCCACTCCCGAAGGAGCGGGGTAAAACCACTGGAGAATGCCTCAAACAGTTGGATATTCTATTGAACTTTCTCGCTGAGTACAAGGGGTATGGGGCTCCTTATATAGCCCCACAGACATACCAGAGTCTCATCGCTCATCCATATGGAACAAAACATAAGTGGGTGGTAATTGGATCCTAGAGAGATCCAATTACCACTCTATTATATACTTCAACAATCCTCCACAAGCTAGAGCAGAGAAAGCTGCAGTTTGCAACAAAATGAAAAAGTATACACCACATCTTCTCACGATATATTACAAGAACATGTGTCTGTTGTTGGTATAAGACGTTGCTCGATGACGGGTCTACGACTTTCAGGTCACCGAAACGTATTCTCTGCCAAGCATGTAGAGTTACTGCGATACCAGGTCACCATAACGTATCTTTGTCTTACCTAGAGAAGAGTCACAACAGAAAAAGAAATCCATTGTGGAGTAGTAGTCAGATAGTAGAAGAAGTACGCTATGATGAAAAAGTCGATGCTCGATGAAGATGGTTGAAAGACGAATGATCAGTAGAACTCGGCAGTGTCAGTTTGTCAGTCGTGGACGTGCAGAAGTCCTGAAGAATATGTTCATCTATGACTCCCCCTTTCTCCCATACTTAATAGAATAAGAACATGTATCAAGTTAGGAGAAAAACAAAACTTTTTCGTGCTTCTTTTTTTTACATAATTCATTTTCTTTTTTTTACGTACAGCTCTTTTTTGTACGTAGCCTCTTTTTTCAAGACGTTCAACTTTTTTCTTGGCGTCCATCTATCTTCTTCTTTTTCATACGGCCCAAGGCCTAAAGAATAAGCCTCCGGACCTCCTTAAAGAATAAAAACAAGAAAAACTCCATGTTGAGGGAGCATGCCTGATTAAGTCTTGGTCACCAACTCTGTGGCCTCTTCTCTAATGACACCCTCTACATGCTCTCCTCCTCAGGAGTGAGACGATGTGTGAGCTATACTGCTATAACATGTCAAGCATCATCAAGGAGGAATGGTGCAAATGGCAATAGTTGTTCTCACATCCTTTAGTCCACCAATCTCCACCTTATACTTCAATTAGTCCACCATATTTGGCTTAATCATTATTGGCTAATGGCTACCAAGTATCTGTTAGAGTATGCGCCATTCATATGTAAGATGGGTAAATGGATCTCTCCAGGATCCATTTATCGCATCCTGTTGTTTAGTCCTACATATACCAGTGGTGGGACTTAGAGGGTCTGTGGAGGTTATATAAGAAGCCCCAGACCCCCCTTGTATCAGATGAGAAAGTGCAATGCATAAATCAGCCCGTTGAGGTGTTCTCCCGTGGTTTCATCTCGCTCCTTAGGGAGTAGGGTTCCATGTTAAATCCCGCATTCTCAATGTTCTTTATCTTTTATTTCCGTATGCTTATCAGAGCGGGTTTGATTCACGAGGTTTTTCATGTTCTTGTTTCTGTTCGAGATTCGATTTTGAAATTGAAGATTTGTTTGTGAAGATTATTTGTTCAAAATTATGATCTGTCCAAGTATTCTAGAAGTTATAGGGTTTTCTTGAAACCTTAATCCTACATGCAATATCGCAGATTGTAGGGGCCATCATCGATCTCTCCAGATCCCTAGGCCTCGAAGCCCTCCTGTCGCTTTCTTCTCAGTTCCAAGCCACAAGAGGCAGCCCCAATTCTTAGGGATTTGGAGTGGATAGCATCTCGCCATGCCCTTTCTCATGGCGCACCTCCACTTTCCACACGTTGAATAAGTCCCAAGCGGTCACAACCTCTCCTCCTGACAGCACCTCCTCTCTAGCCACAGCAGTTCCACGAAAGTATCTCCAAGCGAGAGAAGCCACCCGCGAGGCATCTCTGCTCTGTACGTGGGCGACAGCATCCCAAGGCCGTGTTGTACCCAAGTCCAAGCGACGCTCCCATCCAAATGTGCATCTCCTCCTCGGACGGAGCCTCCTCTAGTGCCACCTTCCCTCGCATGCACACTCCTCCATCGCGTAGGCGATGAAGTTCTATCTCTCTCCTTACTGATTTCCATGCAGCAGCGCACCTTCAAGTCCCTCTTCTGATCTCGCCTCCGGGTGGATCCCTAGGCAGTAGGTGCAGCAGATCGGGAAGAAGGCCCTCCAGCGAGGCACACAGCCGCCATCTCCTCTCTTTCGCACAAATCCAGGCGCGACAAATTCCAAGCGAAGCCGCCATCGAGCCGTCCTCCGATCGCACGCACCTTTGAAAGCATGCCCTGCTCCTCCAAGGTAGCAAGCGGCTGCGATAGAAGAAGATCCCCCTCCCCCATCGGGGGTGGCGACTCTCGCTCCTCCAATGCGGCAAGAGAACCCCCTCGGGAGCAGCGGGTCTACGAAGGAGGGTTCCCGACTAGGAACACTAAAGCCCATTGCTCGTTTTAAAAAAAATGTTTTTTTATTGTAAGTACCTAGTGGGTCGAAGTAAAAAAAAGAAGTGGGGACGACTAAAAAAATTGTATTAGCCGAAAAAGAAAAGAAAAGAATGTCTTTAAAAAAGATAGAGAAAAGAACAAAAAAAACAACAAAGCCTTTTCCCACAATTAAGTAGGGTCGGCTACATAGATTCTTTGCCTCCATTCAGATCTATCTTGATCAATCTTGGGCTTATATCCAAAAAAATTGAGATCCCTTCGTATAGTCTCTTTCCAACACTTCTTGGGCCGTCCTCGCCCTCTCTTAGCCGGAACAATGTCCCAACACTCGCATCTCCTAACTGGTGCATCAGCTAACCTTCTTTGCAAATGACAAACTATCTTAAGCGGTTTTCTTGCATCTTATCCTTGATCGGAGCTGCACCAACTTTCTTTCCGATTGCATCATTTCGGATTCGATCTTTACGTGTGTACTCATACATCCACCTTAGCATTTTCATTTCTACCACAGCCATTCTCTGCACATGTCTATGGTTCACAGGCCAACATTTAAATCCATAGAGCATAGCATGTCTCACGGCTGCTTTGTAAAACTTTAATATTTAAAGGAATCTTTTTTTATTAAAAAGAGGGTGCACTCTCGAAAAAGGAGTCACCACAACCAGAAATATATTAAAATTAAAACGTCACCCTTACAAAGAAGACCAGAAGTTATAAAGCGTATTACAATGGGAGACCAGAAGTTATAAAGTGCATTAAAGGAATTATCTTATCACAAAGAGCGGCAAAGGCTCCTCTCTACTTTAGTCGGTCTGTATTTATTCTATTAGTAACATCTCCATCAATTTACACATCATGTTACAAAATAGATCCTAGATATCTAAAAGAATCTCTCTTCTGAATGTTATCGTCACCAATCTTCACCTTGATTCCTTCACCATTGCCTCCATCAAAGGTACATTCCATATATTCCATCTTAGCCCTACTTATACGAAATCCTTTAGTCCCTAATGCATGTCTTCAGACCTCAAGCTTCTCATTTACTCCATCTCTAGTCTCGTCAATTAACACAATATCATCAGCAAATAACGTACATCAAGGTAATTCATCATGAATGTGACTTGTCAACTCGTCCATAATCAAAGAAATGGACTCAAAGCTAAACCTTGATGTAAACCAATGTTGACGTCAAAATAGTCAATCTTCCTACACAGGGTCCTTATACAGGATAAAGCTCTATCATACATATCCTTTATGAGATTAATGTATAGGACAGGTGTGTGTCTCTTCTCCAAAACTTTCCATACTATCTCTCGTGGGACAGAATCATAAGTCTTCTCCAAATTAATAAAGATCATATCCATTGTTCTCCTCAACAAATGGATGGCTTCAATAGTTGAGCGACCTGGCATGAATCCGAATTGATTTTCTTTTACTTTGGAAACTTGCCTCAACCTTCTTCTGATCACATATTCCCAAATTTTCATAGTATGACTCATCAACTTGATACCTCTGTAATTTAAACAATTTTGAATGTCTCCTTTGTTCTTATAAAGAGGCACCACAATACTCCTCCAATCTTCAGACATTTTCTTGCTTCGCCAAATAACATTGAATAGATTCGTAAGCTAAGTCAAACCACGCTCACCTAAAACCCTCCATACTTCTACAAAAATGTCATCTAGTCCTACACCTTTTCCAGGCCTCATAACCTTCAAAGCCTCCTATACTTTCTTTGTATTCGTCTATAGCTTGCACAATTCAAGTAACTTTCACTACTAGCTAGATCACCCAAAGTGATCTCTCTATTTCCTTCCCCAATGAAAAGTTTATGGAAGTACTTCTCCCATCTAGTCTGTATATCCTTCTGAGTAACAAGCATGTGACCTTCCTCGTCCTTAATGCATATCACTTGAGAAAGGTTTTTGTTCTTTCTTTCTCTTGCTTTGGCCAACATGAACATATCCTTCTGGCCCTCCTTAGAGTCGAGATTTTTATATAAAACTTCATAAGCTTTTGACTTAGCTTCTCTTACAGCCTTCTTTGCTTTCTTCTTCGCTATTTGGTAGTTTGTGACAGTTTCCTCTGTTCTATCCTAGATAGCTTTAAAGCATGCTCTTTTAATTTTTAGCTTCTATTGCACCCCTTCACTCCACCACCAAGCTTCCTTTTGACCTGGAGCTCCTCCCTTTGACTCACCTAGCATCTCTTTGGCTACCTTTCGGATACAAGATGCTACTGCCCCCCACATCTCGTTTGCACTTCCACTACTATCCCAAGATATGTCTTCTAAAACCTACACCCTGAAGCTCGATTGCTTCAGAGGAAGATTCCACCATCTAGTTCTTGTGATCTTAGGAACCCTCCTTTTCTTTCTTCAAGCACCAATTTTAACAAAATGATCTGATCCCTGAATCTTTGCACCTCAACCACACAATCCTACAAATCTTTATGAGCAACCACTCCAACACCGTTTTTACCCTTATCTTTACCTGAATACCAAAATGTAAAGCATGTCCTCTCGATCTCCCTTGCTTTCTCTCCAACCCATTTAGTCTCTTCGAGACATAGTATATGAATCTTCCTTCTTTCCATTGTATCCACTATCTTCATCAATTTTCCAGTTAAAGTGCCAATGTTCCAACTACCAATCTGCAACTTCTTTTGCAAACTCTTTTGGACTAACTTCTTTACTCGCATGCGTCCATTATATGAGAACCCTTGCAAATTCCGGACTGCATCCAGGTGGTGATGCAGCGGAACTAGCTTATTTACTCACATATGTTCATCATGCTAGAACCCTTGCAAATTTTGAATTACATCCAGGCTGCGATGTAGCGGCCCTTGCCAATTTTTCATTGCATTCGGAAGATGAAACACGTCGCAAGTAGGGAGCGATCCAACGAAATCTAAATGTTTGCTTAAATCCATGTTGAAAAAATCCGACTATCTTGAGGTAACTTCCTAAATAGTATTTTAAAAAAAAGTATTTAGGGAGTTGTCTCCGACTGATTTACGTTGGTTGTCAGCTACCTAACGCAAACCTCCTCATTTACCCAAGCTTAGGACTGGTCATGGCTGAGTTCTCTTATTTGAAAAAAAAAAGATACAGAAAAGCCATAACAAAAAATGTGAACAACTTATTTGAAAAAAAGGAAAAAAGAGAGACGGCTATTGAAAAATGGAATAGCCGAGAAAATGATTAAAAAATTTTTGAGAAAACCAAAAAAATTGAATGGATTATCGGCTTAAGTTTCTCCCCATTCTCTTGTCTTCTCCCAACTTTGTCGATGTCATTATTTTCCGACAAGTATGGGAGAAAGGAGGAGTATTGTGTAGAGTTACAGGTATGTTCCAATTCAGATTCATATCTCCAATCCAGAAGCATGGCCAGATTTCCAGACTCTACGATTTTCCAGACTCGACGATCAAGTTTCGAGTCTTCAATTCTATGTGCACATGTGTGCCATCTATTGTGAGGTCCCCATCATTTCTGATCAGCTCAGAGTTTTCATATGTTACATATGGACTCCAGAGTAGAGATCCCATTCTTTATGCCATGTGGGTTAGGGTTTTCATAGCTCAATGTCAAATTCCACAATTACCTCTATGTGACTCCAATCATCAAGCATATCTTCCATGCTCATAGGGGCGTCGAAGTCACCGCCACAAATCATAGGTATGATGCTAAGGAAAGCCGAGACCTCTCACAAATATGTCCAAATTCAATCTATCTACCACTCTTTTTTGTGGTATATAAACCTAAGCACAGACAAAGATTAGGTCATTACTCATGTCTTTAGTCCTATCGCTGCAACGTGAGTACCCAACTAGCACTCCTCCATAAAAGAGCATCACTCTTCCACAATGCCACATGACTACTTGAGCTCCTTACATCGTAAAAGCATTGAAGCTAGCTTCAAAAATATCATGTGTCACTCCACCATAGATTTTTGCAAGCATACAATGTTGATCTCTCCTCAAACCCCTCATGTTCCAAGTTATGATCTTCATCGAGGTATTAGGTATACATCTCACGTCCTATATATGAGTAAGGGTGTGCATATTTTCGATGTCCACTCCCTATTTCCTCATAAAAAAAACCATCCCTTCCCTAATAAGATTGCCACTCTGCTTCCTTACCATAATTACCCCTGCTTCATACCAAAAGAAACCTAACCTACCAAACTGCGAATCCTCCTCCATTTATCACAAGATCTCCTCTCCAACTCCAGTTGCACTCCATTTCCTAACATGGCCCTTTGCACGGCCACTCTTTTAGTAATTTATGCCCCCACGTTCCTGAAGAATGAAGCTTACCTATGTAAAAAGTTTCTTGACATCATTGGTTCTAAAAGAGCTGGCAAAGCCTTCCCCACCATAAGTAGGATCGACTACATAGATTCTTGCTCAAATCCATGTTGAAAGATTCGACTAATTTTTTATGATGGATATCGACTACCTAGCGCAAGCCTCATAAGAGGAGGGATTTAAACCATGGTCTTTGTGGTATTAAGCACACTGCACTACCACCAGACCATTTAAGTGGGTATTGGTTTTAAAAGGATTCCTTTTCATTAATTATGTTTATAAAGTTGGATTATTTTCCATCATTATTGCACAACGTTGATGTAAATCTTCACAAAATTCAATAGATTATTAATTCGACCTTAAGTCCATAAGTAGGTCAGCATCAGTAGTTGAGTGGGTGGCTACATGGCAATGGTGTTGGTTGTTCATAGTGATGCCATGTAATGGTCACAGAAAACAGCTCGGTCAATGTAGAGTCATTAAGGTTTGTTAATGAGTGGTTTCCTTAGGGCATTGTTGTACTTAGTTGAATGGAGTTTCCGACGATTGTACTTTCATCATGAAGGATTGTGCCCTCGATTAGTGAATTCAAGCATTCTTAAACCTTCAAACACAACTTGACGTAATTCTTCAACCTGCATCTATGTGAAAACGAATTGTGGCCTAGACAGTTTAATTCAAGCCTCGTTTTATAGTATCCAATAAGATCAGTGAATCATCGGAACGAGTCAAACTCCCTACATAGATATCCAATGATGCAAACATAATTTGAAAATGTGAGGATAAGAGAAATGAGTGTGATGAGCTCAGCAGACTGAAAGAGGAATGAGAATGCGGGGTCAAATAACACGAAAAAAGTGAGAAGAAGGGACATGGGAGTTGAATTCCAATTTTTCATCCTATATAATTTGTCTTACATAATCCTACCAGCCCATTATTTAAGGAGTAGGTGGACTTACAAAAAGAAAAAAAAAGAATCAAATCAAACCATAAAACCACCATAGTTGATAGATTTTTAAATAGGTAGCGAACTATCATATATCATATTGAGAGGTTACTAGTTGATCTCAGATTACTAAATAAAATAAGAATGTATCAAATCAACAGATATATAACCTCTAACTGTAGCAAAATTGTGATTCTGGATTGCATAGTGAATAGAAAATTAGCACACAAAAAATACCTTATGTCCTCTAATATTTTCCCTCCCTTCATAGTATAGCTTTGACGAGGACGTAGTAAATATAAATCAGAATTTATTTTTGTTGAGGCAGTCAATGTAAATGAGTTTCTGCAATCTTTTTCATCAACTCTTCCGTCGGTCAAAATAAGCGAGAAGTGTAAACGTGAAGCAATATCTGATGCAGGTTGTACCACTTTGAGGATCTCACCAACAAGTTTGTTGAGCCAACTAGCATCTGTTTTAATGGCCATCTTATCTTTCAAGACTTCTACAGTTTGACCAGCTTTTAGATGAAAAAATACCAAGTCATAATCAAAATGGTCTAGAACTTTCCCCTCGGAAAATCCAAGCCGTGTCAATAACTGTGTGGTCATAAAAGGCTCACTATCAAACTTGTTTGGGTGGCAACAATTTTGTTTCAATAACTCCTCAATTTCAAGTACAGTAAAACCCAGATCCCTTGCAAACGAACCAACACTCGGACCTGAAGAAACCAGAAGAGCTTTTAAGCCCATAAACCTGCAATTTAGAGAGAAAATGACCACAGATAAGAGAGTGTTAATGCAGTAATAAAAAAACAATATTTCACGAACCTCCCAGAAATTGTCAGAGAACTTTTCTCAGACACCTGTATTGTATCATCGCCATATTTATCCTAAAAGAGAGGCACACAGATTTTACAATAAAAGAATTACAAGCATAGGACTCGATTATCAAACAAAACAGCCAAATAGTGAGGTTCATCAAAGGATAAAGTTACCTGAATGTAAAATTCATATGCATCAACAACTTGCGCAAAATCTTCAATTTCTCTGTTACAACATTCTGAAATTTCAAATTAGACTAAAATTAGAGTAAGAAAAAAAGGCATCAAAAGGCACCAATTCAAATATTTGAGCAGAGCGCGCACTTCATCAATCACAGCCACTCACAGTTAATCAATTAACACAACCTGATCGATTGATTAACAACTCTTTTTGAGTATAACACGTGTTAAAGAGAATATTGGTTCGGCCGGCAGTTAGATAGAGTAGAGGTCCGATCATATCTCTGTATATCTTCTAGTCAATTGGTTCCCCTGCTTCATATAAGTCTAGAGAAGATGACGAAGCAGTTAGGGTAGGCTTTCCTTTACATTTGTCTTATATTAAATTTCTTGAGTATATTCTTTGTGTACTTCTATTGTGAGAAGAAAATCCCTCGATTTGTCTGAGTAGTCTGTGGATTGAGAATAAATTTCCTTTAGATTGAGAATAAATTTCCTTTCTCTCATGCTCATCTCGAACCGATCCTACATAATTTTAGCAAAAACTTTGCAAAGAGTTGTGTAAGTAGATCCAAAAACAATATCAACAACCTAATTTTGCATAATTAATAAATCACAAATAGAGTGCAATCAACTTTACCTCCTCTAAAACTTGAGGTGAGTAAAAAGTCTCCAAGTATGACATACAACAATCTCATTCTTGAGTCCATAGAGAGCTTTCATAAGCTTAAAAACATGATTAGGTTTGGACAGGTCTTCAAAGCCTACAACCTACTTGGCGTAGACTTCTTTAATGAAGCTGTTCAGAAATGCATTTTTCACATCTGTCTAATAGAGTTTAATGCCCCCTTTAAGCATGCAAATGCTAACATTCTAATTGATTCAATCCTAGCAACCGATGCATAGGTTCCCTCAAAATCGATGCCTTCATGTTGAATGTATCATTGTGCAAAAAGTCTTGATTTGTTTCTGACAATATTTCCTGACTCATCTAACTTATTCTTGAACACTCACATGGTTCCAATAACCGAGGGGACTTAAAGTTTGGATACGAAATTCCACATCCGGTTCTAGTCTAATTAGAAAAGTTCTTGTATTGCCATTAACCAAGATCATATGCCTCATTTATGGATTTCTGCTCGATGAGGTATACAGAGGTTGATATTACAAACGTGTTGAATCGCAATCTTTTCTGATGTATATACATCCCCAATCACCAACTCAAACGTGTTAAATCGCAAGATCGGAGTTATGTTACTGCTTTTTTCTCAAAAGTAACATGGTAGATCGAATTCAAAAAGCATAGTCTGAGCATATTCTTGAAGAGTGTGATTTGTTAGCTCAACTACACCATCCTGAGGTATTGTTTCGGGAGTAAAGGATTCATGCTTAATCCTCATCTTGGTACAATATTCGGAAAAGTTCTCGATATCGAACTCACCATCATAATAGCTTCTTAATTGTTGACTATGATTCCTTATTCTGTCTGAATTTGCTTGGCTAGCTTTTCAAACCTGAGAAAGCCGTCTTGGGCTATAAGGAACAAAACCCAAGTAAAAGGTTAGTAGTCATCTACTACGACAAAACATGAATGACAAGCATGTAAACTTTCCGATTTCGTGGGTACAAAGAGGTATGGGTGTAAGAGCTCTAAAGATCTGGCGGTACTAATAAATTTATTGCTCTTAAATGTAGTTTCGTATAGATTTGTTAGTTCACATAGTGAACACATATCTTCCTTGTTATAGGATAGCTTGGGAAGTCCTTTAACTAAGTCAAGTATACTGCGCTTTTTTTAGTCTCAAAGAAGAGGGGTATCACGCATAGGTGCCCACACCAAATATCTTAATTAAAAAGAAAAAAATACAGCTACATCTTACAGCACCCACAGGAGTCCACCAGATACTTATAGTGGAAAGAGACATTTTCAATGTAAAAGCACTGGCCCGAGAAGAGGACATCGTTCCGGGCCAACCAAACCGCCCAAACAACAGCTATGGGAGTCACGAGCTCCTTCCTCGACCTAGACCCTGCACCACGCAAAGACTCCCAAAAACTCGTAAACGAAAGGGCACACATCCAACTCAAGCCCGCGGCGTTCCAGATCGGCGATGAAACAGTGCAAAGGAAGAAAATATGGTCCAAAGACTCGACTGCAATGCTACAAAGGGGGCAGCAGTCTGACACCGATGACAAAATCCTAGCACAGATGTCCCTTGTCATTAACCGATTCCTCCGAAAGAGCCACAGGATGAAGCCAATCCTTTCCGGAAGCTGCAGCGACCAAACAAAGTTGCAATCCCTAATAACCTCATCAGAAAGCGCAGGCGACGGCTGAGAGATCACCCCATAAGACTTTCGAACGGAAAAAGGACCATCCTTCCAACTCCAATGGTCAGGGCCCGAAGAGGGTCGGCCGACCTGACCCAACGAATCCAACAGGCGAAGAAACTCCTCCAGGCGTTGATCCCAGAAAGGTGCCCGAACGACGGCATCCAGTTACAATTCGCCCAAACCTCAACCAGGGAGGCATTTGCGTTGGAAGCCAAAGCAACAAGTCTAGGGAAACGCGCAGCAAGCAAACCACCACCCATCCAGTCATCCTGCCAAAAACGAAAAGAAGTTCCATCTCCAATCACCGACTTGAACATCTCGCCAAAACGTGGAAGAATCTTCACAATCCCCTGCCAAAAGGGAGACAGGTGTGTCCTCCTACTCCAGAGCGCAGGCGCCACCATAGACACAACATATATGTTCCGAACCACCTTACAGCACGGACTCTCATCTTTACCCCATATTCGGCCCGCCCATTTCAACAAAAGAGCCTCATTGCACGCCTCCAACCGCCTAACCCCAAGCCCGCCACAAAACTTTGGCAACGTGACATTCTCCCAATTCACCAAGTGCATACCTTTCTTTTCCTGACTATTGCCGCTCCACAGAAACCTCCGCATAAGCCGCTCCAAACGATCTCTGATGCCCACCGGCAAGATGCAGGGGGAGAAGAACAACACCGGAATGCTACAGAAAACTACCTTCACAAGAACCAATCGGTTGCCCCGCGACAAAAGGGATGCCTTCCATCCGAACAGCTTTCTTTCCATCTTTTCCACAACCAGAAGCCAATCCGACGGTCTATCCCTACCCGAAGATAGCGGCAAGCCAATGTACATAAAGGGCAACTTGCCACATTTTATGGCTAAAGCAAGGCTGCAGGCACTGGCCTCATCATCAAACATGCCAAAAGTGAAGACGGTAGACTTCCCAAGATTCAATCCCAAACCCGAGAGCTCACCAAAGATCTCAAGCAGAAGGGCCATTGCCCCAGCTTTCGGCATGAAAGGACATATCGATATCGGAATCGATATCGGTACCATGTCGATGCGATATATCGTCGATATATCGACGATATATCGATGCCGTATCGCAGACATCGAACAGAGATTGTGAATAAAATGGTCTGTCGATACCGATATAGACCATATCGACGATATATCGGTGACATGTCGATACCGATATGTCGTCGATATATCGTCGATACATCGGGATATGACCTTCCATGGCTTTCGAGGCATCCCCCTCAACAAAAAGGATTGTGTCAACAAATCCCTGCATATGTCTCCCACAAACAGGGCAGACCGCTGGGCGCAGTCAATCATACAAGTAAGAACGTCAGCAGCCAAAATGAAAAGTAGAGGCACAAGAGGGCAACCCTGTCTCACCCCCCTCTGAGGCTGAAAGAAGCCCCCTTCAGGGCAACCATTGATCAAAACAGAAAGGGACGTCGTGGTGACACACGCTTCATCCAAGAAATCCAAACATCTGGGAATCCTTTTTTTGAGAGGGCACACCAAAGGAATTTCCAATCTAGAGTGTCGTACGCATTGGCAAAATCAACCTTCCATAGAAATGAATGCTTGCCATTATGTTTCCAATCAGAAATAATCTCCGAAGCTAAAACCAGACCGTCAACAATTTGCCTGCCCGAGATGAACGCAGACTGCAGAGGACAAATCACATGTTGTAGAACCTTGCTAAGGCGAGCAGCGAAGACCTTAGCAACAATGAGCTAAACACCATTAGAGAGAGCAATGGGTCTGAAACCCCCCATCGCGGTCACCTCTTCCCTTTTCGGGAGAAGAAAAATAAGCGCATTGTTAATCCGCTCAAAACCCGCATTACCCTGCAAAATTCCTCAACAACTTCCAGCAGCTCACCATAAAGAAGATCCCAAAACTCCCTGTAGAAAAAAATAGGGAAGTCGTCCGGGCCGGGCGCACCATTCGCATTTAAGCTCCACACTGCCGCCTTAAGTTCCTCCATAGTGATAGAAGCGATCAAGGTTGCCGCATGCGCCTCCGAGAGACGGGATGAACCAAGGCCAGGCCATCTCCACAGCCGAGACATCGCCCTCACAGAGAAGTCAAAGAAGTGTGCCTTGACATCCCCACCCAGCTCCCGCTCACCGACCACACGGTTGTCATCAACCAACAAAGCGTTGATCGAGTTCACCCGATGCCTGCCACTAGCAATCCTAAGGAAGAAAGCCGTATTGGCATCTCCCTCCTTGAGCCAGCAAATTCTCGATCTTTGCTTCCACTCCAAATCCCTCTTCTGATCGTCCTCTATGATAGCTCTCTGGGAAGCATCTGTGCTCAATCTCATCAGCTTCCAGCCTCTGAACATCCTCCATCAAGTCCAAATGTTTAATCTCATGTTCCGCCGAGAGCCTATTAGCCCTTCTCGACTCCCTGGTCACTTTTTTGAATAAGCATAGCCTCTGGCGTAGCGACCAAAGCTTCTCAGTAAAGTGCACCGCCATAGATCCAGCAACCACAGTAGACAACCAGTGGGCATAAACCAAGTCTCTGAAGGAGCATTCAAGCAACCAGGACTGCTCAAGACAGAAAAATCCCCTTAGCGGAGTACTACAACCAGAGTCCCAAATCACAGGGGAATGATACGACCAGGAACGGGGCCTTGACGAGGCGGCGCACAAAGGAAAAATATCAAGAATCTCCGCAGACACTAGGAATCGATCAATACGAGAGCGGGAGCCAGATCTTCTCCACGTATATTTTACATCAAAAGCATTAATAACCTCAAGCTCCAGGTCCCTGACGAGGTCAGCCAAGCCAACCGAGCCCGGGTCATGTCCACCGCGCAGAAGAGGCCGGTCTGTGGAATATAACGTGACGTTGAAATCTCCGCCAACCAGCCACGCAACCCCAAGGAAAGCTAGCCTCACCGCACGCAATTCCAACCACAACTCCTCTCGAAGAGCGCTCGTATGAGGACCATAAACACAGGAGCATGTAACCCGAGTCATCGATCTGGAGCACTCCAAAGAACCGTAATCACATGAACCCCTTTCAGCTCCTCAATAAAACAAAAAGAAGATTCTTTCCATGCCACACAAGACCACCAGCAGAGCCAATAGCATCAATCGTCTTCTAATTAACCATCAAAGGCACGCCAAAAAAGCGCCAAACATCCACACTACAAACGTCAAACTTCGTCTCCTGAAGTAAGATAACATCGCAGCCCACTCCACAAATCTAGAACCCAAAGCTCCTCTCTTTAACGGGTCACCCAGACCCCTGACATTCCACGATAAGATCTTCATTTGGAAACCACTCGTGCACCCACAGTGCTTATCGCATCAACGAGAGAGGCCAGCCTAGCCTTCTGTTCAGTTAAGCGCAACCCGTCAGCCTCCTAAGTCTTGTGTTTTCGACGGCGCCTATATCTTTTTGAACAGCCCCCCCCTAAAGAGGTGTTCGAGGCAGCCGTGTTGATCCAGTCATTTGAGACGAGGTTCTTCTTCTCACTAACCAGGTAGGCCGACCCTCAAACCTCCACAGAAACTTGGAGGCCCGATTTGAGATCACGCGTCCCAAGGACAGGAGGATAGCGAGGTTCCAGGTCATCATCGATGGGCAAAGGCGTAGCCCTCTCAGCAGCAACCAGTTCCAGCACACCAAGAGCACAGGTATCAGAAGAAAGGGCGTTGCAAAACATGTCAAAGCAGCAAGGCTCCCCCACTTGCAGCTGGAAAACCAGAGAGAGAGGTATGTCTCTCACAGCTGCCAACAGATGCGAGACGAGATCTGCAACAGAACGGTCCTACTTACACATTTCCCCCATCCAAACTAAGGGCCTCGGGTCAGAGATCGAACGACCAGTGAGAACAGCGTAAAGATTGAGATGGGCCCTCGGCCCATCTACCCGTCCCGAGGAATGAGTTTCGTCCAACAGAGCATTCAACGTAAAGCCCCGTGTGGGCCCGAGCGAATCCGTCCGTATGAATCCCAAGGAAAACGTTTCAGTTACCGGCGCAGCATCCAATGACCCTTCCAAGGCGATGAGGCCGCTGGACTTCCCCGCAACAAAATTTCCCGCAGGCTCTTCGACTTCCTGCATCGGCGGTGGTGGCGGTGGTGCCATGGCGATCGCCGAAACCGGGAAAGTCGACCTCCCCACCTTAAGCAGGAGCATCGTACCCGCATCCAACGCAACCACGACCCCAGGACAGTAATCAATGATAACAGTGGAGGACGAAGGATCCGATCCCGGGGCGCATCCATCAGAAAGAGTCCTAACCAAACTCCCAACCGCAGCAAGAGCCAAGCGAAGGCCATCCCAATTCCTGGAGAGGAGGGGGGACCCTCTCAATTGCACCACCTTCCTGATGAAACATGGTTCGCCTCCATAAGCAACATTTAGACGACTCCAATTCACATCTGAACGACCTCTGGGATGGAGCAGACGAGCCGCCTGCTCATCCGACAAGTCCCTAGCACAGCACCTCTTTTCTCCCACCAAAACAACGTCGCCAGTGAATTCCTTTCCAAACAGCAACGACGTGCCTACCCATATCGACTTGACCGACAACACTTCTTTCCACCAGACCCCGATCGGCAAGTCTGTATGCAGAGAGCCCTCACCCGAGACCACCTTCGCGAAAGACGCGCCTTTGATACTGGCCTTCTTCACGTCCCAATTGCTTTCCTCCTTCTTATCTTCGTTGACATCCAGAAGCTCCCATTTCCTTGGTCCCCTCCTTTTCCTTTCCATCTTCAGAGAGCAGTCTACACGAAGGTGAGCAAAACCTTGACAAGCAAAACAACGCGTCCTTCACAAGCAAGAAGACGCAAGGTGCCCCACTTCACCACAGCGGAAGCATTTTCTACCCGGCCTGCGATGGGAGACCACAGTCCATCCTGTGGCATCTGGTTCGCCGACCAAAGGAGCATCATGGTCAACACGCTTCCAGTACACACCCGACAAGATCCTGCGCTGCAACCTCTCCCTTTGAGCCCGATCTCCACGCCACCAACCGGTTACGACGATCACGCTCACCACACTTACAACGCTTACGCTCACGACGCACGCGCTCACCTCGATCACGACCTTCACCTTCCAGCCCTCGACCTTTGCCTTCCAGTTGCATGCTCGCGCTCATGCCCTAGACTTGCAAATTGCAAGTCTACAAGGCCAAAACACAATCTAATGATGAGTAACCATCAAGTCTAAGTGCGTAGATTCTTGTATGCATATCTCCTTTAAGAAAATCTTCCCATATATCCTTTTTTAAAACTTCATAGCATACTTTTAAAAAAGTTACATTTAAAACATTTATCATGGATATGAGATACACTAAGCAAGTTGTGTTTTATATCTTTAACAAGATTAAACTTTCCAAAAGAAAAGAGGGAGTTGTTAATCATACATTAGCTAATGATCATACACGGGTGGTTGTTGCCAAAGGTAATTGTAACACCTTCCTTTTATCTATCTTAATGAAGAGATCGTGATCTCCAGTTATGTGATTGGGGCATCTACTGTTCATGATCCATTTGTCATGCTTGTCTTGCATCTCTCGCTTAATATCCTGTGAAAGAGTAATTGGTCATGTTACTGCATTAATGGTGTCTCCAATTATGATATATTTCTTCCTTATTCTTAATTTCTGAAAAATAATTGATAGAAACTTTGGGCACTTATTTCTTTTGGGTCCTTAGCGAGTTAGCTTGGATCCTATGATTTCTTCGAGGTTCCTTAACCTTACTAGTTTCTCTTGGTTAAGTGTAACTTCAGGTTTTTAACTTCCATTAGTTTCATAACAAATTCCAAACTTAGTTTTACACCAATACCAAACACCTAGTAATTTATCCAAATTTTCTTTACCTTTATTGAATTTAGCTAAATCACCTACAGGAGTCCTAGTTTAGTTTTTAGTTCACAAACAATATCTTCTAGTTTGTTTATGGTATTCTTAAGTAAGCTAATTTCTTTTAGGCTCTTTATCATAAGATAATTTTTATAAGTAATTCCACTTTAGATTCATGTTCAACTTGTGTGGTAAGTTCGAAAACTTTCAACTTCTTATTTTCCTTTTTCAGTTTAACAACTAGGTCATGTAAATCAGTTATAGCATCTCTAAGTTCATCAACAATAAGTTCTTTGAAGGTTATCAAGTAGTCGATGGCCATACGTCCTAGCAAGGATTATTCATGATCTTAGTTGTTCGATTAACTTACGCTCGAATTGGGGAGTCTCAGGCGACTTGCAAGTCTTTATTCTTGAAGTGTTGGTGGTGATGTTTAAAGTTTCCTTACTTCTTTTCTTAATTATTTTCTTCTTGTGTGATAGATGATGATTGGATTCATGATGTTTATTGTGGCTTTTCTTGAATAAGGGGTAGCCCTTTGTTGAAATCTTAAAGCGGAAACATAATCGATAAACAAAATAATAAACATCAAGAACACGAAGATTTACGTGGAACCCTACTCCCTAAGGAGCGGGATGAAACCACGAGAGAAGCCCTCAAAGGGGCAGATATTCTATTTAATTTCTCAATGAGTACAGGGGCCAGGGGGGTGAGGGGCTCCTTATATAGCCCCTCAGATAGACCGGAGTCCCACCGCTCATCCATGTGGGACTAAACATGAGTGGGGTAATTGGAACTTGGTGATCCAATTACCCACCTATTACATTCTCCAACACTCCCCCTCAAGCTGGAGCTGAGAAAGTTGCAGCTTGCATCAAAAAGAAAATATACAACACGTCTTCACGATACATCACAAGAACTCATATCCGTTGCTGGTAGAAGACCTCACACGAGGACGGATCTGCGGCTTTCAGGTCATCGGAACGTATCTCTGCCATGCCTATAGAACCGCTGCGATATCATGTCATCGGAACATATCTCTGTCGTGTCTTGAGAAGAATCGCTGCAGAAGAAGTCCAGTCTGGGGTACTGATCGGGCCGTAAACTGACGAAGAAGTCGATGCTCGGTGAAGACGGAAGACCTGTAGAAATCTGGAGTGTTGGTCTGTCAATCGTGGACGTGCAGATGTCCTGAAGAATTTAGCTCTGACTCCCCCTTTCTCCCATACTTGATAAAATAGGAGCATTGATCAAGTTGGGAGAAACCAAAACTTGCATTTTTTGCATCATTTCATTTTTTGTGCTTCATTTTTTTCTTCTTCTCCTTTTTTCTCAAGCCATTCAACTTTTTTTACGGCTTTTTCCTCTCTCTCTCTCTCTTTTGCAATTTTTTTAAACTTGCGTACGGGTTTTTTCTCTCTTTTTTATGTATGCAACTTTTTTCTCAAAAGAAATTCTCATTTCTTTTACTCGGCCCAATTTTGGGCCCATATATATATATATATATCCTCTTTTTTTTGAAATAACTCTCAACAAAAACTCAAGGCCCAATTGGGTCGATAATACAACAGAGGGTTTTTTTATTATTTTTTTATTTTAGAGTCACGACTGAAAATGGGCGCCCTCTTCTTTTGATGAAGAGGGCCATCTGGCCCCCTTTGTCTCTTCGTCATCGCTAGGGTTCCCAATTGGGAACCCTCTTATTTGTGTTGTCGCCATCGCATGGGTTGCCTGCTTTGCCCACCAACAAGGGGTCGAAGCCCGCTTGAGCTGCCCGATGTAGATCGGGAAGGCTAGGGAGCCCTGGCGTGTCGCCTAAGCAAGAAGGAGGCGCAGCGCTCGAAGGAGAAGGCTGAGAGGATCTGCAATCTGAGGGGTTACGCGATGGGGCTCCTGGAGGCTTCATCTGGAGCTTTGCCTCCCGCGGAGATGGAGAAGCAGCAGGAGGAGTCGCAGCTGGGATGAGGAGATGTCATCGAAACAAAAGAATCGTTGGACTAGGAACATCGCGAGGTCTAGGAGCATCGCCAGGATGATGTGAAATCTAGAGATCTAACCCCCTCTGCCTTGGCTAGGGCGAAGGAGCACCACGAGGAGATGACGGCGCTGTGTCGAGAGAACCGCAACCCCTTGTGGATCGTTGAATGGTCATCTGCAACGAACTTCCTAAAACCTTTGGTTATAGTGACATCATCTTCTTAGCTTTCAACAAACGAGGAGACTTATTTCACTTTCAAGGTTAGACTCTTCCTTTTTTGTTTTTATCTCGGTTTCCTTCTCTTGTTGCTTCTCAACTTCGTCTCATAGGAGAGTCCTATGGGTAAATTACATGAGATGGATACAAAGAAATAAAATAGAAAAAGCAGTACATAGAGAATATGGAAATATATAAATATCTCTACACTCCCCGTCAAGATGGAGCATAGATGTCAATCATGCTCAGCTTGGACGAGCACTTTTGAAACGAACCTCTGAGCAATGCCTTGGTAAAGATATCAGTTGTTTGCTCTCCTGAACTGACATGGGAAGTAGAAATCAAATCCTTCTGAATCATATCTCTAGTGTAATGGCAATCTACCTCAATATGTTTTGTTCTCTCATGAAATGCAGGGTTGTTTGCAATAAATAGGGTTGCCTAATTATCACATTGTAACTGCATTGGTAGAGGGACATCTATATGCAAATCTGTTAACACTGCTCGAACCCACATCATTTTTGTACTTGCTTGTGCCATAGCCCTATATTCAGACTCGGCACTTGATCTAGCCACCACTGTCTGCTTCTTGCTTCTCCAAGAAACAAGAGAACTGTCAACGAACACTACAAAGCCCGAAGTAAACTTCCTATCCTTAGGACACCCTGCACAATCAGCATCGACGCATGCGGACACAGAGAGAGTTGCTCCTTTCTTGAAAAATAGTCCTACACCTGGAGAAGATTTTAGATATCTCAATATCATGTGTATAGTGTCCATATGTACTTGTCGAGGCTGCTCCATGAACTGGCTTACTCGATTCACAGCAAAAGAGATATTCGGTCTGGTAATAGAGACATAAAGGAGCTTTCCCACCATCTCTTAGTATCTCCTGTTATCAACTTCATCTGCATCATCATCGTATAATTTCATGCTAGGATCCATAGGGGTAGTAGAAGGTCGACACCCAATCATGCATGTCTCAACAAGCATGTATGTTACATATTTTCTTCGGGTTATTACAAGACCCTGTGCATTTCTTGCAAACTCCAACCCTAAGAAATACCTTAGGGTGCCCAGATCCTTAGTAACAAATTGACGGCTCATAAATTATTTTCCCATCTTTATTCCATGCACATCATCTCCTGTAACAACTATATCATCAACATATACCATGATAACCATTGTGCCTCTCGGTGTTCTCTGCATAAATTGAGAATAGTCTGTATTTGACCTCTTGAACCCCTGCCATTCAATCAGATCTGAGAGCTTCTGAAACCATGCCCTTGGACTGTGTTTAAGTCCATATATTGCCTTATGGAGTCTACAGACCTGGTGACACTCTCCTTCAGCAGCAAACCCCGGAGGCTGATGCATATATACCTCCTCTTGTAGATCTTCATATAAAAATGCATTTTTAACATCTAACTGAAATAAGGGCCAGTCATGTACCACTGCAACTGAAAGAAGAACACGTAACGTTGAGTGTCGAGCAGAGAGAACGTGTCCATATAATCTACACCGTAGGTCTGAGTAAAACCACGTGCCACCAATCTTGCCTTGTAACGATCAAGCCTCCCATCTACATGATGTTTAACAGTAAACACACATTTCCAACTGGCAATACATGCACCAAGAGGAGCAGACACTAAACTCCAGGTACGACGGGATCGCAAGGCAACCATCTCCTCTTCCATAGCTAAACGCCAATGACTATCTATCATCCGTGGAATAGTCACGGCTGACAGAGCAACTGCAAACCTCAGAAACTCTCCTGTTAGGCAATGGAAAGACACATACGAAGCAAGCGGATATGAGGCACATGTACGCTTTTCCTTCCTAACCGCAATGGGTATGTCCAGATCGTTGGGAACCTCCTCCTGCAATGATCCCTGTACAGAAGTATCTCCAGACCCATCATTAGAAACCATGTTATCAGAACAAACCTGGGGCATGCTAGGTGATGGCCGATGACCATGAGCAGAAACTGGTCGACGGATATAGAATTTGGGTAACGATGGAATAGTCGTCACAGGCGACTGTGATGGTGGAGATGGTGATGGTGGTGGAGGAGGTGGTGGTGGTGTAACTGGTATGGGAGAAAACTGACTCGTAGGAGGAGATGGCATGTAGATTTCAGAATCTGACTCTGAGGAATTCAACCTGTCACCTGTAGGAGAGAAATACATCACCGACTCAAAGAATGTGACATCAGCACTGATATAATATTTTCTTTGTAAAGGATCATAGTATCGATATCCCTTCTGGATCCTGGAGTACCCAACAAAAACACATTTGACAGCTCCAAGAGAGAGCTTGTCAAGACCTAGAGCCAATTGGTGAGCAAATGCAACGGAGCCAAAGATATGGGGGTAAGAGAAAATAACTCCTTCTCAGGGAAAGCTATAGAGAAAGGAATTTTCTCACCCAAGACATATGAAGGCATGCGATTCACAAGATAACATGCCATGAGAACAGCACCACCCAAAAACGAATGTGGTGCACGGCTCTGAATAAGTAGGGTCCGAGTGATATCAAGTAAATGGCGATGTTTCCTCTCTGCAACACCATTCTACTGAGATGTGTAAACACATGTTGTTTGATGTATTATTGTTGGAAGAAATGAGTGTGTTGTTTATTCCACAAACTCTAGGCTCTCTTATATAGGAGAGGCACCTATGGGTAAATTACAGAAATAGTTCATAAGTAGACATAAAATAAAAAACAGTACAAAGTAACATAACCGCATAACATAACATATATCTCTACACTCCCCCTCAAGTTGGAGTATAGATGTCGATCATGCTCAGCTTGGACGAGCACTTCTGGAATGGTCCTCTAAGTAGGGCCTTGGTGAAAATCAAGCTTGCAAAAGTCGGCCGACTAGGCCGACTAGTCGGTCCGACTAGTCGAGTCGGGGGGGTAACCGACTCGACTAGGCCTAGTCGGCCCTTAGTCGGTTCACCCAACTAGTCTGGCCGACTAGTCAGCCTAGTCGGCCGACTAATAGGCCGACTTTTACAACAACCTTCTTTATTTTTTTTGTTTTTCACTTTTTTTAAAGCAAACATATTCTAATATGCTTAATGTTATATTTAAAGTCAATTACTTCTTTTGTTTCATCATGATGTCATATGAAATGGACAAATATATGTATATACATACGAATATATGTATAAAAAACTGATTTATATCAACAACAACAACAAAGCCTTTTCCCACAATTAAGTAGGGTCGGCTACATGGATTCTTCGCCTCCATTCAGATCTATTTTGGGTCAATCTCGGACTTATAAAATATTAAAATAATTAAAATAATTAAAAACCGACTATTGACCGACTAGTCGCCCGACTTCTGACTAATCCTTAGTAGGTGATCCCGCCGACTGAACACCACCTACCGCTTTCTGCAACCTTGGTGAAAATATCTGCAGTATGGTCCCTTGAGCTAACATGAGATGTGAAGATAAAGCCCTTCTGAATCATATCTTATATATAGTGACAATCAACCTCAATGTGCTTGGTTCATTCATGAAATGCCGGACTATTTGCAATAAATATAGCAGCTTGATTGTCACATTCCAATCCCATAGGAAGTGGCACATCTATATATAGATCAGTGAGAACAGCTTTAATCCACATCATTTCTGTACTAACCTGGGTCATCGCCCTATATTCAGACTCTGCACTGGATCTAGCTACAACAGTTTGCTTCTTGCTTCTCCATGACATGAGAATCTCCAACATATACAGTAGATCCAGTGGTGGACTTCCTATCTTTAGGACATCTTGCATAATCTGCATCTACACTTGATCTCCTTGCCTTTCTTAAATAATACACCTGCATCTGGATGATTTAAGATACCTGAGTATCATATGTATAGCGTCCATATGTACCTGACGTGGTTCCTCCATGAACTGGCTCACCCGACTAACAGCAAAGGATATATCAGGTCTGGTAATGGTAACATAAAAAAGTTTTCCAACCAGTTCTCTGTATCTCCTCTTATCCACTTCGTCGGTATCAATATCAAATAGTTTCATGCTTGGATCCATAGGTGTAGTGGCAGGCCGACATCCAAGCATTCTTGTTTCACTCAGAAGTCAGTGACATATTTCCTCTGAGCCATCACGAGTCCTTGTTGATTCCTGCCAAATTCCAGTCCCATAAAATATCTAAGGACTCAAAGGTCCTTGGTGACAAACTCACGACCCAGCATTTCTTTTGCCCTCTTGATTCATTGTATATCATCTCTTGTAATAACAATATCATCAACATATACCATAATTGCAACCATACCTCTGGATGTTTTCTGTATAAAGAGGGAATGATCTGCATTGGAACGTTTCTATCCCTGTTTTTCAAACAGATCTGAAAGCTTTTGGAACCAAGCTCTAGGACTCTGCTTAAGGCCATAGATCGCCTTATGAAGTCTACATACCTATGAATACTCCCTCTCAACGACAAAATCAGGTGGTTATTGCATGTAAACTTCCTCTTGAAGATCATCATATAAGAATGCATTCCTGATATCTAACTGGAATAATGGCCAATCACGAATAATTGTTAAAGATAGAAGAATCCGTAAGGTGGAATAACGAACAACATGCGAGAATGTGTCAAGATAATCCACCCCATATGTCTGTGTAAACCCTCGTGCAACCAGACGTGCCTTGTATCTATCAATGCTACCATCTGCATTTTGCTTGACTGTGAACACCCATTTACAACCAACTGTAGACACGCCCATATGAGTAGGAACAAGGCTCCATGTGCCTCTTGACTGAAGTGCAGCCATTTCTTCCTCCATATCTAACCGCCATCTATTGTCCTTCAAAGCCTCTTGGTAATTCCGTGGAATTTCTACAGCAGATAGGGCAATAGCAAAGTTCCTGAATTCACCATACATATGATCAAAAGAAACCACATATGCTATAAGATATGATGCACAGCTACGCTTCTATTTTCGAAGCGCAATAGGTAAATCCAAAACGGTAGCCTCCTCATATGTCCCTTGTAACGAAGTCCGCTCAGGTAAACCATTAGATCTATCATTAGAAGTAATATTCTCAGGACATACCTCATGCGAGCTAGTTGATGAGCGATGACCATGAGCAAATGCAGGCCGACAGGTATAGTGATATGGCAATGGTGGAACAGGAACTGGAATGGGAAGGAAGGACGGTGGCAGAGGTGGTGGAGGTGGTGGTGGTGGTGCCGAAGATGGTTGTGGTGGAGGTGGTGGCATATATATGGCTTCATCAGTGTCAAACGACATCTACCTATCACATGAAGGGGAGAAGTACATAACAGACTCAAAAAATGTAACATTTGCACTAACATAATATTTCTTGCACAGTGGATCATAACACCTACCCTTTTTGTGTCCTGTAGTACCCAACAAAAACACATTTGACAGCTCTAGGAGAGAGCATGTCAATACCCGGAGATAGCTGGTGGACAAAGGCAACCGAGCCAAAAACACGATGGGCGAGTGAGAACAATTCCTTTCAGGAAAAGCCACTGAGAAAAGAATCTTCTTACCCAAGACTGACGATGGCATGCGATTGGTAAGATAGCAAGCCGTAAGAACAGCATCGCCCCAGAAGGAATGAGGAGCACGACTCTGTATGAGAAGTGTCCTAGTGACATCAAGCAAATGATGATATTTTCTCTCTGCAACACCATTTTGTTGGGAAGTATAGGCATAGGTTGTTTAATGGATAATTCTTTGGGTTGAAAAATAACTAGAGAGAGTATTGGTACAAAATTCCAAGGCATTATCAGTCCTCACATTTTTCAACGAAGTAGAAAAAACATTACGAACTTCATTTATGAAACTTTTTATAACATTTCCAACTTTAGATTTATTCTTTAATAAAAATACCCATGACAAACAAAAACAATCATCAACGACGACCAGGTAAAACATGTATCCATGATGATCAGGGACATAACTAGGACCCCAAATGTCAACATGAAACAACTCAAAATTGGAGGTACTACTCCGACTCTAACGACTGGGAAAGGTAGACCGATGATGCTTTCCCAACTGACAAGCCTCACATTGGAAGGATGTGTGAGGCAAAATCTGGGGCAGAACATGACATAACTTCAGAAGCGGAAGATGATCAAAGTGCAGGTGTCACATAAATGACAAAACAGGTCCAGCTAGTAGAAAAGAGATTCCAGCATATGGAGGCCAAACTAGGCGATAGAGACCCCCATGCTCACGGCCATGACAAATCACATTGCTCGTAAGGATGTCCTGAAAAATAAGAGAAGATGGATCAAAAATAGCTCGACAATGTAAATCCTTCGTAATCTGGCTAATCGACAACAAATTCATAGAGAAATCAGGCGCATGCAACACATCCTTTAGATGCATAGAAGGTGTCAAGTTAATCACCCTTGACCAGTAATCGGGGAGTGGGTTCCATCTACAATAACTACAGTGAAGCCTGGAGAAACATGTCTGTAAGCTATAAGTTGACCCCGGCTCCACACAAATGATGTGTAGCACCAGAATCCATAATCCACTCCATAGTATCTGATCCACTTCTGCTAGTGAGAGCATAAGTACTACCTGAGGAACTAGAGGAGGCTGAAGCAGCAACATCTGGATGGCTCCCGGGTACTGGCAAAGACATCACAGGACTAGATGGAGGTACAATACCCCTCAAACGAGCTACAGGATCATCAAAGCGTTGATCCAATGAGGAAGCATCTGGAGGCTCAATCTGTTCAGTCACTCGTGCAAAAGCCGAGAATCCATGCTTGGAGTAGCATGTATCCTCAGTATGTCTAGGGCGATGACAGAAAGTACATGATTGGCAAACACGACCTCCCCTTCCTCAAGGTCCACATCCACGGAACGAAGAACCACTGCGACCTCGGGATGCTGCCATTGTTGAGGATGTCTAATTTGTAGTAGAAGATGGGACAGTTATACGACAGAGTCTGTGAAAAGCTTCCTCCATAGGAGGAATAGTAGAGCCTGTCAGTATTTGAGACCGTGCCGCCTCGTATTTTGGATCAAGTGCTGTCAGGAATACACCTACCATGGTGGCATTCCTATAGGTCTTCTGCTGCTCAGGAGTAGACGTAAGAGGCATAAAGCTATACAGCTTCTCAAACATCCCACGTAGAGGCATAAATAAAGAATGTAATGGCCTTCCATTCTGTTTGATGGTGAAGATATCATGTTGGAGTTGTAAAATCTTTATCTCATTCTTAGCTTGTGAATACGTCGCAGCAAGAATATCCCACGTCGCTTTGGTTGTGGGCTGATGGAGTATATCGTTGGCAATCTCTATTGCCAACATACCTGAGAGCCATACTTTGTTATATGCATCATCCGCCTCCCATGAGGCGTTAACCCCAGTCTTCTCAGCCGGTTCTTCCTCGGTAAGAATGTGTTTCTTACCAGTAGACTTCATCATACTCATGAACTGCATAACCCACAATTCATAATTTGACCCATCCATCTTAACTATGGGCACTGGACCTCTGAAAGCGCCTGTGGAGGCTATATCCACCTTGTTCTCTGACATATCGGCTTGAGAAGACTGGGGTTGAATATTTGACTGGATCATGTCTATACCAACATAAAGAGATTGGATCGCATGTGTAGACTCATGCACCCAATCTCAACATGTAGTAGGGCTAGTCGACGGTGAATACGTGCACACAGAGGCCCACGTGAAGATGCGCGGGCTTGCAGGGCTAGGCGTGCACTAGCGTACGGGATAGACCACACAGCCGCACTAGGCGCACGTTGCGCTGGGACTGTTTACGAACAATGGGCAGTGCACGCCGCACTAGGCGCACAGTCGCACTTAGGTGCACTGCCACACGGGTGAGAGGTGGTGCGTTGGAGGAGCAGCACGCAGGAGGGGCGGCGCGCAGGAGAAGAGGCGTGCAGGAGGGGTGGCGCGCGGAACCGACAGCGAAGAAGAAAGAGATAAAGAGAGAGGTCTGTTGGGAAAAACAAATGACTTGTGTTATTCCATAAGCCCTAGGCTCTCTTATATAGGAGAGTAGCCTATGGGTAAATTACATAAAGAGGACAACAGAAAAATAAAATAACGAAGAGGTACAGTTATTCTATATGCGTCAACACTCCCCCTCAAGATGGAGCATAGATATCAATCATGCTCAGCTTGGACGCACACTTCTGGAATGGGCCTCGAAGTAATGCCTTGGTGAAAATATCAGCAGTCTGATTCTCTGATGTGACGTGAGATGTAGCAATGAACCCCTTCTGAACCATGTCACGTATGTAGTGACAGTCAACCTCAATGTGCTTGGTCCTCTCATGAAAGGCTGGGTTATTTGCAATGAACAAGGCGGCCTGATTGTCACATTCCAACATCATAGGAAGAGGTATATCAAGACATAGATCTGCAAGTAAAGATTTCACCCACATCATTTCTGTGCTAGCCTGGGCCATAGCCCTGTATTCGGATTCAGCACTGGATCTAGCTACCACTGTCTGTTTCTTGCTTCTCCACGAAACTAGAGCATCTCCAACATAGACTGCAAATCCTGATGTGGACTTCCTGTCCTTGGGGCATCCTGCATAGTCTGCATCAGCACATGCCGTGATAGAGATCTCCTTTCCTTTCTTAAATAGCAAGCCTACACCTGGAGATGATTTTAAATATCTCAGAATCATGTGTATTGCATCCATATGGGCCTGACGTGGTTGCTCCATGAACTGGCTCACACGACTCACTGCAAATGATATATTAGGTCTAGTGATCGTGACATACAGTAGTTTGCCTACCAGTTCTCTGTACCTTCTCTTGTCCACCTCTTCTGTGTCATCATCATAGAGCTTCATGCTAGGATCCATTGGTGTCGTAGCAGGTCGACACCCTAGCATACCTGTCTCACTCAATAGATCTGTAACATACTTCCTCTGTGACATTACTAATCCATATGGATTTCTAGCCAACTCCAGCCCCAGAAAATATCTAAGGACTCCCAAGTCCTTGGTGACAAACTCGGTCCCTAGCCTTTCCTTTGCCTGCTTAATGCCTTGCTCATCATCACCTGTAATCAAGATATCATCAACATAAACCATGATTACAATGATACCTCTAGCCGTCTTCTGTACAAACAAGGAATGATCAGCATTGCAGCGTTTATATCCTTGTTTCTCAAAAAGATCTGAAAGCTTCTGAAACCATGCTCTGGGGCTCTGCTTAAGGCCATAGATGGCCTTATGTAATCTGCATACCTTGGAACACTCCCCCTCAACAGCAAAACCAGGTGGTTGTTGCATATAGACTTCCTCCTGCAAGTCGCCATACAGAAATGCATTCTTCACATCCAGTTGATAAAGCGGCCAGTCTCTAGCAACTGCAACTGATAACAGGATCCGTAGAGTGGAATGACGCGCCATGGGGGAGAATGTGTCAAGGTAATCTACCCCGTATGTCTGTGTGAAGCCACGTGCAACAAGGCGTGCCTTGTACCTGTCAATGGAACCATCTGCATTGTGCTTCACTGTAAACACCCATTTGCAACTCACCGAGCTGACATCTGGAGGTATAGGAACCAAGCTCCAGGTTCCTCTGGATTGAAGTGCCGCCATTTCTTCTTCCATTGCTAGCCGCCATCTAGCATCCTGCAAAGCATGATGATGATTCCGTGGAATGTATGTAGCTGAAAGTGCCAATGCAAACGTCCTGAAGTCTCCAGATAGCCTCTCAAAAGACACAGCTGCTGATAATGGATATTTGGCACAGCTTCTCTTCGGCTTGCGTAGAGCAATTGGAACATCCAAATCATCTGTATTCTCACCATGCTCCTGCAATACATCCTGCTGAGAAATGTCGTCAGATCCATCAACATTAATATTTTCATTACATACCATAGGCGAGCTAGTTAACGGGTCAGGACCATGAGCTGGAGGAGGCCTGCGGGTGTAATGGAATGGTAGTGGAGATACTAGCGGTGGCGGTGGTGGTGGCGGTGGCGGTGGTGGTGGCGGTGGTATTGTTTGTGGCGATGGTGGTGGTGGTGCCATTAATATGGCATCAGGAGGTATAGGTGGTAGTTGCATGTCTCCAGATGCTGAAAAATACATAACAGATTCAAAAAATGTAACATCTGCACTGATCATATACCGCCGACGCACTGGATCAAAACACTTGTACCCCTTTTGAGTTCTGTAGTACCCCACAAAGACACACTTGACAGCCCTAGGAGAGAGCTTGTCAGTATCAGGCGACAACTGATGGATGAATGCGACTGACCCAAACACACGAGGAGTAAGAGCGAACAAATCCTTGTCTGGATAAATGAGTGAAAAAGGAATATGTTCATTCAAGACAGATGAGGGCATACGGTTGATTAGGTAACATGCAGTAAGAACTGCATCACCCCAGTAGGAGTAGGGAGCATGACTCTGTATAAGAAGAGATCTTGTGACATCAAGAAGGTGACGGTGTTTTCTTTCAGCAATCCCATTCTGTTGAGATGTATGAGCACAAGAGGTTTGGTGAATAATCCCTTTTGAGGAGTAGTAATTGGCCAAAGTGTGGGTGCATAACTCTAAAGCATTATCACTTCTCACAAGTTTGACAGATGTGGAGAAAACATTCTGAATTTCATTTAGAAAATGGAAAATAATATTTCCTGCTTCAGATTTATTTTTCATAAGAAACACCCATGACACTCTCGAGAAATCATCCACAAATACAATATAAAACATGTGTCCCTGATGATCAGGAACACGACTCGGACCCCAGACATCTATATGAAACAACTCAAATTTGGAGTTACTACTCCGACCTGGACGACTGGGAAAGGACGACCTGTGATGCTTTCCCAACTGACATGCCTCACACTGGATAGGTGTGTGAGAGAGACCATAGGGTAGAACTCGACACAACTTCTGAAGCGGTAAATGACCAAAACGCAGATGCCACAGGAGAGGAGATACTTGTCCAGCAGGAGAGGATGTGGTTCCGGCAAATGGGGTCTGGTTCAGACGGTAAAGGTAGAGAACTCCGGTCTAGGACCGTCGCTCTGATACCATGTTGGGAAAAACAAATGACTTGTGTTATTCCAGAAGTCCTAGGCTCTCTTATATAGGAGAGTAGCCTATGGGTAAATTACATAAAGATGACAACAGAAAAATAAAATAACGAAGAGGTACAGTTATTCTATATGCGTCAACAAGGCCGGCGGGTGGGGATTAGAATTAGGGTTAGGTATTTGAGCTCCGGTCTAGGACCGCCGCTCTGATACCATGTTGGAAGAAATGAGTGTGTTGTTAATTCCACAAACCCTAGGCTCTCTTACATAGGAGAGGCGCCTATGGTTAAATTACAGAAAGAGTTCATAAGTAGACAAAATAAAAAATAGTACAAAATAACATAACCATGTAACATAACATATATCTATACAATTATACCACGGGAGGAAAAGAAATATGATAGTTCACGAGTACAAAATTCTAAAGCATTGTCGGTCCTTACAAATTTCACAGAAGAAGAAAACAAATTCTGCACTTCATTGATAAAAAATTTGATCACATCTCCAGCTTCAGATTTATTCTTCAACAGAAAAACCCATGACAAACGAGAAAAATCATCTATTGCAATAAGATAAAACTTGTGTCCCTGGTGATCAGGAACACGACTCGAACCCCAAATATCGGTATGAATTAACTCTAAAAGGGAGCTATTGCTCCGACTCTGACGACTGAAAAAGGTTGACCGATGATGCATTCCCAACTGGCACGCTTCACGTTGGAAGGAGAAACCCGAAGAAATTTGCGGCATAATGCGACACGTCCTCTGAAGAGGGAGGTGGCCAAAACGGAGATGCCAAGTATAAGGAGAGACTGCCAATTGTATGAAAGAATGCGCTTGCATAGGGAGTATTGACCAGGCGATAAAGGCCATCTTGCTCACAGCCATACCCAATCATCTTGCCCGTAAGGATGTCCTGAAAAATAAGAGACGATGGATCAAAAATAGCTCGACAGTGCAAATCTTTCGTAATCTGACTAATAGATAACAAATTCAGAGAAAATTAGGAGCATGTAACACATTCTGCAGATACATCAAAGGTGTCAAACTAATATCCCCCTATTTTGTGATGGGGGAATGTGTCTCATCGGCTATCACCACGGTTCTCCGTGGAGGAAGTTGTCTATATGTTGTAAGTTGCTCTCTATCTCCACATAAATGATGGGTCGCCCCAGAGTCCATAATCCACTCTGTAATCGCAGTTTCATGACAAGAGGTAAAGGCATAAGAACTACCTGAGATGTTGGCTATAGCGGACGTACTGACAGAGGCTAACGCTACCACATCTGAATGGCCTCCTGAATGTGAGGCGAGGGGCATGATATCCCATAGTCTGGCTACGAGATCATCAAATCTCTGATCGGAAGTATAAGATACTGAAGATTCAACCTTTTCCGCTATATGTGCTGACGTTGGGAAACCATGCTTAGAATAGCATGTATCCTCTGAGTAACCAGGACGATGACAATATGTGCATGGTTGACGGATGCAACCCCCTCTACCAGAGGGTCCACGTCCACGAAAGATAGATGAGCCTCCTCTGCCTCTAGAAGTTGCCATTGCCCAAGAAGTCTGGCTAGCAGTAGAGGTCGGGACAGTGATCCTGCTAAGTCTGCGGAAAGCTTCCTCCATAGGAGGAATAGTAGCATCCACAAGTATCTGAGATCGAGCAGCTTCATATTCAGGATCGAGGGCTGCAAGTAATACTCCTATCATGGCGGCATTCCTGTACGTCTTCTGTTGCTTAGGAGTAGCGGTCAGAGGCATGAAGCTGTGGAGCTTCTCAAACATCCTACGTAAGGATGTGTACAATGAGTAGAGAGGTCGTCCGTTCTACTTCACTATGAAGATATCACGTTGAAGTTTAAGTATCTTGGTCTCATTCTATGCCTGAGAATATGTTGCAGCGAGAATATCCCACATTGCCTTGGCAGTAGGTTGATGCTACATGTCATTGGCGATCTCTATCGTCAAAGTCCCTGACAACCAAACTTTGGCATAGGCATCGTCCGCCTCCCACGAGGCATGAATCACAGTTTTCTCTACCGGTTCATCATTGGTAAGAATATGTTTCTTACCATTAGACTTCGTAAGGCTCATGAACTGCATAGCCCACAGCTCATAATTTGTCCCGTCCATCTTGACAATTGGTATCGGACCTCTGAAGGCACTTGTGGCGGGTACATCGACTTTGTTCTCTGATATGATGCCGAATGATCACAAGAGATTTGTAGACCGATAGAGAGATGTCAACATGGACATGTGAGGATTTGATTGCATATGTAGATTTATGCAATCAAATCCATACCAAAGCGAACTAAGGGAACGACGGAGTAGGTTCTCCGGTCGTTTCATCCCGCTCCTTAGGGAGTAGGTTCCACGTAAAATCCCGATGTTCTTAAATGTTTTTATCTTTAATCCTGATTCCGCTTCCGCATTTCTCATTTTATAACATGGTATCAGATCGGGTCAATTCTTGGTTGATTTTTTTAAGATTTATTGTTCAAGATCATTCAAGTTCGAATTTCATTTTTTAGGGTTTTTCAAAACCTTATTTTTATCGTCATAGATTTTTTTTGAAGATCAACTTGTACAGATCTATTGTTTGATCAAGTTCAGAGTTCAAATTCTTGAAATCCTATTTTTTTCATCATCAACAATGATCGAAGTGCTTGTTTCCCTCTAATAGCCGCTATCTGCAAGAAGCTCCAGGCCGATCCATCCTCTTCCCTCCTTTGACGTCATCTAAAAGCGGAGGTCACGAGCAGCCATCGGGGGTGGCAATGGGTTTCTCTCCAACCCATGTCTACCACCACGACGAGACCAGTGGAGGCATTAGATCGGACTCCTGCCAAAGCCCCAACAAGAAAAAAAACACAAAGCGGAGGACTTCTGTCAAATCGATCTCTCCAGCGGTGCATCGCTCAGCATACCTCCGCAGTGCAAGGCGGTGTCGCACCCAGGTAGTGGATCCCACCGAACATCTCTCTCGTAAGTGGCGGCAACAGTAAACTCTCCTTCGAAGGCGCAGGCGGTGCGAGATGGGTCATCTCCTCCCTTCGATCTCGCGCAACTCCAACAGGTTCCCACCTACAAGCGGAGGCACCTTGCATACTCCCACCAAGCCTTTCATGTCTCCAGGCCGCAGGCGGAGCCTCCTTTCCTCTCGAATATCATGTAGGCGGCTTGAGATGCCCTCGAATTTCGCAGGAGGCGCTTCTCCTTCATCTCTAGGTAGCAGTAAGAGCGAAACCCCAATCGGGGATGGCGGCACTTGAAGAGAAGGGCTCCCAAGTGAGAACCCTAAATAGAGCCCCACGTGGGCTGCTACTATTTTCGACCCAAGTGGGATGTACGTTGTGAAAAACAAGAAGAGGGAGAGAGCATGCCCAAGTGGGCTGCCGTTAAAAAAAGAACTGAGTTTATTTTTGGCCCAAGGGAGCTGTGTTGTATTTTGGGCCCTATTTGGGCCATTTTTCAAAAAAAAATGAGAAAAGGCACGTACAAAAGAAAAGTTGTACATAAAAAATGTAAAAAAAGGCTGAAAAAATTAACTTCTATTAAAAAAAAGGAAGAAGAGGCAGCTATAAAAAAGGAGAAATAATCGCAAGAAAAAAATATTTGAAATGTATTGTCCTCCCTACATTTTCTTGTCTTCTCCCAACTTTATCAATGTCGTTGTTTTCCGACAAGTATAGGAGAAAGGGGAAGTATTGTATAGAGTCACAAATCGGATTCAGATGTCAGATTCTTCATATTCCAGACTAGCCAGATGTCAAACTCTACTGTTCATATATTCATACTCGACGTTCAGATTCCGAGTCTTCAGTTTGATGTGCAGATGTTTGCCATTAGTTTTGTGGTATCCATCTTTGTTTTTGGTCTCAGAGTTTTCATATCCATAGGGACTCCATAGTAAAGATCTCATTCCCTATGCCATGTGGGATAGGGTTTTCATGTGGTTTCATAGGGACTTTAGAGTAGAGATCCCATTCTCTGAACCAATATGGGAGAGACTAAGTTCTCCGACGAGGAGATTTTCATATTCTATTATCCAGCGACCGTGAGCTCTGACGAGGATGTTTCCACGGCTTTTTCAGTTTGACCCTTTCAAAGGTGGAGCAGTTATTCACATGATATGGCGAGCCAAAGTACTCTATTGAGGAGACTCATTTTAGTTGCAGTGACTCTGACAGGCGTAGTATAGAGCGCATGCTCTCCGACGAGGAGATTTAGTTTCACTCACACTCCAACATGTCTGTTTCTCCTCACCTGCACTGCGTAAGAAGCAGCATCCTTGACAGTAGCCGACAGTTGTGTGTGCATTGAGTTGATATTGACTGTAGTGTCTTGTATTGTGAGTTTGAGTGATTTCTTTCTTTTTGTCCAAGTTGAACATTGCATGCTCCAGCTTGAGGGGGGTGTTGGAGTATATGTGTCATTTGTATATATGGGTAAATGGATCCCCCCAAGATCCATTTACCACATCCAGCATTTAGTCTCACATCTACCAGTGGTGGGACTTGGAGGGTCTGTGGAGGCTATATAAGAAGCCCTGGACCTCCAGTATTAGATGAGAAAGTCAATAGACACATCAACCCTTTGAGGTGTTCTGTCGTGATTTCATCCCACTTCTTAAGTAGGGTTTTATGTAAAATCGCAGTGTTCCTAATGTTTTTATCTTTGTATCTGATTCCGCTTTCGCATTTCTCATTTTATAACAGTACGAGTACGACTACTCTCCATGATACAATGGTGAGATCTCAACAGACGTGTGCACGCCGACATTGAGATCAGTTAAGCAACATAGATTATTCTTTCAAATAGACTTCCTCAAGAGAAGAGAAATGGTGAGATATATAAACATAAACTAAGGTGGGTTCCATATCAGGACGTCGTCCTTCTTTCCTCTCAAAAAAAGAGAAGAGAAATGGAGAAGATAGAATTCTTTATATGCATGCATTTCCTCACAAGAAAACACCCATATTTATAAGGGTAAATCACATTTGACGTTAGATCATATATTAGAAAGTCTAACGTTCGAAAACATTTGTGTCATGATATCAGTGCCTCATTAAGCATAATAAAAACCATAAGGTCGTGTTTGGGTAGGGGGCTAACCCTCCCTTTGTGGGGTTTATCCCCCCAAAACCCATTCTTTCTCTTTCATGTAGGGTCCACTCTTCCTCTGTTTTCTAATACATTAAAGAAATCATTTTCCTTTCATCCATTTCATCAAAAAATAATATATCATACCATCATATCATCTAAAAATTATAAACTACTCAAATTCTACTCACTTTTCCAAACTTCAATACGATAGCACCACAATAACTACTCACTTTCTCAAACTTCAATACAATCACATCAAAACAAACTCAGTCAACCCCTAACCATCTATCCAAACGCCAAAATACAAAAATGGGTTACCCTCCCCTAGTTTAACCCGGACTAACTCGGCAACCAAACACACCTTAAATGATGCTTTAAGATATATGTAACCTATATGGCATTACAAGAATAAAAAACCACACATAAAATATTGAAAACGCATCAAATTGGCATTAACTATAATATGTAATTAAATGGTAGATGATGAGCATATTAATGTTATAAAATAGACGTTAGAACGCACGTTAACGTATGAAAAATTGACATTATAATAAAAATATAATATTGGTAAATTCGCCTAAGGGGTATATGTGGAAACTTATTCCACGGGACCCCCAGGCGAATATATATATTGTTAAGTACAGTTAGGGAGCCGTGACTTGAGATCACGGCTTCCTTTTGAAGGGAGCCGTGACTTGAGATCACGGCTCTCTTCGAAGGAAGCCGTCACTTGAAGTCACGGCTAGGGCCTGAATATAGCCCCAGTCGCGACCCACCCCCTCCCCCACACGTACAGACTCGCCTCCTCCCAACACTCATCGCCTCCATCTAGGGTTGGGCATTGGGCTGGGCCGGCCCGACCCGACCCAAAACCCGACCCGTAAAACCCGACCCAAACCCGAACCCGAAATTTAATGGGCGGGCCGTGGGCCCTAAAATGAGCCCATATTGATTATCAGGCCGGGTTTGGGCCTGAGAAGGCCCAAACCTGTTAGCCCGATAGCCCGACCCATTCTAAAGCAAGTATATTCATAACTAGTACGGTATAATTATATCAATTATATTCATGTTCATTCCAAATACCATGTTCTAACTTTAATATCCTTATTCGAGTGTAGAATAAATGCTTAGACACATTAATAATCATATCCATTAGTGGATTGAGGATATTATTACATTAATCTACAAGATTATTACATTAATATGCAAGAATGGAATCTGCGTCTTCAAGTGTTACAACATGTACAACTGTAAGTAACCAATCTGTATTGGGTCATAGTGTCCGCATCTACAATAGAATGTGTAATGGTGAATTGAATGGTGGTTTAAGTCGCCATATTTTTACCACATTTGTATTTCCAACATACAACTAATGTTAAAATCACAAATTAGTTAGCATGCTTTATAGTTTTAAACATGCACACATGCATAAGAAACAACCACACAAATGCAAGAAGAATGGAAGACATGATATTGGTATACATAGGTGTTAAATTGGGCCGGCCCGACCCGAACCCGACCCATTTTGTTTGGGCCGGGTTTGGGCTTGGGCCTAATTTTTGAAAATAAAATGGGCCTAGGCCCGACCCGTTAGCCCATATTCTAAAATGGGCTTGGGCCGGGCCAAGGCGAACCCGACCCGAGCCCGGCCCATGCCCAACCCTACCTCCATCCCTAGCCCTCGCCTCCTCCAATCACCTCGTTCTACTCCGCCCCCTCGAGTCAGTGGTCCCGTCGTACCACCGCCCTCGTTGCCACTCCATCTCAATCATTGTTAGTATACCCTAATCTTATATCATTTGAGGAGTAATTTTATTTATTTTGGTTTTGTGTATGTGACGTATGTCACACAGTTGTGTCTATTTGGGAGTAGTGTATTATTCATGTGTAATGTTAATTATTCTCCTTTTTTGAAGAGAGTCGAAGAAATGGAAGTAATGTGTTTGTGCCATGTTGGTGAGAAGATTGTTAAGGATGGCAAGGAAGTCCGATACGAGGGAGGTTGGGTGAAATCCATAAGAGTTGGGATGGGTTTGACATTTAATGGATTGGTCGAGATGATTGCAAACTCATTTCGTATTTAATTAATAAATGGTATAGAACTACGTGTATTTCACAGGATGTTGGAGAATAATGACACATTTTTTGTTGATGTCGAGTATGATGGTGACGTTGACGATATTCTTAAGTATGTCGAGATGATGGGAGGCTCATACCGACCAGTTTTATTTATTGATCTTTTATGCACAAGTGCCCGTTCGTGTATACGCCAAGCTGCATCGACAGTTCCAAGAACGTAATTCGTGTTTCGTATATCCGATGTGACGGGACCCACTTTTGGAAGGGTATGCAGGATTCCTAATGTATCTATAACTCATGTGGAGATGGCGACATCAGTAAATTTGCCCTAAACTTTGGGATCCTTCCCGAATGTCCCCATCTCCACTATAAGAGAGGACCACGATCCCGAGATTGATCGTATGAAGGAGGATACCCCACAGAACACTGATGATGAAATGGAAAATGATAGTGAAATGTCGAATGATGAGAAAGAGACAGTGCATGTTGAGTCTGATATCCCCTTCTATAACACACGAGGCGGTGATGGTCGCATCCGAAATGGTAATGACATAATGGACATTCATGATGGACTGGCTACTTCAGATCAGGGATCGCCATATCGCGATATATCGTCGATATATCGGCGATATATCGGTATCGACAGGTCACCGATATATCGCCGATATGGACGATATCGGGTATCGATAGGAGAAAATGCCTAATGGATACCGGGTTTCGGCGATATGCGTCGATATATCGCCGATATATCGGCGATATATCGGTATCGACATTGTATCGAAACGATATCGATATTTCCTTCCTTGCTTCAGATGAGTTAAGGAATGAGATGACGTTCAAGTCAAAAGAAGACTTGATTTATTCAGTTAAGTTGTTTCACATTAAACAACACTACAATTTTGAGGTGCATGAATCTGACTGTCATGTATGGGTTATTTATTGTAGCGAGAGAAGCAGGGGTTGCTTTTGGCGGTTGTATGGACATCGGCGCCCAATTGATGGCCTCTTTGTGATTTCCAAATTAGATGCACCACATTCATGCTTGCATCGTGTAGCAAACCAAGATCACCCTCAGCTTGATTGCAACTTCAGTGGAAGGAAACATTCGATTTTACTCAGTGACTTGTCTTGCACCTGTCAGAAGTGGCAAGTTCATAAAATCCCATGTTCTCATGCATGCGTTGTTCTAGCACATCTAAATATTGATGTGGATGACTGCATGGGCCTGTGGTATACACGACAGTGCCAACTGAATATCTATGAAGGGGTTTTCTACCCCATTGGGGATAGGGAAATATGGCCAAAGTTCACAACAGAGAAAATAATTCCAAATCCAACAAGATTACGATCAAGGGTCGACCAAAATCAAAGCGAATTCATAATGAAATAGATATACATGAGGATCTTATCCAACATCAGTGCGGGGCTTGTTGTCAAATTGGTCATAATATGCAGCATAGTAGTCATGGTCCACCAAGTGTAAACAAATGTGGCTTGTGTCGGAAGAGTGGACACAATAGGAGAAAATGTCCCAACCGTACTAATCAAGGTTGTTTTTTAATCATCTACTATTTAACCTTTCAATATTTTAAATGTTGCAGATAGAGCCAGGGCCCATTGATCGATCTGTTTTACACCTACAGAGCTCTCATAGATCCAGGACTATTTAACAGGGAGATATGTGTGGTTAAAAAAATTCTACTGTGAGTATCTATCATTATGTTGCATTTTGTTATATCATGCAATTCCTTTCTTTAATGCACATTAGGTGGCAAGATGGTCGAGATGTTGACGTAGAGAGGGCATATTACGACATGCCCCCATTGATGAGCGGATCGTGCCCCATGTATATGCTGCTGGTTTTGCAGGAGTGACGCAATTGGACTTCATCTCGCTCGATTGGCATTTAATTAATGCATTGATGAAGAGATGACGATCAGAGACTCATACTTTTCACATGCGCCATGGGGAGATAACAATCACTTTGCAGGATGTGGCTTACATATTCGGACTGAAGATCGATGGGCATCCTGTAATTGGATACACAATGTCCCCTAGTTGGCATGGACTTTGCGAGAGGCTTCTTGGAGTGAGGCATGAGAAGCCTAACATCGATGGTGCACGTATCCACATGACATGGCTTGTGGAGCATTTCTCTGTATTTCCAAAGTATGCTGATGAGGAGACCATTTTACAGCACACCCGTGCATATATACTACAGCTCTTGGGAGGGGTTGTCTTTCCAAACAAGTCTGGCAATGAGGTGTCCCTGATTTACCTTCCAATGTTGGAATACATTGAGGCATGTGGACAGTTATCCTGGGGATCTGCTTGCCAGGCTTTCCTTTACAGGCAGTTGTGCATCGCATCCAAAGCAGAGGTAATAGAGATCTGTGGCCCTTTGGTTTTACTGCAGTTGTGGGCATGGGAACATTTTCCTCACATAGCACCTATTGTACACCGGAGGCCCGATTGATGAGGGAGCCCCTTAGGATGTCGTTGGTGGGCAGATTTTGATGTCACTACTGAGCCAACACACGTATAGCGCTCATACCGAGATGTATTTGACCTTCAAACAATGTCACAAGTACAGAAGTAAATCTAACATGTTCCTACACTACGATTACTTATCCATGATTGTAATATAAATCTATCTATTTTCTTAGGTTGTTTGGAGGCCTTACACTCCGGATGTGATTCAGATGCTTCCTCTGCACTGCTTAGAAGCATCAGATCTTCATGTTGCGAGAGTACCGCTCATCCATTTCAGTTTGGTTGAGTTATACACTCCAGATCGTGTCTTACGACGGTTTGGAGCAATGCAGGGAATCCCAGGTCCATGCAACACATGTACAAAGCTCCACTCGATAGATTTTTGAGGGAAGATTAACGTTGATTGGTCCAATTCTATGCCAACTTCTTGGGGATGTGGGAGAACAGGAGGGATTATACTGTGGAGACGGTCCTCATAGTGCCAGGAGGAGATGGGGTAACAAATGACTATATGAGTTGGTATAACCGTATCACCTGGCAGTTTATTGGTAGACACGGGTGCATAATGGACTTTGTTGTAAGTAACAATTACATTACCATTTCATTTTCAACATACGTAGAATATGACTCAAGTCTTTCTTCTTTTCAGGTATTGAGGTTTGGAGACATCCATCTAGCGAGGGATGACCCAGAACGTGTGGCAATTTTGGCAGTTGGTTCTGAACGGCGACTACTGAAAGCCACCAAGAGAAAGTTTAGAGATGGGGCAGATGAAGATAAGGACGCTGGAGGAAATGAAGAAGGGGATTCCGCGGAACCAACTCTTATTGAGCGGCGTCGTGGACGAAAACATGGGCAAAGACGTGAAGGAGCAAGAGTTGGAGGAGGTCGGAGGCGACATGTCGAAGCATCTATTGCTGATGATTTTCAGACACCTTTTCAGAACCATTGCACCCCTACTAGCCCGTCCACACTAGTCGCCCCGGTGAAGGAGAGGGGTCCTACTGACGCCGGCCCTTCACATTGCTCTCCACTTCCAGTACTCCATATGGACGACGTTGCGGTTATCGATGGATCTGTGATTTCACATATTGATCAAGCTAGCCAGATCGTGTCCTCAAGCCAACTGCAGCCTGAGACGATACCGTAGGAACCCAAGAAAATGCCACCAAAGCTTAGATTCTTTCGTAGAAGGAAACATGTGTGATGAACTTGTATAACGTAGTAGTATGTATCACAATGTATATTAAATGAAGAGCTTTTTGTTATGTTATGACTCTATGTAATTTTATGTATGTTAAATGGAAGTACTCCATTTGGATTCTGATTTTGGAGGCGATTACTCTTTTTCTTGGACTAACATTAAAAGTATCTCGAAGCGGGGACAATTGTGTTTGTTTGGATTTATGTAACTCTTGTCTCACTATCGAAATCAAATCCCACCACCAAGAATGGAGAGTTGTTGTTCTTGAAGCAGACAAAACTGTGATCTCAAATCACGGCTTCCTTTGGAAGGGAGCCGTGACTTCAAGTAATGGCTTCCTTCGAAGGGAGACACGATCTCAAGTCACGACTCCCTTCAAAAGGAAGCCGTGATCTCAAGTCACGGCTTCCTAACGGTACTTAACAAAATATATATTCACCTGGGGGTCTCGTGGAATAAGTTTCCATGAGTACCCCTCAGGCAAATTTACTTCTCATGGAATAAGTTTCCACGAGTACCCCTTAAGCGAATTTACTTCATATTAATGTACTCATAATAGTTGCATTGATAATAGAAATTAAATATTTGAAATAAAATATAAATTGCCAACAATCCTGGAACCAAAAGTTGATTCTAATTCCATTCATACGATACAAGACGCTGTTTCAAACTAATTGCAGCACCTCACATTGAGCCAAAGATCACTGATATTAGATTAGAGCACTTTGCAGGTCAGGTTTTTTCTTTCTATTTCAGAAGCTAACCTTGACTCTTCCCCCTCTCTATCGGTGGTCATTGAGTCTGATCTTTGCGCTTTAGTTAAACTCGTATAAGTCCTTCATGCCGCTGCTATTTATGACATCGCCAACCTGTATTTACGAACGGTTAAAAGCAGTAGGCGTTTCTCCTCCTCTACTATGCGATATGCAATTAAACTCATTCTCCGCTAATTGCATGCCCTGTGGACCCATAGACTATTGTTCATTAACTTTTCAACGATATCATTTCCCTCTGCTACGAGAGGTGTTATACACCTAATAAACCTCCTCACGCACAATAAAGGTGAGTGTCATATCAAATGCATCAACACTTCACCCGGTCAAATGAGATCGAAACAATGCCATTGAACTCGAACAAGTAGAATCAAAGATCCAGCGTCAGAGCCAATTGAGATTTGCATATGCTGAAAGCAAATCTATCATCCCAAAAACAACTATGACCTGCGATTTGAATTGTCAAATCCACGTCGTAACCCGTAACCTCAAGCACGATCCATCCCGCTCAGATAGCACGTAGCCAATGCTCTCAGACGAAAAACGTCGGATTGGGAAACCCTTGATTACGATAGGCTAATGCACGACCGGAGAGAGATGAGAGGAGGTGATAGGCACCTGAGGCGAGAGGGGAGGGCCTGACGGCGAGGAGGCCGCAAGAGGAGAGGGCGGCGAGGGTGTGGAGATGGGAGTGGGAGGGGTTTATGAGGGGCGCGAACCCATCGCCGTACACCACCAGAGCTCTGCTCGGCAAGTCTGCCATGGCCTCCTCCCTCTCCCCTGCACCGATGCGTGACTTTGAAGCGGGCCGGGAACAGCCTAGCCGGCGCTGACCTCCTCGTCGGGTCGGGCGAAGTAGTCGGATCTGCGGCTCCGTAATAAATAAATCTTAGGCATGGGTATGGATGCAAGGCTAAGCAAGCAGATAACCTTTTTTGTGAGATAATTTAGTAAATAATTTGGTTGTTTGTTTCGGTATGACCTCGTTTGTTGTAATGTGATTTTAGAAAAGTTTGAACAATTACTGTTAATTATTTTATACTTTTTAGATGATAAGTTGTGATAGTATTGTAATTGTTTATTTTTATTTGAATAGAGAGATCATTGAAAGGGATCATTGAAAGGAGGGTGGAAAGAGGTTTTCGCATTAAATGGGAGAGAGAAGAAATAGTGGAGTGATTTTCATGGTTAGCTGTCCACGTCCTCTAAATGTCAGGGCATTTGATTTCGTGAATTCCCTTTTAGGATATCGATCAAAGAACAGTTCACCAATCGACAACAGTTTGTTGATTAATGCTTTCTTTCTTTCTACGCATGTTAACGACAACGCACATTAATTTCCATCGGCAAACCATTTTGTTGATTGGTGAATGCTTCATTGTTCCTGCCCCACCCGTTCCTCATTCCCTACATAGATATTTACATGCAAATATACGTTTATATATACACACATTCGTATATATGTTTAACATGTATATACACGACACTAATTGACATGGAAATATATGTTTATATATAGATTCACATTCGTATATGTATTTATGCATTTATAACATATAACATAGATTATGGAGATAAAATTACGTTGCATCGGAGTCAAGATTAATGAGGATAATGTTATAAAATCAATGAGGATGGTGTCACTGACGATATATATTTTCATGAACCAAACATTCGTCGTGTCCTACTAAAGAGATTTGATAATCTTCCCCTGCGACCTCTACTAGAACTACTTTCACTCTCCATACTTTGCTCTCGTGGACCTTCTTGAACCGAAGTAGTCTATCAATTCGTGGAGGTTGTTGTTGATGTTGCGATAGTCGAGGTTGATGCTGAGGAGCCTGTTGTTGTTGGTGTAGATGTGAGGAGTGTGGCTGAAGTGGATGTTAGATATTCTGGAAAGCAGGTGCATGATGCAGATGTATATAGTAGGAAAATCCAATGCCATGCATAGGGGGGAGATATTGGTGGTCAAGATCACCGCGAATGTCTACGTAGATGGGATTTGTCCCAAGAAGTCATCAGCCTGTGAAGGCTGGGTAAGTTGTATCTTTATAGAATCATACACAATCACAGGTTGTCTCTAAGATGGTCCTACCTCAACTTTAGAGTACTCGTAGCATATTGTTGTTGCGAAGGAAAAGCAAATGTGGTTTGTCTAGCAGCCTTGTATTGGGGTTGGGGTTCATGATTGGGTAAAGAAACTGTTGGGGGCTCATTCAAATGAGCGTACTTCAGATGACATTGCACCATTGGATCCGCTAATCCAAAGTTCTGCAATGTGAAGTCAAGAAAATCGATGAACATTCCGCAACTCTAACTATGTTTGTAATCCTCAATAATCCCACAAGCTTCATATACAATTTGGACATCTTAAAGATTTTTACCGTCACATATTTTTATGAATTCCACACACTTGAATCAGTAACGAAAATGGTGTTACTTACCCCAGGCCTATATATGGGAGTGTATGGCTCATGTGCAAGTTGTGGTTGAGGCATTGACATTTGAATCCAATGACGTATAATTTGCCAGTATCATTTCATATACCCTACTAGTCGCTATTCATCAGATTCTATTGAGGATTTTTTCCACCGCAATTGTTTGTCTTTTTTAATCCATGAAGTATCAGTTCTCGGAGCCAGTCTGCCCAATTGATCGGTGCATTGTCCCTCTATCAAGTTCAATGTTTTGAACATTATTGTGGGCATTCAACATTTTCGTTTTATTCCCCCTAAGACCACTCTAATCACCCATAGATCATTCAATCCATGTATTTACATGTATGTACATTTATTTAGTTATTTTAGGAAAGGACTTGATGCGGCGAGGGTCAAAGGATTCATATATATCAACTGTCTTAAGTGCACTTGTGCACGAACTCATGGGTGTACATGTATACAAGTCCGATACACAAGTACACTCGTCTGATGCACATGTGTCGAGTCTATAATACATGTACATGGTTCTTGTGTATCGATGCACTAATGTGTGCACATGTACATGTACCGACACAGGCATGTACACAAATAGGTACATGGTAACTAGTGACCTCTGAATGTCATGTGAACTCCAAATTATTGGTATACAAACACATGGACATGTGTACCTATATACAAGCGGCTAGAAGTACCTGAATGATATATGTTCTCCAGGTCATACTGGTACACTGCAGGGAGGGTTGGGCATTAGGTTGGGCCGGCCCGACCCGGCCCAAAATCCGGCCCGTATAACCCGACCCAAACCCGAACTCAAAATTTAGTGGGCAGGTCGTGGGCCCTAAAATGAGCCCATATTGATTATTGGGCCGGGTTTGGGCCTGAAAAGGCCCAAACCCGTTAGCCCGATAGCCCGACCCATTCTAAAGCAAGTATATTCATATCTAGTACGGTATAATTATATCAATTGTATTCATGTTCATTCCAAATACCATGTTCTAACTTTAATATCCTTATTCGAGTGTAGAATAAATGCTTAGACACATTAATAATCATATCCATTAGTGGATTGAGGATATTATTACATTAATATACAAGATTATTACATTAATATGCAAGAATGGAATCTGTGTCCTCAAGTGTTACAGCATGTACAACTGTAAGTAACCAATCTGTATTGGGTCATAGTGCCCGCATCTACAATAGAATATGTAATGATGAATTGAATGGTGGTTTAAGTCGCCATATTTTTACCACATTTGTATTTCCAACATATAACTAATGTTAAAATCATAAATTAGTAAGCATGCTTTATAGTTTTTAACATGCACACATGCATAAGAAACAACCACACAAATGCAAGAAGAATGGAAGACATGATATTGGTATACATAGGTGTTAAATTGGGTCTGCCCGACTCGAACCCGACCCATTTTGTTTGGGTCGGGTTTGGGCTTGGGCCTAATTTTTGAAAATAAAATGGGCCTAGGCCCGACCCGTTAGCCCATATTCTAAAATGGGCTTGGACCGGGCCAAGGCGAACCCGGCCCGAGCCCGGCCCATGCCCAACCCTAACTGCAGGCTCAGTTTTATGGGTTTTCTTGGCCCGATTTGATGTCACAGAGATTTAATTCACATTTGTGTTACCCATATAACCCATGTTAATTCATGCATTTTTCCTAGCATTTAAACATTACACTTAACAAATAAAAAATACCGGTATGCAAATCAAGCGCATATTAACATGACACGAGAAGCATATAAGGCTTTAGGGCTATTCTAGCATCTGAGATCGAGAAAATCTTGTGAAATCAACAACAAGATAAAAGGAAAACTCTCTACTTCTGAGGGTGTTCCCTCAAGATGCCATCCCGCTCGATTCGACAACTTTGATGGCTCAAATGGCCATGAGAACACGTGCACGAAGATGACCCTGAACTTCTCTATGAAAAGATATGTTTGCATAGACATGATTTCGTAAGAGATGTCCTTGATGATGTACTCAGACATGCTAGGGTTGCTTCAAAGAAAGAAGCACCTGTGAAATTTTTGATGTGTCCACAAGAGGGGAGATCAACACTCAGACCAGCAAATGTTTTAATATTTAGATGGTTGGAGGGAAGCATGCATGTTTTGATTTGAATGGAGTTTCTCCATTACTGAGCCTGATAAGGAGTGATTTTATTGCAGTATACGCTGCACAGAAAGCTGTCTTGGCTAAAGTTGCTAAGCATGAGAAGGTTTGTATTGACAATCAACATGTATTCATCCCGTTTGATTTTGATACATGTGGGTTCTTGACAGCTGAAGCGGTAGAGCTCCTCAAAATGATCCGAAAAATCATGCATAACAATGTTATGGTTCTCAGGTCTATAGATGTTGTCTTTTGAAGAATTAGTTTTGTCATCCAAAAGGGATTGACGGTGCAGCTTGTTGCCCATCTCCCATCAATCTCTCTGTAATAGTTCTTTTAGTACTTAACTTGCAACAAAAAAAGACATGTTCGGCTCATTGATCAGGCAAAACCCCATGGACTCCTGCGACCCAATTATGGCCAAAATGATGACGCTTCAACGAGAAGAGAAGGTGAATGATTAGGGTTTGAAAGGCTAGTCCACTCCTCAAGGTCCATTTTCATATGTGATTCAGATCTTAATTGGACTTGAACCATTTATACTAAAATACTTATATCTTGACCTACAAAAATTGGAATGTGATGTTCTTGCACTTGTATCTCAACGAGCTCTACGAAATGAAGTGGCCATTTATCCAATTTAGATATGTAAATTGTTGCATATTTCAAAGATATAAATACGGAATTCCACGTCAAAACTCTTTAAAATCTAAAACAATTACAAAATTTTCTAATTTCAAAAGACTATAAGAATGAAAAATGTTGGGACAACTTATAATCCACGTTTTTTAAGTCATCAAAGTCCATTCCGCATGGAACGAGACTTGCATTTTTTTGGCCAAATACAGTTACAAAATACATGTGATTTTATTTATTTTTTTTCATGTTTTGTTAAATACTTTGTTAATAATGTACATACTAATATACACTTACTGATTTTTTATTAGTTTTACTAGGATAGTATACTCCCTCTAAAAAATAGGGGAAGCTAGTTTATGTAATGTCATGTCTCCACGGGAGCACATCTCAATATACTTCTCTTGGATTTCCAAGAGAAGTAACTTGTGAGTCAAATAATACGATTTATAAATATAAAAAAATACAAAGTTGAAGATGAGTAAGGCAAAATTGCGATACATGAACAATTGTAAGGAAAGCATTCTAACGAACTGAAGTTGTATGCCTACATTTATGTTCTTGACCTTTAACAAGTCCTTACACAATCATTCAATTATTTTACAATAGTCATCCTTACATCAATTTAATCATTTAACATGGATTGAAGTATCAAAAGAGAAAAACGAGGCACTACAACACTCAACTGAGAATGTAGTTCAAAACCCGTGCGCAAACACAACCCTTCAGCTAGTTTGGATAGCAATACACTAACTCTTGAGACAAGGGGTGCATAACCCAAGGAACCTTGATTTCATCAACCAAGTCAACCGAGAAGTCTCGCTTACCCTTAGGCCATGTTCGGGTAGGAGGTTAAACCCCCCACTCCCTTAACTCATTCTTTCTCTCTCCCATGTGGGTCCACTTTTTCTCTTTTTTAATACATTAAATAAATCAATTCTCTTTCATCAAATCCGTCAAAAATAATATATTATACCATCATATCATAAAAAATTTATAAATTACTCAACTTCTACTCACTCTTCCAAACTCTAATACAATCACATCACAATAACTACTCACTTTTCCAAACTTTAATACAATCATATCACAACAAACTCACCTCCAATTTAACCCTCTATCCAAACACCAAATCACAAAAATGGATTACCATATACCAGTTTAACCCACCCTTACATACGTACCAAACGCAGAAACCATATGCAGAGATTTTAAAAGCCTTGACACCGTAAGGATATCATATCATGTCTAACTTCGAATCCATTACAATAATATTTAATTATCACGGGTACAGAATCTAATATCATTATTATTACACTGATAGAACATCATGTACTGTAAACCTGAACCGATAAATACAAAATGTATGCGTAATCTAGAATCCGATAATTTCTCCAAGGAAAAACATTTATTTGCGATCCCATATCCAAAATTTTCATGATCAGTGGCTCACACCGCACATATAATTGGTTTTCTCTTATATTACACAGTACATTAACGACATTATATAATACATGTCATGCCACATCATCTCTTGTATTACTCCCTGTACATTTCGGTGTAATATCACATCATTGTCAAAGGAGATAATACGCATGCCATTATATCTTCCAATATTTATAAAATTTAAAGTTAATATAATTTCGAAGGCATGAGAGATGGTACACGCGCACAAATTCTCTATCTTATTAACGTGCACAACAATCAAATATCGTCGTATTTAAAAGTAAATGTGTAGATGAAGGGAGTCGACAAAGATTCGCGCATCATGAAAGCTTAGAGATTGTACCGCATTACGATATAGGTCGACTAGTCATATTAGTTGACGGGGAGCGAAAATTAAAAAAATCGGTGAAACTACATGATATGGGAACGATTCCCGTGTCGTTTCATCATGATCACATAAATTTAAGGATTACATCTTAAAGTGTAACCGTGATCTCATAGCCTCTAAAGGAAGATGCCTCATGTCTCAAGTTCAATGCTACGAGAGAGCACTTGTGGGGTGCGTGGATGAAACACATGCTTCTCACAATCCAAGGTGACGATCCGAATAGTGAATCTTCTGATTTCATTGTGCAAAATCCACTACCTTATTCAAGAGCATGAGTAGTCGAAAAAGACGGAGTTCCACGAGTAGCCAGTCCAGTAGCACAACGGCATCGCGACGGCGATGGAGCTCTCAACAAAACCCTAGGTGGACGATCACCAAGGGTTGAGAGAGAGAGATGGAGCACGTAGAGAGAGAGAGATGGAGTTGTTGTAACTTTTGCTTCAACTTAATTATGTGGAGAAAGGGGCTAGGGTCAGTCGTTCTTTTATACAAAATTAGATGGCTAGGATGCACTCCTAATGCAATTCTAATTGAATCAATGACAAAGATATTGTTGCAACAATTTGCAATAATAATAATAATTAATTTTAAAAGAAAAATAAGTTGAAGATATTCTTCAACATATTTAATTCAATTAAAATCAATTTCATATTCATGAATAAAGAGAAAGAATAGAGTCACCTTCCAATAATGAGGAAAGGAGATAGCCTCCTTCCTCATTAAGGAGGATAGACGCCCCCTCCTGATTGGAGAATGGTTTTTCGTCTCCAAACTCCTTTTAGTGTAATATTATTACATGAAATCCTTATTCATAAGATTATTTTCCAATAAAATATCAACAATAATTTGCAAGTTATTTTTGACAATTGAAACAAACAATTGATTAATTATGAATCATATTAATGTAACCAATATTAAATGTAAATCATATTTACATTTAGTTACATAATGTGAATCTAATTTACATTCACTTATAAATTGTGAATCACGTTCACAATTAAATCTATCTATTATTGATCACATCTACAATATCCATGATTGTTGTGGATAATACTATCCACATTAATCATATCTATGATAATTAAATCCAATTTAGTTATCTTAGATGCCTCTCTTCACATGTCCAAATAATGTGAATTATATCCACATTATAAATGAAAATTAAATCATATTTAATCATCAATTTTCTAATGCTCAAATATAGTAAGTAGTGGAATTATTCTTATCTATTTCATGAACAATGTACCTTCTTCGCGGGTACTTGGAGATAAGGACATGACAACTATATATTCTATGTATAGTGGCATGGATATTGAGATCTAATCTCATATCCATATCTAAAAGACCTCTCACAGATGTCTGATCAAGTCGGACAAAATATACACTTTCACATTCCATCTGAATCATATTCAAATCAACGTTCGATATTTGTACTAAGATTGGATAACTAGTCTACTAAGTGGAGTCACTAAATACAAACTTGTTTCATCACTCCCTCATAATGGAAGTATCATGGTTGTACATTCGATTAAGATCACATCACCCTCGAGTATTCCCAATACCCGTACATTCTGCATATTGGAAGATCAAAAATAAACCTGAAATTTTGATCTTATTTGATTGTTTCCTTCAGTGTTTTATCATTAAGTTTCTCATTCGATCATTGGGAGTTGGTATCGATCATATTCTTTCAAAACATATATTATACCTTCTAATTATGTCTTGTTTCGAAAACAAGACGACCAACGTTGGAATTTATTTTATCACGAAATCTCATGAGTGAGCTCATGTCTTCCGGCTCAGTAGTGAACCTATATAATCTCTTTGAGAGTTTATACTACTCATATGCCCTCGTATGCATACCATCTTGCCAATGTATTGACCTTGATTAGGTCATCAACCTAATAGTCTGTCTAATGTAAATACTCAAACATACAATAAATATATCCATCTCCGATCAGAGGATTTATGCATATATATGACAACATATGACATAAACCTTAATTATATCGATCTTGTTAAGTCAACTCTTTGACCTAACTCATCTAATACTTCTAAATCTATATTCCTATGTAGAGGACCTGCATCAAAAGGTCGGTCGGTCAGCCTTTGGAGTAAGGATTGTCATCTCCTTCACAGTCTCGAAATCCCTTCTTGATAGTCACTTGTCGATGTGGTTGAGTCCTCAATCTAACTCTTTAGACAGTTAACCATACACCATCCTCTATCAACCATACTTTGGATCAACATTGTATGATATCAAGATGGGCATGGTACATAAACCTAATTGTACTAAGGGGCGTATTATGTAAATTAATTATTCTTAATTTCAGATTGAAAAATGATATGCAATAACCTTTTATGTTCAACAGTCTCCCACTAACTCAAAGAGAAACTAATGGCTAATCTTTAAATATGTACTCATTTGCTAATCAAAAGCTATTTGGACAAATAGCTTAGTTAGTTGACCAGTCACTATGTTCCGAGAGACTATGCCAAGTCCTCTTACAGACTTGCATATCTCCCAGTAACAATGTTCACATCTAATAAGAATGTTGCATCTTATATAACCAATACTCAATCTTATTAAAGTAGTTACAATACCTTTCATCTTGCTATTTTTAGACTTCGGTACCATAACTTAACAATTATTATAATCAGTACGAAATTTTTTGTTATCCTTATCAGAGTACCCTTTATGCCATGATATCTCTATCATAAACCAAGACATAGTTTTAAGTCAAGGTATCAGTAGGTAAGACTTGTTAGATCACTATCCACAAAGTCTTAAGTTCTCAAAGAAAAACTTTTGAGATCACTATCTGAAGAAGCCACATTTCATCATCTTTATTCTATCATTTTGGCCTCAAAAACCCTGGCAAATACGTGTAAATACCCTTAATTCATGCATCTTAGCATTCATGCATGTGCATGTAAAATAGTGTATAAAATAATGTATTTAAAGCCAAAATTATAGAATAAATAAAAGAAAAGAAAAATAATAAAATATTGTAAATATTTTATGATCCAAAACCCCCGAGACCTAGGCATCTCTATGAATAGGTCGACAAGAAATAAAGTAGGGGGAGATAAGGGCCAAAATACACTAAAATCACCTCTCATTTAATTCATTCTTTATTCATTTTGGGAACTATTTTTGGTTCCACTTTTTATACCTCAAATAAAGAAACTTTGTACATGAAAGTTATAGATAATTAAATTTAGAAAAATACAAAATTGACTTCACCCGAAAATAATGTACAAATAAAAGTTATGATCTGAATAAGATTCCAGAATTCCAACTTCCCAGACCTGTATCTTGCAAATAAAAACTCGAAACATACCAAACTCGCCTTTAATTGTATATAATTCTAAATAAGCCATTTAATGGGGGTGGTTTTGTATTTTTCGGAGTTACGGTTTGAAAGTTGAGTTTTGGACCCGACTTGTATACTTGTACAGATTAAAATATTCATTTTATTTATTATTCTTTATTCTTATAATTTTATATTTTTATAATTTTGTAAATATTATTTATAATAAATATGTATATTAAATCAGAATAAAAACTCAAATAAAACATAAAATAAAATATTTGTATATTACACATAGGTATAATACCAATCAATACACTTGTAAAGAACATACATCTATTTATTTAAATGTCTAAAACACTTTAGAAAAATAAAATAAAAATATATTTAAGTGTATAAAAGTATTTTATAAATCTATAAAATACTAAACAAAAATAAACAAATTAAATTTATAAAATAAAAATAAAATACTAAAATATATAGATGTATATACCTATATAGCCTAAAATGGTAACTTGTAACTATACACCTCATAAAAATAATTAAAATTCATATTAAAATACATTATAAAATAACAAATGTTTTTTATTTTATACCCTAAAAATAATAAAATCATTTCTTATTTTTAAATGATTTATCAAATCTTTTTCCAGGGATTTTTCCTGGTTGGTCCACGTGGACCAACCAGGAGACAGTCCAAGTTGACCTTGGTCAACTGGCTGTCCTCCCCATGTGCGCCTGTAAGAGTGTTGTTTGACCTCGTTTTCAACGAATTTTTGAGGACGCTCCTTGCACCCTTTCATGTCGCGACCTCTACGACTTTTGTTCCTCGATTATCCACCATGCACGCCCTTAGCTCTGCTAGGGTCGAGAGGGCGATTGCGTCGATCTCTCTCGGTCTTTGGAGCGCCAAAACCACAGAGTCAAACCCCATATAGTGCACCCTCCTCTTCCATTCGAAATTTGAACCCCTCTTCCACGAGCTTCGCTCCCCTCTGCGTGCCTAATCGACCAAGGAAGGTGACAGCTCCCCTTGGAGACCTTCAGGCGGATCGAGCGAGCATTGAGGCGTCCACCACCTCTGCCTTTCGTCGGCGTTGAGGTACCCTCCCCCTCTGGCGCCGGCCATCGAGGCAGCACTTTCATCCATTTATTTTTCTTGCATTTCATTCGCCATATCCCTAGGAGTAAAACCCCCAAAGAAATCTTGTGTTTCATCCATTCGATCACTCAATCGATCACCTCGCTGGAGTGCACCTCCGACGAGTCCCCTTCACACCGCCCCATGCCTCGTTTCCACCTCCGCAGGGTCCAGGCACTTTGCCCTGGACCCTCTCACTCTTTCTTGCAGGTCAACGAGCTTTGAAGACTACCTGGGGGTCATTTTGACCTTCGCTGGAGACCCACGAAGCTCCACCAGCTCTGCCCTCGTCTCCAGCGAACCTCGATCAACACTGAGGTATTTTGGACCCTCCAGCACCTAGAGGAAGCTCCCAAGAGCTTGCAGCCCCATTTTGAGCCTTCTAGATCACCGGAGTACGGAGATCGAGCTCAGGGAAGTTCGCCTCGCCGGCGTTATTCCCCGTTCTTCCTCTGCGCCTCTCCACCGTCAGATTGGGCTGCATCTCCAGTTCGCACAGCCACCGTCGGATCATCAGCGCTCTCCGCCGTTGGATCTCGATCTGAGATCTAATCTCGAACATCGGCTGCGAAGCGTCATCAGCCGTTCAGATCGCGTCACGTGTCAAGTGGCATCGTCATCGTCGTTGGATCGCGCGCAAAGGGGTATTTTGCACTTCCACCCCCGTGCCTTTTTTTATTTATTTATAGTCCATAAACTTTTGTCTGTAGTGTAAAAACTTTTGTAATATTTGCATCTATACCCTCGTACTTTATTTATTTGCACCTTGGTCCTATCCACGTCACCTTACGTGCCCGTGTGCGTGAGGGGGCTAGATATTTTGCACAGGACCCCCTGTGGGTTTGTTTATTATGTTTTAATCTAGGAACTTTGATATTATGTGTAATATTTTTGGGTAATTTGCATGTGAGCCCCTGGGATTTTTGTATATTGCATTAGGTCCCTCCCAGGCGTGTGTATAACACGTGCAGGGTTGGGTTATTTGCAGGCGTACCCTTGCAGGTCTTGATATTTGTAATTGGTCCTGGAACGTTATTTATTAGTTATATATTTTGTGTAAAAATTGCACTGTGGCCCTTGGATGTTTGGCTATTTTTATATATTCCCTTGCTAGTAGTGCAGTTTCTTGTTGTTGTATCTATTTATTCCATGCATCTATAAATCACTAAAAAATCCACAAAAATTAAATGAAGTTCTTGTTTGCTTGCTCATTCATTCCATATTTTTGTATTGCATTTTCACAATTATTAAAAATAAAAAACATGCATTTTCAGCACTGTTTGCATTAGAAAATCCATAAAATATAGTAAAAGTTTTTTGAAAATTTCGAAAAAAAATTATATTTTGCGTGTCTTATAATCTTTTAACGTCAGTCCAAAAATCATTGAAAAATTCAAAGTAAAACTCCTAAAAATTAGAAAACCCCTAAAAACTTTATAAAAATCAAAAAAAATCTAGAAAAATCCTAGAAATGCAAACTCGGTTTTGTAGTTTCCTTATTGTATTGCCTTTATTTTAAAATTAATTTGAGGAATTTTGGATACTGTTTGATAATTTTTATCCTCTTTTTAATTTCGGCCGGTAGGTTGGTTCACTGTTTTCTAGTGTTTTGACATGTAAAAATACCAAAAACATTCAGAAAAATCTCTAAAAAACAAAAAACATTATAAAATTATAAAAAGACTAAAAACATTATATTTCCTGATTTTTGAGTATTTTTACTGGTTTTTATAAAAACTTCATCCCTCTCTTCTTTACTTTGTATATATATTCTAAAAGAAAATACAAAAATATATAATATAAAAAGAAAAGATAAAATCAGAAAATTAAAAACCAAAATACAAAATCAAAAATTAAAAAAATAAAATAAAAAAATATAAAAATTAAAAACCCACAAAAAATTGCATACTTGTAGACACTTAATCACATTCACTCTTGCACATTTTGTTTGATCTATCATGCTTGCTCCCTGAGTTCGACACTCTACACACTTGCACACTATACACACCTTTGTAGAGTTAATAATAAATTTAACTCCACTTTTGCTTGTCATTGTCTGATTTGATACCGTGGGTTAATTGTTGATTAATAGGGGTTTTGTGAGCGGTCACCATAGCGACATTGTGGTCCCGCCTTGTGTGGATTATTTAGACCCTTGTCGAATCCGTGTTATCACTATCTCTAAAGTCCCGTGTTTATGAAAATATTTATTATTACTGTAATTAAGTGTTTTATCTTCATACTAGGATTGGTAACAATTTACCACTCCCACTGCATGGTAAACATCTGGCTTTTGTACATATCTCGCATACATTAGACTTCCTATAGCTGATGCACGAGGGTGTGCAACTTTAGCATTCACATCCTCAAACTTTGAGGTGTTATCCCTTTTAGATTAGTATCATAACTTAAGGAAAAGAAGCATTCCTTCGAAAATTCCCAAGTGGGACCTTTCCAAAGTGTATCCTCCATGACTATCCAAATGCCCTATTTTCTTTACTTCTGAACAACGAGAGGATTACGATGTAAGAGGCATCCTTGAGAACTTTTATCGCAAGGGTATGTGACAACCATATTATAAAACACTTATTATCATCCTTTTTATACTTGAAAATGATTAGGATTTTATATACATTTAGCATGAAGAACACAATTGCATTCCCAATAAGCTTCACATGGTTCATCGAGATTTTGTCTGAAATCATAACCTTTGTAATTTCATCAAATATGATGTTCCAACTATAACAAGCTTATTTGAGCCCATATATGGAGTTCCTTAGCTTGCACACCTTGCCTTTCTCAACTATGAAGCCCCAGGTCTACTACATATGATATCCTTGTTGAGGTATTCATTGAGGAAGGCAAGTGATGTCCATCTTCCAGATATCATAGTCAAGTTGTATACGTCAATTAGCAATATTCTGATGGGTATAAGCATGGTCACTGTAGAGCAAGTCTCACCTCCATCGATGTCTTCTCTTTATATACGAATCGTGCTTTGAAGGTCTCTACCTTCTCATCAGATTCATTCTTTCTCTTGAAGATCTATTTACCTATAACGGGTCTGAACCCTATAGGTGGATCCTCGAGGGTCGATATACAACATTTGTGCATGAAGTCTACTTTAGACTTTATTGCAAAACATCCTTCTCTCTGTGTTATGTTCCTCAAAGTCTTCATCATATGAAGCCGGATAATTGTCAGACTTATCTGACACATGGAATCCATACCCTATAATTGGTGTTACCACCCTCAAACTGATTTGAAGAGGTGTGAGTGTTTCATCTTTAAGTATTCTGTCAGTTTCAGATTTTTAGGAACCTCATTATCCTCCTAGGATTCAATGAGACCATTTGCTTCATTTTTATCTTTATTCTTAAGGAAGTCATCCGATAAGAATCATATCCTTATAGATGAAATCTTACAAGGATCTCATGGTCATAAAGTAGGTATCTGATATCATCCTTTATATATCTAATGAAGTAGAACTCTTTAGTGTTGGATTCTAGCTTACTTGCATCCATGTCTTGGTCGTGGATGAAGTAACAATAAATCCTCAAATGTCTAACGCTGGACTTTGATTCCAAACCATAGCTCATGAGGAGTTTTGGGTTAAGATTTGATTAGAATCTTATTAAGGACATATATTGCAGTCTCTATTGCATATACCCTAAAACTAAGAGATAATTATGTTGAGTCATCATAGATCGGACCATGTCAAAAATGGTTTACGTCTCTGAACATCCCCTTAAGATTCAACATTATATGCCTAATGAAGTTTTTATTTATGTGTATATTTTAAATATATTTTATATAATATATACAATTATTTCAAAGTATAAAAAGAGTAAAAAGATAAAGAATAAAATATGTTAATATTATATACATATACATAATACAGCAATACCCCATAAAGCTGGTTTTTGTATCTTAAGCCTATTTTTAATGAAACCACTTTCATTAGATAGATAATTCAATTTGGAATATAATGGAGGTAAGTTTGATGAATTTTGAGTTCATACAGGGGAGATATGATCTATGAAGTTTTATTTGCGACCTTTTTATCTATGGGCACGTAGTTGCAATGTGCATTGTTTTCATTGGCTATTTTTTTTATAAATTTTTGTATACTAATATATGCGAGTTTTATGTTGAATATTTTATTATTTAATGTGTGTAATATGAAACATAAAATAGTGTAAAAATGGCTATTTACATAGTATAGAATTAAGATTTTAAATAGCATATTGGCTTTTATCTCCCTCGGATTTATTCCTTGTGGACTAAGTAAATATTAACTTGTTCTCGTAGTTTAGGGTCATTCAGTATCTTTGATATTTCATTTATTTTTATTTTATTTCCTTTATTATGTAATTTTGGATTGAAATACATGTATTAATGAAATAATTGAAGATTAGTTACATATGCATATTGAATGTTAATTTGTACAGGTTAACAATGTTTACAGGTATTTTGTTAGGAATTTAAAGATAACATGGAAGAATAAAGGTAGGTGAATGGCTATTTATCAAATATCTCTCTGAGACTGAATCATATCTTTTTAGCTCTATGACGAGTCTTAGATTCATCATGCTAAAATTGGTCAATTACGCTTTGTTCTCCAAAATTTATATGCATTCAATAATTAATATAACATCATTAGAATTCATACATGTGTAAATAATATTCACATTTCATGATGCACACATTTCATGATGCTAATTTCATAAAATAAAGAACCCAAAATCCAAGTGTATATTGTCCTAAAAAGTGGCTAACTTTCCTTAATTTTAATAAATCCATCCTAACTCTGATTGACCCCAAAGCACATCAATTGTGTAGATATTACTAATAAAAATAAGTAAAAAATACAAAAAAAATTGCTAACTTAAATAAGTGTCAAATAATCCCAAAACTCAATTTCACATTTGACGGACTAAAATGCGAATATCTTCCTCATACACTATCCGATTTTGGTCTACTTACTTTTAAAGTACTCCAATTTTAAATACCTTCAAGTTCATAAAATTAAGAGCTCATATGTGAAACTTGGGTTTTGGGCCTCTTTTACGTATTTTAGCTTTTTACTATTTTTGACGTGAATTTTTATGTACATATTTAACCTATTTTATTTATTTCTTCTTCATTTGTATTCTTTGAAGAAAGTTTTATTAAGCAGCATAAAATTCCAAATCTATGTCAAGACTAAAATCTAAGAAACTGACTGTGTCTGAGTGTCCCATGTAAGCCTGTACAAAAATATCGTATTCCGTACTTCTATTTTATTTCCCTATTTTACTACTTCTTAAAAATAAAAAAATAGATTAATATGTAATTAAGTGTCTTGTATTTTATCATATTTTTTCTAGATTTTTATTCTTTTTAAAGCCACCTAAAAATGGAAAACTCTAAAGAAATGGTTTTCTATACACATGGAGACCACAAACAATACCACTTTATATAGATGACCTCTTTTTCTTCTGGTTACTTCATGAAAGTTGTAGATATCATCAAGACGAATAATTTCCGTGAAGGAAATTTTTCAATCCGAGATGTCCTTCTATTTATTTCTATTTTTCTTCCTCTTTTAGTTTTGAATTTTTTGGGATGACACGTGCCAACCCATGGGCATGCCATGTGGCACCCCCACTCCTCCTCTCTCCTCCCCTCTCCCAGTCATGTGCATCGCACATGACCCATTCCCCCTCCTTGTGCAGAACATCCAGCACCACCCTCGCCTCTTCCACGACCGTTACACTGCCATTATCTCCGTCGGTACACGCCATCACTGCCCTCTCGGCCCACTTGCCTCCTCCTATAAAGTTCACCTCGACCAGTCATCCTGGCCCATCCCCCCTTCTCCAAGCTCAGCTACAGCGGCTCAAAGCTCCTTAACCGCCATGTGATCCACGAGGACTTCCTCCCTTCAGCTGCTATTGCATCTCAAGCACCAAGCTAAGCTTTGTGGCCCCGTCACCGGCCACTGAGGCAAGGATCAGAGTTGCCACCGGCACTCCAAACCCCAGACGAACTCCTCCCTCCTCCTCCGTTTTCTCTCCTCTGCTCGACGCCCTTGACTCCCTCCAACACCTCCTGTTGTTCCTCCACCGCCATGCATGGCCCCACTGCGCACAACAGACCGCTGCGCTACCCCACAGTGTCACCAGCTCCACCTTCTGTCTCCGCCGCGTCGCGAGCTCCGCCCTCGGCACGCCACCTCCAGTGCCTCAGACCGTGTCTCCTCCACTGCCCACTACCATTGGATCAGAGGTTCGCCCCAATCCAATGGCCATTAAGCTGCCACGTAGATCCTCCTAGAACCTACTCCAAGCCTAGAGGTTCGGGCGTCCCCCAACTTTCAGAATCTGCCACGTGTAGGCTTGGCTCCCAAGCCTCTACCTCACGGCCTGAGCCACAGCCTCGCATTCTCGAGCTTCTTGTTGCGTGTGCTCGGCACGTATTTGGGGGTAATTTGTGCTGGTGCCCTTGCCTTTCCAAAAGATTGCAAAAGAAGCCCCGCTCCCAGGTCACATGCTCCTCAAATTGCACCCTAGGAGAATTGCAGAAGACCCCCTATGGGTTTCATGAATTACATATAAGCCCTATAGGGACCAGATTGAATGGAAAATAATTATTTTTATTACAGTTTAGTCCATGACAGTTCATTATCTTCTCCAGTGTTTTTGAAACCGGATCGGACCGGCCGGTTCGACCGGTCCAACCGGTGAACCGGGCCTGGATCGGTCCGGTTAACCGGTTATGCCGGTTCGGTTTAATTATTCAAATTTTAATTAACCCGCCCGGTTCAACCTATTTTTTTGACCCGGTTTAACCAGGTTCAACCGAAGTTGAACCGCATTTAATTTTTAAATTATTTAAAAATATTGTTAATAGTGGGAGCATGACCTTTGGTTACCTTTTTATCACTTCCAACCAACTACACTAGCACAACTTTTTGCATTTGTTGAGTTTTAAAAATAATTAAACTATTATCATGTTGTAGAGCATCTAGTCTAAATAATATATATATATATATGATATGTATGATATTTGATGGTGTATAAGAAAAATACTTTATGTATACTGTGAAATATATACATTATTTATGTATTTTATATATATCTCAAGTATATTAAGTATATTATATATATATTATTACATTTCGGTTTGATTAGCCTGGTTCAACCACTTTTTTTCACCGGTCTGGTTTAATCCGGTTTTAAATAATGATGACGTCATCATCCGGTTGAACCGGTTTCATTACATGGTTCGACCCGATTCGACCATTTCAACAAGGTTTCCGGTTCGATGTCCGGTTCGGTTTCAAAAACCTTGATCTTCTCTATATGAACTCCAATTTTTATGCATAACATGTCATTTTGAAGCTATTTTCATGCTCTTTCATATTATATACTTTGCGGACTGATTAAAGAGCACTAATTGATTACTATTATTTGAGATTCAATCCGATCAATGCATGCTAAATTTTGACATATTTATGCCGAATTTTTCATTGAGAAAATTGATTATTTGTTTTGCAGAGATTCTATTAGGGGTTTAAATAGAATTAATCCTTTTCTGACTATTGATATCTCTGAGGAATTAATTTTTGCAAAGGCTAAATCGAGGAGATTGATTATATTAATTGATCACTATTTGTGGATTTAAAACTTGTAGGCAATTGATTTGAAAATAATTGAATTTAATTCTCGACATTTTATGTGATTAAACTCGATTTACTTGAGGATTAATTTGGAGAGAATTTTAAGATCACCTTCTTTATTTGAGGATTATTGCAGGATTATTCATAGATTTGTTGATACTCTTTCTTACTTCTAAATTTCAATTGGTTTGATCTGTAATTTCATTTTGAGGATATTGATCATTATTGTTTTGATTAAAATCGTATAAAATCACATATCCTATGTTGAATAATTCTCTCTATTTATTTCTTCGCATCTTCATTGCATTCTATTCATTTTCTAACATAGTGATTAACCTAGCATTTTAATTAATTATTTAAATTAATTTAAAACCTTACAACTAGAAATCACAGTTCCCTGTGTTTGACCTTGGTAGACTTGTCAAGTAAAAATTCTCCACAACATTCAAAGATTGTGGTTTTTTCGGAATCAACGAATTTTCGAGCTCGTCAAATGGCGTCGTTGTCGGAGATGAATTTTTAGGGTTTTAAATTATTTTCTGTAATTATTTTTTGTGAAATTAATTTTTGTGTCATTTTTTACCTTTTTGTATTTTATTTTTCTACATTCTATTTTGCATCTTTCTCTTACTTCTGATGCTAATTGCATTTTCTCTCTTTGTAGATAGCTCGGAGTGATTTTTGGATATTATTCAAGGATCTACAAATAAGATTGATTTTTTTTTGAGAGAGAGTTAGTTTAGATTTAATTTTCTGCATTATTCACAAGGTCCCTCTCTCTTTGAATCTTGATAATTTGTAACAATTCCGACTGGACTTCTCTATGTTGTGTCATGTCTGTTTCATCCCCTTTTGTGGGGTTGAGAACCGACTTGAGTGGCATAGGAATTAGGCACATATGCGCTAGCTTATTAATTTTTGCATGTGCTCGTAACTTTTAGGCCACACATCTTTCACTAACTATACTCATTGGTAGATCATTCAACTTAACTAAATTTTCAATCAATTCTTTCCCGCTAATAGAACTATTTTTTAGGGTAATTTCATATGTGCATAGCATTTGGTGTAAATTTTAAAAATTCCTTGTATTTCTTCTCGCATGAAAAATGCAAGGAATCGTTGTAAGTCTTCTTCTTAAGCATGCATCACTGATTTACCCTTGCATTGACTTTTTCGATTCTCCCTCCTCAGTTTTACAACTTAGGAATTAAAGGATTTGGGATTGCTTGTTAGGTGTGAATTTTTGTGCTCACCTAAAACTCCAGTGATAACCCTAATATAAAATCAAGACTGCTAATCAAAGTGAATGTAAATAACCTAACCTAAAATCAAGCTTGTATATGGTTGAGAATAACCCAATAATTGTTTGTAAGGACGAGATCACACACTTAGGGTAGAACCAAAACTCCGAAATTTTCATCCATACTACTGTTTTAAAAACAATTAGCTATTTTGGGTAGTTGTTTTACAGTCCGACTCCCTTAGCAGAGTGGGTGGTTTAGAGGACACCGTGAAAGACTTCATCCTCAAGTAACATGGGTAGTCGTCTAACGGTTCGTACTTACACACATACTAGCTGAAAGTATATGTAACTAGTTGTATGAACTCGTGACAGTCTTTGTAAAATATTTCGGCAACTAACATCTCCGCCTAATTTTCAAGATGGCTTTATCATTAAACTAAAATTGAAATGATAAGCGGCCGAACCCTAACGTGCCTTCACAAGAGTCAAGTAGATGAATCTACGTGTTTGTTTTGTGTTTGAATTGTGTGTGACAAAGACCTTGCAATTGCAAGCAAAATCATGGTTAGAAAATCATTCCATCCCTCTCTTAAGAAGATGTTAGCACATTGGTCTTCCTACCTAATCTCCATGACTATGTTCCGATATCCTTCTTCTCGCTCCCTCTAGGAGAACCCTTTCTTCAAACATGGTCCCCCTCAACCATCATTCTCTTCCCTCCTATACGTCCCACCATACGCCCTATATTCTTCATGGATGAGACCTCTCTCACGTTTTGACAATTTTATGCACGTGAGAGAGTAATCAGAATTAAGGATGGAAAATAGAGTAACTAATAAAGATAGAGAAACACAATTTCCGATTAGTATGGACTCCCAACCATCCCCTATTCAGGTTGACTATCTTCCTGAGTACGACCAATTTTCCTTCAACAACTCATGAGAAAATCAAAGTCACGAAAATATGACTCATGATCAGACCATATGATTATGAATAATAAATACTCCGCTCGAGGTTACTGGCCAAAATCGCGAAATATGGAGAATGATTATTCAATCACAAGTCATGAGATGTTTGAGGATAAGATTGCTCAGATCAATCATAGAGCAAACGCTTTGACTGAGAAAATATATGATCTCATCCAGTCTATGCAAAATCCAGAAGAAGTGAGGCCACCACCTTGCGAACCACAAAAGCATCTTGTGACTCACAATCAAGCACAACCACCATAGACCTCTTATCCCCTACTGTCCATACCACAGAAAAAACCAAAAATTTGAAAAAATAGAAAATTAAAAAAATTTGGAGAATACCGAAATGGAAGCATTTTGCAACAGTATGATATTAGGTCTTACATCGATCAAGCCTATAGAATATATGTCTGATCTTAAGAGATTTATGAAGAGTCGATTACACCCAAAAAAGACGAGCAAGAAACGATCAAGGATTGAATATCATGTCATATATGTAATCAATTTTCTGGTGATGAATCAGAAAATCAAAAGCCACAAAGTCAAGCAATTGACGAGGATTATATATGAAATTAAGGATTCTACATTCACTCATGTTCAGTTAGACGACGACTTCACATTAAACATCCTCCCCAAGTCCGTCTTTGACCAAATCAAACTCAGACCAATAAAAATACTAGGGTGATCGTTCGATTGCCTGATTGATCCACCAAAAGACCACGAGAGATTGTTTCATTCATCATAAATTCTCGAGGTGACAAATACAAAGTGGACTTTATTGTCCTTAACATCGAGCACCGTAGAGGATTGTTTGAGTCTCCTATCATTTTAGGGAAGCCATTCTTAGCCTTTGTGAAGGCGATTGTGGAGTGTAAGACTCAAGTCATCATGTTCCCAAACTCGAACCACAATGAACAAACCCTCAATAATACGACCTACTATGAGGAAACTCGACTTGAAATCGACAGTCGTGATCAGAAGACAACCACGTTATATGATCATACCTCTCCTCAAGAAACACAAACACAAAACTAGGAGAGTCACTTGAGAGACTAACTGTTGGAAACCTCTGATCCTTACCCTAATACATCTCTTTTGAGGAATCAAGATTTTGGAGCTTATGATGAATTGGACCATGTTTCTTATGAACATCATGATTATTTGAGTGGAACAATTTTCGAGTCGATAGGTAATATATGAATATTTGAACCATACAAGGAACCGACTCAGTGAACCTCAGACGACACCAAAATTCAAGAATATCATGAGGTGACATCAACGTCCCCAGCCAGCACTCACAAAGCCACCAGGAACATGCTCCCTCTCCTGAAGCCACGTATGACCCTACAATAATTGGTCAACTTTTACGAGGATTCATCCGACGAAGAACTCATAAATGCCACACCAATTACTCAAGAAAGGGAGAAGCAGACTGTCCATCTTCCTTCCTATGATTTTCATATAAACAAATCAACCATGAAAGTCCCCTTTGACCTTAGACATCGGGATTTCCGAAGAGTCCTCATCCGATCCTGAAGTGGTTCATCATGTAAGTGTAATAAGTACAACCATGATCAAAGGGCACTTACCTCTGGTTGACAGTAGTTGGAGATCATTTGTGTATGCCTACTATTCTAGTCCTCTTCACCCTTCCCCTCTTCTTCCCCTTCCACATCTCCATACTATATTCTGCGACACTCCCGCAAGAAGGTCCGTCACAAACCTCATTGACCTTGTACATCCGTAAATCTACTCGGTTCCCTATTTGTAATTATTCGATGATACTTAGGCTGACCTGAGTCGAAGTATAGGGGGACCAATATCATTGTTTATACTTCACTTCTATTCTTTTCCCCTCACCCTCAGCTGCCTCATTTCATGTTGTTCTATTGTGCTTAATCCTGCAAAAGTCTAAATATAGGGGGACATGTCGACTTCTTTTTCTTTTTCTCCCAACTATACTTAGTACGAGCTATGTCTACATTTCATTTTGTGCTATGAGGACATAGCACAAGCTAAGTATAGGGGGTGTGTTTGTACTTACTTTATCCATAGCTCATACTTTAATGCTTTTCATCTAAAATTGAGATGGGTACAAGTTATGTATATTATACTATATTCTTTCTGTACATAATACCTAGTTTTCAAAAAATAAAAAAAATAAAAAATTTTTTACATAAAAACCACTCATGGTCTTGCATTTCATCAAGCATCTCATGCATTCTTTGGTTGATATATTCCCGACACATTCACTATCATTCAAAGTTTGAGGATTTTAAGAAATTTGATTTCTGAGATCTTGAGAATCTGAGTTAATCATCCTTAGTCATTAGGGTTTTTAAAACTTAATAATCCACTCCCTAGTTTGAAAGATTTGAGCACTATATTGCACTCTTCATCTTTACCTTCTAAAGAATATGATCATCACATCACTTTCACAACTGCATGACTGATGAGATGAGTTGAGTTATCACTTGAGGAACTGGGATCGGTGATTTGAGTCTAGATCCGATTTAATGATGCTCGAGGATGGGATAAAGTTAATGAAGTGATGAATCCCGTATTCATCATGCTAAAATTGGTCATTTAGGCTCTGTCTCCCAACATTCACATGCATTTAATCATTAACAAAGCATCATTAGCATCCATACATGTGTAATTAATATCGGCATTTCATCATGCATAATTGCATTAAAAATCCCAAGTGTAAAATAGTCCAAAAAGCCGCTAACTTCTCACATTTGTAGATAATTCATCCTAACTTCGATTGACCCAAAACCACCTACATTGTGTAGATATTACTAACCTTATTAAATAAAAAATACAAAAAGTTACTAACTTCAATAAGTGTCAAATAATCCCAAAGTTTGATTTCACATCTGACGGACTAAAATGAGCATATCTCCCACATACAGTGTCCGATTTTGGTCTACTCACTTTTAAAGTACTCCATTTTCAAATACCTTCAAAACAAGACCAATTTCATAAAATTCGGAGCTCATTTGTGAAAGTTGGGTTTGGGCCTCTTTTGCGCATTTTAACTTTTTGTTATTTTTGACCTGAGTTTTTATGTACATAATTAACCCTTTTAATTTTATTTCTTCTTCATTATTGTTCTTTGATGTAAGTTTTATTAAGCGACATAAAAATCCAAATCCAGATTAAAACTGAAATCAAAGAAATTGACCGAGTCCAAGTGTCTGTTATCGGTCTGTACAAAAGTTGTGTGTTTATGACTTCTATTTTATTTCCCTATTTTTTTATTTATTAAAAATCTAAAAAAATAGATTAGTGTGTAATTATTTTTCTTGTATTTTATAGTAATTTTTCTAAATTTTTATCCTCTCTAAAACCACCAAAAAAATTACAAAACCCCCAAAATTCGGTTTTCTATACACATAGAGAACCACCAAAAAGTCCACTTCACACAGATGACCTCTTTTACTCACGGGTCCTTCATAAAAGTTGTAGATCTCGTCGAGATGAACAACTTTTGTGAAGGAAATTTTTCGATCTGAGGTCTCCTCTTACTTATTTTCTCCTCTTTAACTTCGATATTTTTTTGGTGCCACGTGCACCCCCTCTATCTCTCTCCAGGCCCCTCCCCCGGGTCACGTGCTGCGCACGTGACCCTCTTCTTCCTCCAACCGTTCAAGCCCACGCCCTCCCCCGTCTCCTCCTCCATGGACGGCCCTTGGCCGTTATGCACCTCCCCCATCAATGTCTGGCCGTCCACCGTCCCCTCACGTAACCGCCGCCACTCCCTCACGCCTATAAAGCTGCTCAACCACCCAAGCAGCAGCTTAATCCGCCATCTCCAGCAATCGAGGGACCACGCGACGCAGAAGGTGGTGACAACACCCAGTCGTTCATCGGCGAGCCTCGACCTGCAGGCGCAATCCAAGGTGTGCGCTTCGTACCCTTGCACCCCCAGCCCTCTTCTACTCCAGCCTCGCACAGGCTGGAGTCAGCTTAGCTTCCCCCGTGCCTTGGCCGCACCGCGCAGCACTCCGCCTCGCCACTCACGCTCTGCCTCTCCGCCCGACCACGCTAGGCCCCCGACCACCACCTAGCACCTCCGATTCTGCCTCCTCCTCTTTTTTTCTTCTAACCCTTGCAGGAGCTTCTCCAACGCTTGGCTCGCCTCGGAGGAGCATCGCAGCCGTGCCTCCGCCCCAGGCTCGCCGCCTCTGCCCCAGACTTGCCTCCTCTGCCTCACTGCCCGCGTGGCACCTCCGCCTCAATCTCCCTCCGCCAATCGTGTGTCGACCGGCCACCGCGCAGCCGACCGCCCCATCTCTGCGCCTCGGCCGCACCGCGCCACCCTCCGAGCCCCTATCCTCCAGTCGTCGTTGGATCGGGCGGAGGCCCTTGATCCAACGGCTCCAGAGCAGCCACATGCCGCGTCCAATCTGTCCTCCAAAGCTCGAGGTTCGGGCCCCCGAACCACATACTCGGCTGCTCGAGCCTCCTGGTCCGACCCAAGCCTCTGCTTCATCATCCGCTCCAGAGGCTAGGCGCCTGAACCTCAGGCTCGGTCGCCCGAGCCTCAGCTGAAGGATATGGTTAGATCCTCAAGCGCATCACGAAAGCGTGAGCGTCATATCGGATATGACGAAGAACGACTAGTCGGACTAGTTGTTCTAGGCAGCGGAAATTAAAAATTTTCATGCGACGAAACCACATGATCCAAGAACACTTCTCGGATCGTTTTGTCTAAACCAAAAACAAGTAATAGGATTGTCTCTTGAAGCGTGGTTGTGATCGAGTCTCTAAACGAAGAGACCTCCTATCTCAAGTCCGATCCGACGGAGGAGACGCTTGCGAGCGCGGGGATGAACCGCGTATTTCTCGCAATCCATGTTGATGATCCAAGCGGCGGATCTCCTGATATCGACACACGAGATCCGACGTCTTCACGAGCAAAGCAAGCTGAAGTAGACGGAGTTCCACGAGCAAAGCATCAGGCATCATAACGACGACGCTGCAGCGATGGAGAATCTCTCTAGGGCATCCATGGTGGACGGTCATGAGAGAGAGAGAGAGAAAGAGAGAGAGAGAGAGAGAGAGAGAGAGAGAGATTTGTTGTCTCAACTATTGTGTGTAGAAGAGCAAAGGGGTGCCTCTCCTTTTATAGCATTTTGGGATCCATGGATCTCAATCCATGGGACAACACAAATCCAATGGCTCTCATTGATTGTGTTTCTTTTAATGGCCAAGATTTGTGTTGGTAAAAACCAACAACAATTAATTTAATTTAGATTAAATATATATTGATAAATCAATATAATTCAATCACCAAATTAAATCAAGATCTCTTGGAGATCATAGGAGAGAGAGTGCCTCCTTCCATGTTGGAAGTAGGGGACGGCCACACATTCCTAATAGGAGTGGTGGCCGTCCACTCCATATAGATGGAAGGTGGCTCTCATCTCTACATTGTAGTCTCCAAGATTATGCAACAACTTTTGTTGCAAATTATTCTACAAAAAATAATTCACAATTATTTTGTAGACATTGCAATCTTGCCATTGAAAAATTTGTGAATCATATTCACAACCCAAAATAAAATGTAAATTACATTTTCAATTTAATGTCCATTGTGAATCCAATTCACATTAACATTTAATTAACAAATGTAAATTACAAATATCTCTCTCTTATATATTATAAATCACATTTATAATATATATGACTGATATGGATATTTCTATCCACATTATTCATATCCATGATAATTAAGTCATATTTAATCACCTTGGATCTCATTTCTCTTGTTCTCAAATAATATGAATCACATTCATATTACTTACATTTTTGATAATTAAATCACATTTAATTATCTCAGATAACTCTCTTTATAATATGAATCAAATTCATATTACTCATGATAATTAAATATCATTTAATTATCCATTTTCTCAATGCTTGGTACATATATCAACAATAGAATTATCCATGAACTCCTTCAAGGATAACGCGCTTTCTCCGCAGATACTTGGAGATAAGGACCAGGCGATTGTATTGTTCCACGTATAGTGACTTGGATATTGAGATCATATCTCAAATCCAGATCGTGGGCTGATGAATACCCATTCACCACTCTTTATTCTTATATTTTAGCTACAAAAACCTTTGCAAATGCATGTATATTCATGTAAATACAAATAATTATCCAAAAGCATGCATTGTATAAAGTTTAATAATTAGCATGTTTTTGAGCAAAAATAAAAGAATAAAGAGTAAAAAGAAAAAGAGGGAAATATTTAGAATAAATATTGAGCAACCTAACCCAAGGGAGGGCTCAGCATGGGCCTGACCGCATAAAAACCAAAGTAGAGGGAGATAGGGACTCATGTGTGTAGATATTTATGTAAATAAAATAAAAATATTTTCCTCCTAAAAGTAGATTAAAAGAGGTTTGTAAATATTTGTATATATTTAATATAAAAAAACAAGATAAAAATAGAAAAATTAAAAAAGAAAACAAAAACATCACTCATGTACATAGTCACCTTGTATATAGTCCACTCATCCCTATTTATTTAGCCTTATAAATAAATAAAATTAATTTCCTAAAATTTTGTAAATATTCTATATGATATGGTGTAAATAAATAAAATAAAAACAATTAAAATAAAAACAAAATAAAAATAACAAAAATTAAAAATCCAAAAATACCTTGTAAATAGACCATGTGTATATATGTACATATCTATTTATTTCACCTATGTATATAAACAATAAAAAGAAAATAAAAATATCTTTTTATTCCTAATATTATACTATAAATAAACAAAATACAAAATGAGAAAAAATGCACAAAAATAACAAATTTAAAATAAAAATTTAAAATCCCATATATTGTATATATACCTGTATATAACCCTACTATGTAAATACACTATTTTTACTTTGAAAAATTAATTAAAAATCACTAAAAAAATAGAAAAAAAATAAAACAAAAATATTTCATGTTTTGACTTTTTATTAATTCGGCCGTTTTCTATTTTTTATTTAATTTCTAAATATCTGCCACGTGGCCTTCACCCATTGGCCCTGGGGATTGTTGACCGCCCGGTCAACTGCCCCCACCCCCCCAGGACCACTTTCCACGGGTTAGGTGCCCGACCCGATTTCTCGCATTTTTCGCACCCCAACCCGATTCCCTCTCGCCTAAACCCCGGGTCTGAATTGATCACGTCATATCCGCCACCCTCGCCGGAGCCACCATCTCGGGATCCGCGCACTCCAGTGCCCTACCCGCGCTCTTCTTCCCGGACCCTCCACCGTATATAGTCCCAACTCCGCCACCTCCATTCGCATCTTTGGCTCATTTGCTTCGCTACCTGTGACCTCCACTGTGTTGGCGAGAGCGACAGCTTGCTCCAGCAAGTGTCGCAGCGAGGAGGGAGCAAGCGACCACTGATCCGGCGAGCCATCACCGCCGTGCTCCGCCCAGAGCCGGAGCCAGAGCCTCGGACGTCGACGCTCCTTGAAGCGAGGACCCAGAGCGCACTTGAAGCGAGGACCCAGAGCTGCGCAAGCTCGACCATAGTCGACTCGACCACCCAGGTAGACCCTTTGCCCTTTCCTCTTCGCTAATTTTAGATTACCCCCAAATCTCGTCGTCGTCGTTCATCTCCGATTCCGGCCACCCCCGCCTTTCACTCGATCATCGGACCATACCATCACCTCCGCCTTCCTCCCGCGCACGTTCTCCATACTCCCATTCAACCCAGCTCGCACAAGAGCAGGGGCTCGAGCTCCTCCGTCCACACCTTCGCCGGAGCTCGCCCATATCGACCCCCCGACCACCTTCACCTCGCCTAACCGGGTTGAGGCAGTTTGTCCCCGACCCGCGAGTGTTCTGGTCTACTTTGTAGGATCATCCAGGCCCATCTGAGGGCTTGGACCATTCGGGCCAGAAGCTCCACCTCCGCCGACTTCGCTGGAGCTCCCCAGGGCTCGGTCGGGTCATCGGAGACCTCCAGCAGACGCGGAAGCCTTCCACGCACCTTCTCCGATCATCAGAGGGCTCCCAGGAGGAGGCCAGCGCCGTCACGACCTTGGCGAAGTTCGCCGGAGGCCAGTTCGTCCTCCACCTTCATCTACCGTTCGATCGCCCCCCGCGCTCCAGATTTGATCGTGTCCATCCATTTGAGGAGCATCCCCGACCGCCAGATCCTTCAGGGGAACGATCTACTCCATTGATCAGCTGGGCTGAGCCGCGATGTGTCTTCACCGTCGGATCCAGCACGTGGCGAAGCTCCAGCTGTTCGATCACCACGAGGAGCCCAGCCTTGGAGAGCCACTCGCATCCTGACCGTCCATCTACCACGTGGCATCCATCCAGCGGCTCGACTTAATAAAGGGTAATTTACCCTTAAGCCCTATCTTTTCTGTTATTTAGCATTAGTCCTGTAAATACATTATCTAGTTGTTTAGTTTTTGGTACATTTACATAGAGGACCCTGCACTTTACTTTATTTGCATTTATGCCCCTGTGTATGGTGTAGCACGTGCTTCGACACGTGGTTTTCTGGTGTATTTACATTTACGCCCTTGTAGTTCTGGATGTTACTCAATGAATGAATACTTTTGGTTAATTGCAGATATGCCACTGTGAGTTGTTTTTATACGCATGTGCGTGATTTACGTGGGTATTTTGCAGGCAAGCTTTTGGGCTTTTGGTACCTGTTACCAAATAGCCCTCGGAACTTGTTTTCCTTACAGATAGGTCCCTGAGTACCTCAGGCACGCGCGACGCGCGTGATTACCTGGGTATTTTGCACTGGACCCCTCAGGACTCTTGGCATTTGCGTTTAGGTCCCTGTGTACTGTGCCTTTGTGTGTGATTTTAATAAAATAGTAAATCAACTCCAAATTTGATGAAAATTGGACACATGGCTCCTACCATGATGTAAAATTTTCTACAAATTTTGGAGGCATTTTAGACACTGTTTGATATTTTTAAAAAGTCAAAAACACGTATTTTCTTTACTGTCTGATTTGAAAAATCACAAAAAATATTAAAACTTAGCTGAAAATTACAAAAAATTACTTATTGTTTGTTTTGTTGTGCTTGATTTTCTAGCCAATTTTGGCTATTTTTCATTATCTAAAACATCTAAAAATTGAAAACACTCAAAACTTCATAAAAATTCTAATAAATAATTTAAAAATCCAAAAATAATAATTGAGGTGCTCAAATTTTCCTTGTTTTCTTCTCTATACAAGAAAATTACCTCCAGGCTTATTGGGGATTTCTAGATATTTTATCTAGGTCCCTTAAGCTCGGCTGGACAGTACCTTCTTTTTCCTTCACTGTTTGATTTTTAGAAAATTAAATAAACATCAGAAAAATCTCAAAAATTCATTAAAACAGTAAAAATTATAAAACACACAAAAATATTTTTATTTGAATTTTTGGTTGATTTTTAGTGCATTTAATAAATAGTTGAATTGCCTTGTTTGATTGTTTTTCTTATTTTCTTAAAATCTTAAAAATCCAAAAAAAATATAAAAAGAATTAAAAACCACCAAAAATACCTTTTCTTCTCTTCTTGACTACTTCGTAGGCGCAAGGCCATTTCGTGCTCCTTGTGTTCGACCCTGGTCGCTATACCAGGTTAAACTAATAGCAAGACCGCTAGCTTGTTTTTATTGATTTTATCTATTATTGGTGGTCTATTTTTTTCTGGATTGTCCACACCTGGTGACTTGGGTCGCAACGACCATTTGAGATACCTTTACCTGAGTCGCCTCAATTTTTGTGGTAATCAGAATGGCGTCGTTGCCGGGGAGCACGGCTTAGTAGTCGTTTTTCCGCGGTTTTTCTTTTCGCGGCTTTTTGTATAGCTTTTTGCATATATATATATATATATATATTTCTGACATTTCTATAATAATTTGGTTTGTGACACTTTGTCTATTTCTTGCGAGGGCCCGAGGATCGAGGTGGCGACTCTAGAGTAGTTGGCGCAACCGCGGGATTCGGAGGCGACTCCTTTCTGCACGGAGCCGCAGGAGAGCGTGAGGAGCAGCTTAGTGTAGAGTAGTTTAGATTTATTTCAGTCCATTCTATTTGAACTATTGTAATAATACATGTACATTCGGACAGACACTTGAACTTTCGGGGTCTGTTTCGCCGAGCACTGGTGTGCTCGGGGGACCCCTTAGCTAGTTCGGATTTTCGCGGTTTTTACGCGGTTTTTCCTTTACTGCCTTTTCCGGTTTCACGCGGATTTTCAAGCCCCTAGTCGTAGGATTTTCTGCTTGATTGTGACGTAATTCATAGGATCCAAACACCCTAATATAATTGCATGTTCCTATAGTACGGTAATTGGACCTCTAATAAAAAATAATAAAATAGTTGTGCCATCACCTCCGAGCCTACGCGCCGCGAGCCCACCCCGTCAAGTGCTACTCCTGAACTCGACCTGTCGAGAAGAGGAGGGGTGGGTCTAGATCGGACTCTTTGGATTGGAGGATGATGGTCGGCTAGCCGTTCTTTCGAGTAGCACTGCTGTTTAGGGACTCGGTTTTCTGCATGCACCATTTAGGTAGTTTATTTCCTGTCTTTTAAATTCTGCACGGATCATCTTGCATGTAGACTGCTGGAGTCAGGTACGCATCTGTATCTCTGCATGCATCATTGATTTATCGCGCATCGGCTTTTTCGTCTTCTCCCCCCTTTTTTGGACTAAATAACCAGGAGAATCGAAAAATTCGTTAGGCCTTTGTTTTTATTGAAAAATATTAAAAAGAAAAACCATAAAATTGGGACTATTTAAGCTATTGACCCTAAAAGACACTTGACTGAAAAAATTTGTCTCGGGGAGAGCAACCCCCTCATTGTTTGGTTTGGTTGCGCGAGAGAGTGACCCGTTCACTAGGTAGAGCCCTCCGGTGCTATTCTTGACTGATACCGACTCTTCCGTGCGGGCCAGTCGGTTGGGGTAGCATCGGGAATCCCAACAGGTCACGTAAGCGCTCTGATAGATTGTTTGTTCACCTAATAAAATTTGACAAGATAATTTGACCGAGCCTTTACGGTCTTCAGCTCGTGTTGCGTTGGTGAACAGAGGGTTTGGTTGCCAATCATAGTTTTTCCAGATCTCATCCGCCTTACTCGCCAGATCACGATGATGGGCAGGAGGTCTCTTAGGCAGCCTCTGGCTGCACTGCTTTTTAGCACTCCTGACCATTCATCTAGGTCGGTTCTTGGGAGCTCCGACCCGCTCTTCGAACCCGAGTATGACTCCACCCTGTTCCCCCTCGACCACCCTTCTTCTAATTCAGAGATACCAGTGCCAGAGGAGAGACAGACAGATGATTTATCGGCACCTGAGTTCGGTTGTTTTGGTTTTTCAGAGACGATGGCCAGCAGTTCTGATGATCGCACCAGAGGTCCACAGGGAGAGCAGCATTTCGTTCTGAACCAGGGTTCGATCAACTCCACCCTGATCGCCTCCCTCGAGTCAGAGCAGCAGCAGCTGAGGGATCTGGGAGCATTCATGATGGACATGAGGAGAGAGCTTGAGCAGATGAGAGCCAACCGCGAGAACCGCGGAGGAGGAGGACCCGACGATGCGGCAGCTGCCGCCGCAGCCGCAGCAGCAGCAGCAACAACAACAGGCGGAGCAGGAGGAGCTCCACCACCACTTAGATCGATGCGGGAGAACCACAATCCCGGGTCGACCTTGACACACCGCTGGGTGGTACTTCCAGCGATCGTGGGGGACTTCAAGTTCCCCCCGAACACCTTGCAGCTCTTACCTCGGTTTCACGGTTTGGCGACAGAGGAGCCTCATCTCCACCTGCAGGAGTTTGAGATGATATGCAGCACTATCCACGATCGTCAGGTGGACCAGGATACTATCAGGATGATTGCCTTCCCCTTTTCCTTAGCCGACAGAGAAGCCACCTGGCTGAAGCACTTGGGGAAGTTCGTTTACACCTGGGAGCAGCTCCGCACCGAGTACTTGAACAAGTACTATCCACTCGGGCAGACCAATGTAGCGAGAGCCCTCATCAGCAACTTCTCCATGCTCCCCAACGAGCAATTCCATGAGGCATGGGAGAGGTTTCGTGAGCTGACTGACCGATGCCCGCACCATGATATTTCGAAGCCCAACCTTGTGCAGAGCTTCTTCAGCGGGCTGACACCAGAGCTCCAGGGCTTGGTGAATGCTTCTTGTGGCGGGTCTTACTTCGCCAAGGATCACGACCAGGTCTGGGCCATCTACGAGGAGATGGCCGAAAACTACATGGTGATGTCCCAGACCAGGTTGTACACTCAGGGCAGACCCCAGCAGCAGCCTGGACCCGTGCAGTACCAGAGGATAGCACGGGTCGATGCCGGTCCATCCAGTTCATCCGCAGTAGCAGCAGCACAGGCAGAGTCATCCGCTGCGGATATGGGTATCATCAGTGAGAAGTTGGATCGGATGGAGCTGATCGAGAAGAAGCAGTGCCAGGGCATCACTCAGATGGAGCAGATGGCATAGACTCTGAGCGACATGAAGACCCAGCTCATGTGTCTCCAGGAGGCACAGACGGCTCCACAGCCCCGTCTTCAGTCGCGAGGCGATACCGACGGTAGCAGCAGCTCGTTCCAGCGCTCCAGCTCACATCAACAGCCTAGACAGGTTCACCTTGTACAGGCGGAGCCGTACCAGCAGCAGCAGCCCTCCTACCAGTCACCACCATCTCCAGACATGCAGATGGTGGTATACCAGCCGGATCAACCTCTGGCAGTACTCCCGCCAGCCCAGTACGATGCAGAGCCGTTGATGGATGTCAACGGGATTTGGTATGACCGTCCTCAGCCTGGGATCCGACGAGACCATCCCGGATTCAGGTGGGGGAGTGGAGGTACCCAGCCCCAGCAGCAGCCATCTGGCCAGTACAACCAGCAGAGGGATCACCAGCAGCAGCAGCCCCCAGTTTACCAGTCACAGCAGCAGTCATCCTTCGTTCCTCGTCTCTATCAGCAGGGACAGTCTTGGAGGCGAGAGCAGCCTCACCAGCCACACCAGCAGCAGCACCCTCCTACCTACCCCTCTCAGCAGCAGCAACACCAGTTCCAGCAGCCTCATTACCAGAGAGGCTACCCGTCGGGCTCTCATGGTCCACCATACGAGAGCCCCGCCTTGGACGACATAGCCCGCCTCCTCACGGACCAGCAGGCTACTTTCAGACGGGAGATGGACGAGTTCCGCCAGGAGATGCGGGACATCGTGAGAGGGAAGGCCACCATCCCTGCCCAGATAGAGCCGAATCCCAACAGCCTGAAGCGGAAGTCTGAGCAGGTAGTTTACACTGAGCATGCCACTCCTAGTGATCCGTTTGATGATATGTCTTCAGATCTTTTTGATGCTGATTTTGTTACACTTAGGAGCGGTAGGGCACCAGCAGGTGGCGCCTCGTCTGAGCGACAGCATAAGGATACACCTAGAGCGCCAGATGAGGAGGAGGAGAGCGGTACTGAGGCCGCTCATAATGATGACGGTGGTACTGAGGCCACCAAGGATGCTGATTTCACAGGCGGTACTGAGGCCGCCATTTCACCAGTTCGAGGAGGTGGTACTGAGGCCACTCCTGATGCCGAGCCAGAGCGCGGTACTGAGGCCGCGAGTCTTCCAGCTGAGCCAGTCGATGGTGGTACTGAGGCCACCAGAGTTCATGTAGAGAGATCTGTTGTTTTTCCTTCACCTGATGTATCTCTGAACAGTTCTGTGAATAAAGGAAAGGGTTTATTTTCTTCTGGTCCCACTGTGGTGCATGATGTATGTGTGGATCCGATCGTCGAACCGCCTAGACCCTTTTCTAGTCCTTCATCTGAGAAGGACCCTGTGATTCCCTTCCCTAGAGCCCTTCAGACGGGGAAGGGGAAGAAAAGAGAAAAAGATCCAAAAAAGAGAGAGCAGGAGGAGTCCAGCCAGAGCATGATTGACAGATTTCACATACAGCTGACCCTTCAGGAGGCTTTGCAGCACATCCCCCTCCTTCAGCGATCGTTGAGAGACAGGACTACAGTCAGGAGGAGGAGTAGGAAGCACCATTCAGAGATTCATGTGCTGACGAAAGCCACGTATTTCGCGATCCAGAACCGTCTGCCGGCCAAGAGGCCAGATTCAGGAGCCCCTTATGTCAGATGTCATATCAGTGAGCAGAGGTTTGACCGTACTCTATTGGATAGCGGATCGTCGATCAACCTCCTTCCGGCAGCCCTTCTCGACCGCTTCGAGTTGGGCACTCTTAGACAGAGCAGGACAGTCCTTCAGTTTGCTGATAGATCTGTCAAGAGGCCGAAGGGGTTGTTGCGAGACGTTGTCGTCACTATTCAGGGTCTGCAATTCCCCATGGACTTCGTAGTGTTGGACATGGAGATCCCTGATTCAGTGACCGATACCCCCATCATTCTAGATCGCCCGTTCTTGGCCACAGCCAAGGCGATGACTGATCATGATAGCGGAAAGGTATACTTTCGCGTCGAGGGCGAAAGTGTACAAATAGAGACGGTCGAGGACAGCAGAGCCAGAGAGAGATCATGCTCAGAGACTACTTCAGATACAAAGCAGCTGAGAGATGCAGGGCTAGACATCCATCAGGACTGTGACTTTGTGATCACAGACGATGAGGCAGTTTGGGCAGACCCAACAGCACAGGCCATCCTCTCATTTTCAGACACCGCTGATGTAGAGATGACAGCAGAGGAGAGCTTGGAGAGCACATTCCTCGTTCAGGATACTTTAGAGGCAGCAGAGCAGGTTCTCGACCGCGACACGGATTTTTGTGATATTGGTGGTACTGATGCCACCTTGTGTGATGCAGATCCCTCGGAGTCAAAGTCTGAGTGGGCAGATTGTGATGATTATATGCCAGACCTGATTTCCACTGAGCCTACAGTTGAGGAGGAGGTATATGCCGAGCAGATCAGAGACAGTTCAGTTGAGCAGCCTTCTCCAGATCCAGTTTGCGAGAGTACACTTTCAGTCTCCCGGACAGATTTGGCAGCATACACGCGTCTTCTTTCGAAGCCAGATTTGCCAGCACCCAGTTGTCCAGAGCTGAAGCCACTTCCTTCGTCGCTGAAGTATAGATTCCTTGCGGGTGAGCATGAGATGTACCCAGTCATTATCTCAGCCGATTTGACTGAAGAGCAGGAATCCCGTCTGATGGGGGTTCTTGAAAAGAACCGCAAGGCAATAGGATGGAGCGTAGCAGATCTCCATGGGATTAGTCCGGCCCTGTGCTCCCACCATATCTATCTCGAGGATGAGGCGAAGCCGTCGCGTGAGTTCCAGCGACGGCTGAACCCAAATCTGAGAGAGGTTGTCATGAAGGAAATTTCGAAATGGTGGAGCGCCGATTTTATCTATCCCATCTCCGACTCCAAGTGGGTCAGCCCTTTGCATGTGGTGCCCAAGAAGACGGGCATCACTACAGTGATTAGCGAGTCTGGAGAGGAGATTGCTACACGAGTACCCACTTCTTGGCGGGTTTGTGTTGACTACAGGAGACTCAACCAGGCCACCAAGAAGGATCATTTCCCCCTGCCCTTTATTGTTCATATTATTGAGAGACTGGAAGGGAAGAGCCATTATTGTTTTCTGGATGGGTACTCGGGCTACAACCGAGTGGCCATCGCTCCTGAGGATCAGGAGAAGACCACCTTTACCTATCCCTTCGGCACATACGCCTTCCGACGCATGCCATTTGGGCTATGCAACGCCCCTGCGACTTTTCAGAGATGCATGCTGTCGATCTTTTCGGACATGGTAGGGGAGTGCTTAGAGGTCTTCATGGATGATTTCTCGGTTTACGGCGACAGATTCGACTTCTGTCTTGACTGCCTAGACCGAGTACTCCAGCGATGTATTGAGGTCCGCTTGGTACTTTCTTGGGAGAAGAGTCACTTTATGGTGACTCAAGGGACGGTGCTTGGCCACATCATCTCCAACAGGGGCATGGAGGTTGATCCGACCAAGGTTGATGTCATTAGAAAACTCACACCACCGTCCAATTTGCGGCAGTTACGGTCTTTCTTGGGGCACGTCGGTTTCTATCGGCAGTTCATTTGTGATTTCAGTAGAGTTGCCCGACCGTTGACTGATCTGCTGACGAAAGACACCGAGTTCCTTGTCGATGACAAGTGTCTTTCGTCCTTTGATACTCTCAAGCAGTGTATTGTTGAGGCTCCTATCCTCCGGCCACCAGATTGGTCTCTCCCATTCGAGATCATGACGGATGCCTCCGATTTTGCCGTGGGGGCTGTGCTGGGACAGAGGAGGGATGGAGTCCCATTTGCTATCCACTATGCTAGCCGCACCTTGGATTCCGCCCAGCGGAATTATACAGTCACAGAGAAGGAGATGCTAGCAGTAGTGTTCGCCTAGATAAGTTCAGATCGTACATCATTGGATTTAGAGTGACTTTGTACACAGATCATACCGCCATCCGATACCTCATGGGAAAGAAGGATGCCAAGGACAGACTGACTAGATGGATCCTTCTACTCCAGGAGTTCGACATTGAGATCAAGGATAAGCCTGGAGTCAAGAATGTGGTGGCGGATCATCTCTCCCGTTTAGAGCAGCCTGAGGAGTCTGAGCAGATTGATCCCATTTGTGAGACCTTCCCAGATGAGGCGATCCTTGCTATCGCCTCACTCCCGTGGTATGCCGATATTGTGAACTTTCTTGTTACTAAGAAAGTCCCACAAGGTTGGCCCAGACAGAGGCTTGAGACCTTCCTCGCGAAGGCCAAGTCTTACCACTGGGAGGATCCCATCCTTTACCACGAAGGAGGGGATAGTCTCTGGAGTAGGTGCATCCCTCAGGATGAGCACCATAGCGTCCTCACTTACTGCCACAAGCTTGAGGCAGGAGGACATCACTCTGGGAGGAGAACGGCACAGAAAGTGCTCCAATCCGGCTTGTGGTGGCCTACCCTCTTCAAGGACTCTGATGAGTTCGTGAAGAGATGTACTGACTGTCAGAGGATGGGCACTTGTGGACAGCGTGATATGATGCCGATGCAGCCCATTCACTTCTGTGAGGTTTTTGACGCATGGGGCATCGATTTCATGGGTCCATTCCCTAAGAGTCAGGGATTTGAGTACATTCTGTTGGTCGTTGACTATGTTAGTCATTGGGTTGAGGCTATCCCCGCCCGAGCCGCTGATGCGAGGACAGTTTGCAGATTTTTGAGGAAGCACATCATCACGCGGTTCGGGGTACCTCGAGTATTGATTTCAGATGGGGGGTCTCATTTCATCAACGACCAGGTGAAGGCACTTGCTAGTGAGTTCGGCATAGACCATCGAGTTGCCACTCCATACCATCCACAGACGAATGGTCTAGCCGAGGTCTCGAACAGGGAGATCAAGACTATTTTGCAGAAAGTCGTCCGCACTGACCGAAAGGATTGGTCACAGCTTTTGGACTCGGTCTTGTGGGCATATAGGACGTCTTTCAAGACACCATTGGGCACATCTCCCTTTCGCCTAGTTTATGGCAAGCCATGCCATTTACCTGTTGAGTTGAGGCACAAGTCACTTTGGGCAGTCACGGATATTCTTTTAGATCCAGATAGTGTAGGAGACCAGAGGAGAGCAGAGTTAGCAACCTTGGAGGAGCTTAGAGATACAGCCTTCTCAAACAGCCTACAGTATAAGGAGAGAGTGAAAGAGTGGCATGATTCTCATATCAGCCACAAGCATTTTGAGCCTGGACAGAGAGTATGATTGTTTGATGCGAGGCTTCGTCTATTTCCAGGGACTCTACAGAGCAAATGGAAGGGAACTTATCTTGTGAGAAAGGTACACGACAATGGTAGCATTGATATATCCGACTTGTCTTCTGAGAGTACCTTTCGAGTGAACGGCCAGCGGCTCAAGCCATTTCTAGATCATGAGCCGCGGGTCGTTGATGTTGCCTCTATTCACTTTGCGTGAGATGTGGTCTCTTGACTCACATCTATTGCATCTCACGCCTGATTATCACTGTTCTTCCGACTTGTATAGATCCAGTTGTCTATATCACTCTATTCTTTAGTCCCACATCCCTTTTCTCATCTTATGATTATGCTATACTTAGGGTGTACTTTACCCTAAGTATAGGGGGGATGTAGGACCTGCAGGTATTCTTTTCATTCTTTCTGCCCCTGTTTTGCTGCCTATACTTAGGGATATTTTACCCTAAGTATAGGGGGGCAGACTCTGTACATTCTTCACTCGGATTTCCCTTCATGTACAGCGTACTATACTTAGGATTAGTTAATCCTAAGTATAAGGGGAAACCACCGAGTTCTTCTCATTCTATTCATTGATTCATTTCTGTATCTAGCCATTCCTTTTCACTTCCCTTTTACTAAGCACGAGTTATGTCTTCTTCATCGCTCTTATCACTCTGAGGACATCGTTCGAGCTAAGTATAGGGGGGGTGTGTATATATTTCATATATACTTTAGCCATAACTCGTACTTTGTGTGAGTGTATCAATAAATAAAATGGCTAAAAACCGTAAAAATCATAAAAATTAAAAATTTTTCCTGTAAATAAACATTCTTTTATTGCACATACATAGCTAGTGTATAAAATTATTTGTTGTAAAAATGTTTTCAAAAAGTTTGTGTGTAAAGTTTGTGTAAATATTTTCTTATCAAAATTATGTATATAGTACAAAATTTTTCCAAAATGTTTTGAAAATCAAAAGTTTGCAAAAATCTTGTGTAAATGTTTGTAAATACTTTTGCAAAACTTGCACTTCATGCATCCATCCATTCATGATTTCAAAACATTTTTCAAAAATTTTGCACGATTGTAAATATTTGTAAATAGCATCTTTGTATATATGTATATAGTTTTTCCTGGATAATAGTTGACATTTAAACTAGCCTGGAATTAAATTGAGAAATGGAGCTTGATTAAGATCTTAATCCTCCTAATTCTAAGAGGAACCTTATAGGGCTTAGGGTTAAGGCTTTTCAGGTCCATAAGGACTTAATTCTTTGAGTCCACTAGGCTATGAGCATATGCCATCTTGATGAGCCTAAGTAGAACACTTAACAACACACGCATGACTCTTAGAGACAATGGCTTGACTTGCACCAGCACTTTACACATGGCTCTCCACGGATGAGGTGGTGAGAAGGCAGTTTCCTTTGGCTTGGGGTAGCATATGAGGGTAGTACTTCTAGACGGAACCTCTCTTCTTCTTCTAGTGAAGGAAGTGCGTCTCAACTTGGTCTAGTGGTGATGAAGGCTAAAGACAGAAGCCGTGGGTTGCAATAAAGCTTCAAAAGAGGGATAGTCTACTGTCTCAAGAGGAAATTTCTTGTATATATGCTGCACCATGTAGATATGTTGTACAGAGGCACTTGAAAAAAAAATGCAAAATGCAAAAAGAACTCCAAAAAAGTGGTGGGTCGGATTGAAAATTTAATAACCCCACCAGAGTGTATATAGTCAAATAAAGCAAAAGCTTATGGTATCCATGTTACATCTCATGAAGCTTGCAGCGGGAGACTTAGCTACACTGGCTGAGCTTCCAAAAGTCTATACTTCTTCCCCCTCTTCTTGAGCCGGTTGCACTTGAACTTAGAAGGGAATACCCCGCTTCTCGAGGAAAGAGTTGCTAGACCGAGGCATTAGAGTTAACAGGATGGGGGAGGTTGTTTCTTTGCTACTTCTGAGGTGGGGAGCTACATATCACTTACACTGCATGGAAAGATTCATGGTCATTAGAGTTTGTGTATGTAGACTTGTTCTGATCTGGTTTATTGAGGAGTCTTGTCCATAGATTGGTGGAACTTAGAGGCTGTTGAGTTTTAAGCTTAAGTCTAAATAAGGTCCCGACACATTAATAATCCAAAGATCTGATCGAGCTCCACAATTCAATTTAATGAAGGAAAGCTTAATATTCAACCTTGATCCATGTATATTCCCCTCCTTTTCTTTTTCTTTCTTTCTTTTTCACTTCTTTTTCAAAAAAGTGTTTGCTAAGGGACTAGCAAAAGTTAAGTATAGGGGGGTGATGAATACCCATTCATCACTCTTTATTCTTATATTTTAGCTACAAAAACCTTTGCAAATGCATGTATATTCATGTAAATACAAATAATTATCCAAAAGCATGCATTGTATAAAGTTTAATAATTAGCATGTTTTTGTGCAAAAATAAAAGAATAAAGAGTAAAAAGAAAAAGAGGGAAATATTTAGAATAAATATTGAGCAACCTAACCCAAGGGAGGGCTCAGCATGGGCCTGACCGCATAAAAACCAAAGTAGAGGGAGATAGGGACTCATGTGTGTAGATATTTATGTAAATAAAATAAAAATATTTTCCTCCTAAAAGTAGATTAAAAGAGGTTTGTAAATATTTGTATATATTTAAATATAAAAAAACAAGATAAAAATAGAAAAATTAAAAAAGAAAATAAAAACATCACTCATGTACATAGTCACCTTGTATATAGTCCACTCATCCCTATCTATTTAGCCTTATAAATAAATAAAATTAATTTCCTAAAATTTTGTAAATATTCTATATGATATGATGTAAATAAATAAAATAAAAACAATTAAAACAAAAACAAAATAAAAATAACAAAAATTAAAAATCCAAAAATACTTTGTAAATAGACCATGTGTATATATGTACATATCTATTTATTTCACCTATGTATATAAACAATAAAAAGAAAATAAAAATATCTTTTTATTCCTAATATTATACTATAAATAAACAAAATACAAAATGGGAATAAAAATGCACAAAAATAACAAATTAAAAATAAAAAAAATTAAAATCCCATATATTGTATATATACCTGTATATAACCCTACTATGTAAATACACTATTTTTACTTTGAAAAATTAATTAAAAATCACTAAAAAATAGAAAAAAATAAAACAAAAATATTTCATGTTTTGACTTTTTATTAATTCGGCCATTTTCTATTTTTTATTTAATTTCTAAATATCTGCCACGTGGCCTTCACCCATTGGCCCTGGGGATTGTTGACCGCCCGGTCAACTGCCCCCCCCCAGGACCACTTTCCACGGGTTAGGTGCCCGACCCGATTTCTCGCATTTTTCGCACCCCAACCCGATTCCCTCTCGCCTAAACCCCGGGTCCGAATTGATCACGTCATATCCGCCACCCTCGCCGGAGCCACCATCTCGGGATCTGTGCACTCCAGTGCCCTACCCGCGCTCTTCTTCCCGGACCCTCCACCGTATATAATCCCAGCTCCTCCACCTCCATTCGCATCTTTGGCTCATTTGCTTCGCTACCTGTGACCTCCTCTGTGTTGGCGAGAGTGACAGCTTGCTCCAGCAAGTGTCGCAGCGAGGAGGGAGCAAGCGGCCACTGATCCGGCGAGCCATCACCGCCGTGCTCCGCCCAGAGCCGGAGCCAGAGCCTCGGACGTCGACGCTCCTTGAGGCGAGGACCCAGAGCAGCACAAGCTCGACCATAGTTGACTCGACCACCCAGGTAGACCCTTTGCCCTTTCCTCTTCGCTAATTTTAGATTACCCCCAAATCTCGCTGTCGCCGTTCATCTCCGATTCCGGCCACCCCCGCCTTTCACTCGATCATCGGACCATACCATCACCCCCGCCTTACTCCCGTGCACGTTCTCCATACTCCCATTCAACCCAGCTCGCACAGGAGCTGGGGCTCTAGCTCCTCCGTCCACACCTTCGCCGGAGCTCGCCCATATCGACCCCCCGACCACCTTCACCTCGCCTAACCGGGTCGAGGCAGTTTGCCCTCGACCCGCGAGTGTTCTGGTCTACTTTGCATGATCATCCAGGCCCATCTGAGGGCTTGGACCATTCGGGCAAGGAGCTCTACCTCCACCGACTTCGTCAGAGCTCCCCAGGGCTCGGCCGGGTCATCGGAGACCTCCAGCAGACGCGGAAGCCTTCCACGCACCTTCTCCGATCATCAGAGGGCTCCCAGGAGGAGGCCAGCGCCGTCACGACCTCGGCGAAGTTCGCCGGAGGCCAGTTCATCCTCCACCTTCGTCTACCTCTCGATCGCCCCCCGCGCTCCAGATTTGATCGTGTCCATCCATTTGAGGAGCATCCCCGACCGCCAGATCCTTCAGGGGAACGATCTACTCCATTGATCAGCTGGGCTGAGCCGCGACGCGTCTTCACCGTCGGATCCAGCACGTGGCGAAGCTCCAGCCGTCCGATCACCACGAGGAGCCCAGCCTTGGAGAGCCACCCGCATCCTGACCGTCCATCTACCACGTGGCATCCATCCAGCGGCTCGACTTAATAAAGGGTAATTTACCCTTAGGCCCTATCTTTTCTGTTATTTAGCATTAGTCCTGTAAATACGTTATCTAGTTGTTTAGTTTTTGGTACATTTGCATAGAGGACCCTGCACTTTACTTTATTTGCATTTATGCCCCTGTGTATGGTGTAGCACGTGCTTCGACACGTGGTTTTCTGGTGTATTTGCATTTACGCCCTTGTAGTTCTGGATGTTACTCAATGAATGAATACTTTTGGTTAATTGCAGATATGCCCCTGTGAGTTGTTTTTATACGTATGTGCGTGATTTAAGTGGGTATTTTGCATGCAAGCCCTTGGGCTTTTGGTACCTGTTACCAAATAGCCCTCGGAACTTGTTTTCCTTACAGATAGGTCCCTGAGTGCCTCAGGCACGCGCGACGGGCGTGATTACCTGGGTATTTTGCACCGGACCCCCAAGACTCTTGACATTTGCGTTTAGGTCCCTGTGTACTGTGCCTTTGTGTGTAATTTTAATAAAATAGCAAATCAACTCCAAATTTGATGAAAATTGGACACATGGCTCCTGTCATGATGTAAAAGTTTCTATAAATTTTGGAGACATTTTAGACACTGTTTGATATTTTTAAAAATTCAAAAACACGTATTTTCTTTACTGTCTGATTTGAAAAATCAAAAAAAATATTAAAACTTAGCTAAAAATTACAAAAAAATTTACTTTTTGTTTTGTTTTGTTGTGCTTGATTTTCTAGCCAATTTTGGCTATTTTTGATTATCTAAAACATCTAAAAATTGAAAAACACTCAAAAATTCATAAAAATTCTGATAAATAATTTAAAAATCCAAAAATAATAATTGAGGTGCTCAAATTGTCCTTGTTTTCTTCTCTATACAAGAAAATTACTTCCAGGCTTATTGGGGATTTTTAGATATTTATCTAGGTCCCTTAAGCTCGGCTGGACAGTACCTTCTTTTTCCTTCACTGTTTGATTTTTAGAAAATTAAATAAACATCAGAAAAATCTCAAAAATTCACTAAAAACAGTAAAAATTATAAAACACACAAAAATATTTTTATTTGAATTTTTGGTTGATTTTTAGTGCATTTAATAAATAGTTGAATTGCCTTGTTTGATTGTTTTTCTTATTTTCTTAAAATCTTAAAAATCCAAAAAATATAAAAGAATTAAAAACCACCAAAAATACCTTTTCATCTCTTCTTGACTACTTCGTAGGCCGCAAGGCCATTTCGTGCTCCTTGTGTTCGACCCTGGTCGCTATACCAGGTTAAACTAATAGCAAGACCGCTAGTTTGTTTTGATTGATTTTATCTATTATTGGTGGTCTATTTTTTTCTGGATTGTCCACACCTGGTGACTTGGGTCGCAACGACCATTTGAGATACCTTTACCTGAGTCGCCTCGATTTTTGTGGTAATCACGGGCCTCCCATATATGCTTGATTAAATCAAGACCATAAATCTAATCTTCTCATTGCATCTGAATCACATTCAGATCAATGTCCAACATTTGGACTAAGATCAGATTACTTTTCTACTGAGAGGAGTCACTAAAATCTAGACCCGTTTCATCACTCCCTAAGAATGGAAGCATCATGGTTATACAATCGTTTATGATCACATCACCCTCAGGTATTCCCAATACCTGTACATCCTGCATACTGGAAGACTCAGATTAAACCTGAAGTATTTGATCAACTTTATACTGTCTACTTCATGGTTTTATCAGTAAGTTTCTCATTCGATCATTGGGAGTCGATATCGATCATATACTTTCCAAAAGCATATATCATACCTAGGTCTTGATCATATACTTTCCAAAAGCATATATCAAACCTACAAATTCGTCAAGCTTCCAAAGCGAGACGACCGTGCACAGAATTTGATTCTTCCCAATATCTCATGAGTGAGCTCATGTCTTCCGGTTCAGTAACTGAACCTGTATGATCCCTTTGAGAGATCGTATTACTCATATGCCCTTACATGCACACCAGCGCACCGGTGTATAGACCTTGGTTAGGTCATCAACCTATTGGTCTGCCAAATGTACATACTCAGACATATAGTAACACATCTGTCTCCGGTCAGAGGATGCGTGCCTATATCATGACAGCATACGATATAGGACTTTGGTTATCTCGATCTCATTAAGTCAACTCTTTGACCTAACTAATCTGACACCTCCAAATCTCTATTCCTATGCAGAGGACCTGCATCAAGAGGTCGATCAGATATCAGCCTTCAGAGATAAGGATTGCCATCTCCTACTCAGGCTGGAGATCATCTCTTAACAATCATTTGACGGTGCTTGATGAGTCCTCAATCTAACTCATTAGATATTCATCCAATCACCAGCCTCTATGATTCAATAATTGAATCAACAGCTGTATGATCATCAAGATGGCCATCGTACATAACCCTAATTGTACTAAGGGACCTATTATGCAAATTGTTCGTTCTTCATTTCAGATCAGGGAATGATATTTGCAACAACATTTATTGCATAATGGCTCGTCGTGGGCTTGCATGTCCATACAAAAAATGCATATGCATCATCATCATCTTTTCAAAAATCCATAAAAAGTTCAAAATCTTTGAAAATTGCATCACAAAAATATTTTCTGCATACCATTTGCATAGCATTCGCACTTTTCGGATTGAGTTTGACAATTGAACGAGTCTAAGTAAAAACCGAAGATTGGAGCTTGATTGGACCTTAAATCTACCTAATTAACAGGAACCTTATAGGAACTGGGATTGAGGTACTTCAGGTCTAGTTGACTTAATTCTTTGAGGATCACGGGACTTAGTTCAATGGATTCTTGACTGCCTAAGTAGAGTATTTCGGAGCACACACACGACTCTTGTTGATAAAACCTAACTTGGACACCTACACCTTTCACATGGCTCAACTCAGTTGGAGTGGTGAGGGGGTTGGATTTGCCGGTATGAGACGCACACAGGTGGAAACATTTGTCCTCCTCTAGGGAGGGAAGTGTGCCCCAACCCGTCCAGTAATGATGAGTTTCGAGGATAGGAGATCGTGGGTTGCAATAAAGCTTTAAAAGAGGGATAGTCTACTAGCTCAAGAGGAAAAACTCCCTATGTAAATGTTGTTATATATAGTATTAAAAAAAATACAAAAGCAAAAACTCCAAAAAAGTGGACAGGCCTGTACAAAAATAAAAATGCCTGCAGGAGTGTACATATGTTGTAAAGTCAAATAAGCAAGCTTGAGCTTCAAAGTCAAATCATGTGAGCCTGTAGCTGGATGACTTGACTACACTAGTCTGGCATCCTAGGATAGGTAGCTACACTGGCTACCGTCCATTCTTCTCTTCACCCCCTCCTCTTGGGTTGGTTGCCACTTGAACTTAGAAGGGAATATCCTGCTCCTTGAGGAATGAGTTGTTGGATTGGGGAATCATTGGGTTGTCATATAGGAGAAGTCAGTCTCTTTGTCATTTCAGTTGGGGAGAGCCACCATCACTTACATTGCACCAGTCAGATTCATAGTCGTAAGGGTTTGCGTATGAGTTGAATTATTTCTGACCTGGCTATTGAGGAGACTTGAGCAGAGTCTTGGGATTCTCAGGAACTGTTGGACTTCAAATCCGGTTCTCATTAAGGTTCCACCCGCACTAAAATTTCAACGGTCTAAATTAAGCTCCAAACTTTGATTTTGTGAAGACAAGTATGATAATCAAATTTAATCTACTTTCTTCTTTTTCTTTTCTTTCTTTTTCTTTCTGCACTTAATGCATAAGTATTTGCTAGGGACTAGCAAAGGTAAAGTATAGGGGGATGATGAAGACACATTTCATCATCGTTATTCTATCATTTTGGCATCAAAAACCCTAGCAAATACGTGTAAATAGCATTAAATTCACCATCTTAGCATTCATGCATGTGCATCCAAATAGTGTACAAAATAAAGTAAATAAAGTCAAAATTATAGAATAAATAAAAGAAAAGAAAAAAGAATAAAATATTGTAAATATTTTATGACCCAAAACTCCGAGACCTAGGCATCTTGATGAATAGGTCGACAAGGAATAAAGTAGGGGGAGATAAGGGCCAAATACAATACATATTTCATTCAATCTTTATTCATTTTGGGACCTATTTTTGGTTCCACTTTATATACCTCAAATAAAAAAACTTTGTACATCAAAGTTGTAGATAATTAAATAAAGAACAATACAAAATTGATTTCACTGAAAAATAATTACAGATAAAAAGTTATGGTCTGAATAAGATTCCAAACTCCAACTTCCCAGACCTGTATCTTGCAAATAAAAACTCAAAATGTACAAACTCACCTTCAATTGTATATAGCATAAAATAATCTATTTAATGGAGGTGGTTTCATATTTTTCGGAGTTACGGTTTGAAAGTTGAGTTTTGGACCCTCGTAGTATACTTGTACTGATTAAAATATTCAATTTATTATTTATTCATTATTTTTATAAGTTTATATTTTTATAATTACGTAAATATTAATTATATTATATTTGTATATTAAAATCAGACTAAAAACCTAAATAAAAACTCAAAATAAAAATACTTGTATATATGATACATAGGTATACTACCTATACTTATACATGTATAATATATACTTATATTTTATTTAATATACAAAACACGTCAGAAAAATAAAACAAAAATATATTTGTGTGTATAAAAGTATTTCATGATTTTATAAAATACTAAATAAAAATAATAAACTTAAATACATAAAATAAAAATAAAAGAGTAAAATATATAGATAATATACCTATAAGGGCTATAAAAGTAAACTTGTAAGAATATATCCTATAAAAATAATTAAAAATCAGAATAAAATACTACATAAAATAATAAATTTTTTTTATTTAATAACCTAAATAAAATAATACATTTACTATTTTTTATTGATTTTACAAGGGATTTTTCCTGGTTGGTCCACGTGGACCAACCAGGTTGGTCTGACAGTTGACCCCGGTCAACTGTCTGCCTACTCCCTTAGCCATGGTCAGAGCCTCGGTTTGACCCATTTTTTGTCGATTTTTCCAGGCTTCTCCTTGCATCTTTTCGTGTCACTCCCTTCACAACTTTTTCTCCCTGTAGAATGGGCATACCCGCCCGATGATTGTCTTGAGGAGAGGGCCGGCGATTCACCAAATATTTCTTGGTCTTTGGACGTCCCAGTCGCAGGGTCAACCACATATATTGGGCACCCGATTTTCTTTTGAAATTTGGAACCCCACTTTTGATCCCGTTGCCTCCCCTCCCTTGCTCCATAGTAGGGGTGCACATGGATCGGATTGGATCGGATTTTGGCTTAATCCATGTCCAATCCATACTTAACGGATTTTTATTTTTCCAATCCAATCCAATCCATTAAACATGCAAATCCAATCCGATCTGATCCATCGGATTATAGATTGGATCGGATTGGTTCGGATTTTTAATACTCATCTAAGCTATGATTAAGTTTTTAGCACACTAAACCTCAACATTCAAATCATGGTTCAAAAATTGAGATTGTAGATAAATACAAAGAAAATGATAGATAATTTTTGGAAGGCAAATACATATATGCTTGTTATGAATTTAGTTTGAACAATCATTGTATAACTAAATATAAATATCATGCATGTAATCCGGAGATTCCATAGAAGCAACTTGAGTTTGAATAAATTTCAAGTTTGTATATATCAAATAGGAAGTAGAACTAACAGGCTTAGTGACATGGTGCAAGAGGGAGGACTGTGCACGAAGGAGGTTTGGGACAAGAACCATGCATAATTGTGTTGTGCGGCAGGGAGATATTTGACGTTCATGGATGTGTGTGTGCAAAGGAGGTCTGTGAGAGCTGAAGATGAGGTATGTCTACATAGGCGCGAGGGAGGTCTAGCTAAACATGTGCATGACTAGGAACAAGGAGGGCATTGTTGATGACGAGACGGTAGTTGGTTGAGGAGATATGGATACATGTGCGTGAGAGAGGTCTAGGGGAGCCGAGGAACAGGTATGGTTGTACATGTGCGAGGGAGATATGGTTGTGCATGCGCACAACTGGGGATGAAGACGGCATCCTGTAGAGATGTGTGCGCCTGAGGTGCAATGCGGGTGGATGTTTTGTTTGGAATGGTACCAAGGGGGGTTTAGGCTTTGGTTTTTTTAAAGAAGGATGTTTCATTTATAAAATTGGAAGGGCTTGAAGGATGTTGTGGATAGGTATTGCTTTTTTTAACCAACAAGTGAGATGGGATAATGGGGTTTACAACAAGTTTTGTGGGGTAAAGCTTGAGTTGGAATGGGTTTAAACTCTAAGAAGAGTAGCTTGGATATTTACACATAGCTTTCGAGTAAAATTAAATATATAATATACTTTAACGATAAGAAATAAATTATTATATTATTTTTTATCAACAGATTAACGGATTGGATTGGATTAGATTTTGACGATAATCCAATCCAATCCATAAATGAACGGATTTGTAAACTCTAAATCCAATCCGATCCGTTAGACTTATAAATCCAAACCGATCCAATCCAATGACAACAGATTGGATCGGATTGCGGATTTTATCCGATCCATGTGTACCCCTACTCCATAGGTTGTCGAAGGTGACAGCTCCGATTCGAGCCATCCAAGGCGGAGCCCCGACGAGGATTTCGGCGTTCCCATCAACCTCCGGCCAACCCCCGTTGAGGTATCTTTAACCTCGGGCCCCAGGCCCTTGAGGTTCTTGTTTCTCCTTGATTTTTCTCGCATTCTTCCAGCCATAGTCTTAGGATCAAAAACCCTCTAAAAACCATCTCGATCCACTGATCAAATCGCATCTCCAAATCCATCGCCGGAGCGCACCTCCGGCCAGCCACCGTCGCACTACCCTTCGCCGCCATTCATCCTCCACGGAGCCCAAGAATTTTGCCCTGGACTCTATCAGCTTTTTCCCTTTTCTTACAGGTGTGCGCAAACGAACGACCACTTGGAAGCGTTTTTGGCTTCGCCGGAGGTCCCTGGAGGTCCCGAGCTCCACCACCGTCGTAGGCGAGAACCAACGCCCCTCTGGCCATTCTGAAGCTTCCCGCACCTGGAGATCGCCTGCAGGAAGAGATCTGGGCCTTTTTGAGCTTCGAACGCCGACGTAGGAGGGCGGGGGAGGTCGCGGAAGTTCGCCATCGCCGGCCTTCTTCCGCGTTCTTCCTTCAGGCCTTTCAGTCGTCCGATCAAGGGAGTCCCCCAGATCCATCGCCCCTTGTCCGATCCTGTCACGCTCTAGCCGTCCGATCGTCATCACCAAGTCTAATCTCCACCGTCGGAGGCCGAAGCGTCATCACGCAAGGAGAAGTTTCCACGTGGATAAGTGGCTCGGGCCACACCGTGGGATCGAGCCCAGCCGCTGACCGTTGGATTGGCACCACGCGTCATCAACATCCATCCACCATCCGATCTGCTTTGAAGGGGTATTTTGCATAGTCACCCCTTCCCTTTTTGTAATTTGCTTTTAGTCTAGCACTCCGGCACTCCGATCCCCATGCGAACTCCTCTCTCCTCCTCCTCCATTTTCTTACCTCCGCTTGATGCCCTTGACCCCCTCCAGTACCTTCTGTCATTCCTCCACTGCCACGTGCGTCTCCACCGCGCACAGCAGGCCACTACGATGCCCCGCAGTGTCACCAGCTCTACCTTTGCATCTCGACCGCGTCGTGAGCTCCGCCCTTGCCGCCCTAAGCACACCATCTCCAGCGCCTCCGACCTTGTCTCCACCACCACCCACTACCATTGGATTAAAGGGTTTGTCCCGATCCAACGACCATCAAGCCACCACGTGTATCCTCCCCGAACCTGCTCCCAAGCCTAGAGGTTCGGGCGCCCCCAACTTCCAGAATCTACCATGTGTAGGCTTGGCTCCCAAGCCTCAGACTCACCTTCCCAAGTCTCTTGTTGCACATGCTCGGCATGTGTTTGGGGGTAATTTGTGGTGTTGCCCCTGCCTTTCCAGAAGATTGCAAAAGAAGCCATGCCCCCAGGTCACGTGCTCCTCACGTGGCACCCTAGCAAATCACAGAAGACCCCCTACAGGTTTCGTGAATTACAGATAAGACCTCCAAGGACCATATTGAATGGAAAATAATCATTTTTGTTATAGTTTAGTCCATGATAGTTCATTTTAGCATGTGATCATTATTGTTCGGACTAAAATCATATAAAATCACAAATCATGTGTTGAATCATTCGCTATGTTTTTTCTTCGCATCTTCATTGCATTCTATTCATTTTCTAACACAGAGATTAACCTAGATTTTAATTAATTATTTAAATTAATTTAAAACCACGCAACTAGAAATCATTGTTTCCTATGTTCAACCTTGGTAGACTTGCCAAGTAAAAATTCTCCACAACATTCAAAGATTGTGGTTTTTGCTGAATCGAAGATAGTCTCTTGTACTACAATTATCGACTATTAAAGAGGCAATTTTCGAGCTCATCACTCTATAATTTCAATTTTTCTCATCAACAATTAGAGAGATTCTATAGGTGAGTGACCTGACATGAAGCTGACATGGTTTTCAGTTATTGTGGAAATTTGCCTCAACCTTCTTTCGATTACACATTCTAAAAATTTCATGGTATAACTAATCAATTTAAAACCTCTATAATTCAAATTTTTTTGAATATATTCTTTATTCATATAAAGATGCACCACAATGCTTCTCCTCCATTATACATGTATTTTCTTACATTTTCTAAATAACATTAATAAATTTGTGAGCCAAGTCAAACCCCATTCACTTAGAACTCTCTAAACTTTTATAGGAATGTCATCAGATCCTACCCATTTGCTAGGTTTCATACCCTATAAATTATCTTCTACTTCCTTTAATTGCATCTGTCTATAACTTACATGATTTTGGGGTAACATTCACCACCAGCAAGACTCCCAAAGTAATTTTTTTATTCCCTTCCCCAATAAAAAGCTTATGGAAATACTACTTTCGTCTAGTCCCTATATCCTTATGATTAATAAGCATATGCCCTTACTCATCCTTGATGCATCTCATTTGAGAAAGATCTTTGGTATTTCTTTATCTTACTTTAGCTAATGTGAATATATCTTTCTGACTCTCCTTCGAGTCAGCTTTTCATGCAAAACTTTATAAGGTTTTGACTTAGCTTCATTTACAACCATTTTTTGCACATTTCTTCTCTATTTTTGTAGTATGTAATAGCTTCTTATATTCTATCCTTATACATATCTTTAAAGCAAACTCTTTTAATTTTTTGCTTTTCATGCACCCCTTTACTCCACCACCAAGCCTCCTTTTGGCCTGGAACTTTCCCTTAAATTAACCTAGCTTGTCTTGGATACCCTTCAGATATAAGATGCTACTTCTTCCTCCGTTACAATCCCAATATAAGTCTTCTAAAATCGTCTCCTTGAAGCTTGATTGCTTCAATTGGATATTCCATCATTTAGTTTTAATGATCTTGGGAACCATCATCTTCTTTACTAAGATGTTTATTTGCATATCCATGACTAGCAAGCGGTATTAAGAATCAAGCTCTTTATCAATATTACTTTGTCATCTTTGAAATACAACTGATCTCTTCTCCTCATTGTAAAGTAATATACCTATATTTTAGTTAGGCCACTATTATAAGTAATTAAATGCTCCTCCCTCTTATTGATGAGAGTGCTGGCTATGAAAAGGTTACAAGCTGTTACAAATTCCAAGTAATTTTTCCCTCTTCATTTCTATCTTCGAAGCCATGGCAACTATTAACACTAACACATCCTGAAGCATCCTTTCCCACATGTTCATTAAGATCTCTACCTAAACAAGTCATCTCTCTTTTGAGGGATACCTTACATAATCTTATCTAAATACTTCCAAAAATATTGTCAATCCTTTCCTCTAAATCAACTTATGATGCATAAACTCAGATTATATTCACAACTTCTTCCATTTATAACCAGGGGCACATGCCATATGTCTCACACAAGACAGAGAAACTGTCGTCGAGGGGACCTAATACGAACCCCTAGAAAATCAACAATTAACCCATAATATCAATTAATCAATGAGTAACAAAAATTTGGAGTTAAAATATATTATAACTCTACAATGAATGTGTATAGGTGTAAGCATGTGTAGAGGTCGAACTCAGGGAGCAAATGCTAAATTGGGGCAATGATGCCCAAAACTTGATCTTTTTCTCTTGTATTTTTATTGTTTTACGGGTTTGTAATTTTATCATTTTTATGGATTTTAATTCTTATATTTTTTATTTATATTTTTATATTTCCTTTTTATATTTTATATTTTCTAATTTTTCCTTTTTAAATATATATTATAAAAATATAAAAGGTCATATATACAATATAGGTCAATATAATTATAAATACTAATAAAAATAATTAAAATATAGAAAATAAAATGTTTTTAGGTTTTATATATTTTCTAATATTTTTGTGATCTTTCTGTATTTTTTGCATATTTTTATATATTTTTAAAATAGAAAATATCCCAAAACAAGGAATAAATAAATAGGCTGAATCGAAATGAAGATTAAAAATAACAAATATGGTTCAACATTCTTCAAATCAATTTTAATAGATAAATAATAATATAAAGAAAATATAAAATAAACATGATATTTTTGAAGTTTTTAAGAAATTTTTAGATTTTTATAAAAGCTTTTGGTTTTTTATAATTTTTAAGAGTCTTCTTTTTCTATTTCAGGGTTTCGACTTTTCGAGTTGGAAAATACTTAAATAAATAAATTATTTTTTAGATTTTTTCAAAATGTATTTATATTTTTGGTATTTTATAAGCTAAACATGGAAACATGTTCTTATTTTGATTTTTGATAAATAGTTAAAATGCCAAAATAAAAATAAGGCATGAAAGTGCATATTGGTAGGTGATGAAGCCACATTTTGTCATCTTTATTCTATCATTTTGGCATAAAAACCCTAGCAAATGCGTGTGAATACCCTTAATTTCCATATCTTAGCATTTATGCATGTGCATGTAATTAGTGTATAAAACACTGTAATTAAAGCCAAAATTATAGAATAAATAAAAGAAAAGAAAAAGAATAAAATATTGTAAATATTTTATGACCCGAAACCCCGAAACCTAGGCATCTCGATGAATAGGTCGACAAGGAATAAAGTAGGGGGAGATAAGGGTTAAAATACAGTAAAAATACCTATTCTTTTAATTCATTCTTTATTCATTTTGGGACCTATTTTTGGTTCCACTTTTTATACCTCAAATAAATGAACTTTGTACATGGAAGTTGTAGATAATTAAATAAATAAAAATACAAAATTGATTTCACTGAAAAATAGTACACAGATAAAAAGTTATGGTCTGAATAAAATTCCAGAACTCTAACTTCCCATACCTGTATCTTGTAAATAAAAACTCGAAATATACCAAATTCACCTTTAATTGTATATATCGTAAAATAATCTATTTAATGGAGGTGGTTTTGTATTTTTCGGAGCTACGGTTTGAAAGTTGAGTTTTGGACCCTACTTGTATAATTATACTGATTAAAATATTCAATTTATTATTTGTCCATTATTTTTATAATTTTATATTTTTATAATTGTAAACATTATTTATAATATAGATGTACATTAAAATCAGAATAAAAATGAAAAAGGAATTCAAATAAAAATACTTGTATATTTATCATACATAGGTATAGAACCTATATACATACCTATATTAATACTACTTGTATTTTGTTAAGTGTATAAAATATTTCAAAAAAATAAAATAAAAATATATTTATGTGTATAAAAGTATTTTATAATTTTATAAAATAATAAACAAAAATAAAGAAATTAAAATCACAAAATAAAAATAAATTAATAAAATATACAGACAAAATACATATATAGGCTATAAAAAGTAACTTATAAAACTATACCTCATAAAATTAATTCAAAATCATCATAAAATAGTTTATAAAATAATAAATATTTTTTATTAAATAACCTAAAATTAAATAAATCATTTACTAATTTTACAAAACTTTTTCCCAGAGTTTTTCCTGGTTGGTCCACGTGGACCAACCAAGAGGGTCCGAGAGTTGACTGGCGGGTCAACTCTCTGACCCGCCCCCTGTGGCTCTGACAGCTGGGGTTTTCCCCTCGATTCTCCCGAATTTTGGAGACCACCCCTGTGCTCTTTTCATGTCGCGGCCTTCATGAGATCTCTTCCTCGATAAGTGGTTATACACGCCCAAGGTTCACCTCGGGGCGTGGATTGCTGCATCGAGCTGGCACCATCGATCTAGGAGCCTCACCAGTCAACCCTACAAAATTACCTCCCTGTCTTCCATTCGAATTTGAACCCCACTTTTTGGTCCCGTTTCCTCCCCTTCCTTGCTCCTTAGATCGTCGGAGGTGACATCTCCTATTTGAGCCATCCAAGGCAGAGATCCGACGAGGATCTGGGCATTCCACCACCTCCAGCTACACCCCACCGTCGAGGTACTTCAACCTCTGGCCTGGTCCTTTGAGGTATCCATTTCCCTCATTTTCTTTCACCTTCTTATTCCCCGTAGTCGTAGCTTCTCGCATCCACCTTCATTTCCTATTTTCATCGATCAATTCCCTCCATCGAAACCTCCATCGGAGCGCACCTCCGGCGAGCCTCCACCACGACGTTCACGCCAACTTTCGCGCCACCGCGGGGTCGGGGCAGTTTGCCCCTGACACCTTCACCCTTTTCTTGCAGGTCTTGAACCACATAGCATACTTGGCGCTTGTTTTGCGCATTCGTCGGAAGCACCTGGAGTACCCAAGCTCCGCCGTCCCCGTGTGAGCGCTCTGGCCATCGCCGGACCTTTTTGGAGCTGCCATCATCAAGAGGAGGACCGCAGGAGCTCGTCGGCCTATTTTGAGAGCGTCAATAGCCACGGAGGAGGTGGAGCAAGGCTGGGGAAGTTCGCCGGCGAGGGTCTTCTTCCCCGTTCTTCGTCTTCACTTTGCAGTCGTTCGATCGAAGGCCTTCGCCCATGCGAGTAGCAGCAGTTGGATCACCTACGCCATCAGCCGTCGATCTCACTTTGATGATCTGATCTCAGCTGTTGCAGCCGAACCATCATCGCGCGTCGAGGGTGCGCCACGCGTCAAGTGGACGGTCCACAGCCGTTCGATCCGCCCAGGCGTGGGAATTTTGTAAGGACACCTCGCCAGTTTTTGTAATTATTATCTAACATATAAACATTCATCTGCCGTGTATTGAGTTTTGTAATATTTGCAAACAAGCCCCCGCACTTTTACTATTTGCAAATAGGTCCTGGCCACGTCACCTCACGTGACCAGTTCACGTGAGGCGCGTGTATTTTGCACAGGACCCCTTCAGGGGTTTAGTATTTCGCTTTAGTCCCAGAACTTTGATATTAAGTGTAAACTTTTGGGGATAATTGCATGCGAGCCCCTGGGAGTTTTTGGATATTACATTTATACCCTTCCCAAGCGCGTGCCAGTCACGCGCCCTGGTGGGTATTTTGCAGGAGTACCCTCCCGGGTTTGGATATTTGTACTTGGTCCATTAAATTGAATATTCAATGTTATATTTTGTTGGAAAATTGCAGTACAACCCTTGGATGTTTGTTTATTTGTGTAATACCCTTGTCAGGACTTGTATTTTTGTGTGCTTTGTCTATTTATTTCTCGCATCATTTCAAATCGAAAAATTCCCAAAAATTCATTCTAAGCTCCTGTTAACTTGCTTGTTCACTCCATAATTTTTCATTTCATTTTTGTTGCATTTTTATATTTATTAAAAATAAAAAACATGCAATTTTCCTACTGTTTGCATCAGAAAATCCATAAAAATTATAAAAACGTTTTGAAAATTCCAAAAAAATTATATTTTGTGTGTTTTATCATCTATTAGTGTCAGTCCAAAAACCACAAAAAATTTAAAAAGAAAAACCTTAAAAATTAGAAAACCCCTAAAAACTTCATAAAAATCTATAAAATCATAGAAAATTCAGAAAAATATAAGCTCAGTGCATGTTGTTTCCCTATTTTCTTATCTTTATTCTAAAATTAGTTTGAGAAAATTTTGTGGCTGTTTGCTATTTTTCATTCCCATTTTAATCTCGGCCAGAACATTTATTCATTGTTTTCTTATATTTTGACTTTTAAAAATACCAAAAACATTTAGAAAACCCCCCAAAAAATCACAAAAACAGTAAAAAAAATTATAAAAAGACCAAAAACATTTCATTCCCTAATTTTTGACTTTTTTTACTGATTTTTATAAATACTTTATCTCCTCTTTCCTTATATTGTACATATATTCTATCATTGAAAAAGAAAATAAAAAAATATAAAATATAAAAAGAAAATACAAAATCAGTAAAAAGAAAACCAAAACACAAAAATTAAAAACTAAAAATAAAATAAAAAATATATAAAAATTAAAAACCCACAAAAACTTTTGCATAGTGTAGACATTGATCACAATCACATCACATTTTGCACTTAGCTTGATCTATCCTGCCTTGCTCTCTGTGTTCGAACTCTCTACATACTTGCTTCTATACATCTTTTATGTAAAGTTAAAAATAAATTTGACTCCACATTATTTGTCATTGTTTGATATTTAACTGTGGGTTCATTGTTGATTAAATACGGGATTTTGTAGTGGTCAATACATCGACTGCTGATTCGCTTTGTGGATCAATACGACTGCTCTCAATCTCTGCATTTATCAGTAGGCACCTAACCCTATTTCTGCATATATTTTTGAACACGGATGCTATATTTAGTAAATAGAAGAAATTCATAAAAATAAAAGTACTAATGAGGGCATATTTGCAACTAAAATAAATATAAGGGTTCATATGCAAATGTGCCAAAATATACGACTAATATTCACATTTAATGGATTAAATTTAAATACAAAAACCACCAAGGATGTACATGCAATTTTCCCAACTCACATAGGACGATACATGAGATGAGCTGGACTGGTCCTAATTGTAATTTTGATAAACTCAAAGGCCTTTATGCATAATGTCCAAATTATTTTCACTATGTGTTTTATCTACAAGACTATTAAATAAATATAAAAATAGGTGGGAAGAGATATGCAATTTACCCCAACCGACGCATTGATGGACGATTCGGTACGCCTCACTTACCCAAGTAGACGGCTTAGATCATCTAATGACGTTTCGCGCTGAACGGTCGAGATTAGATCTTAGATGAGATCTGACGGCTGATTGCTGGACGCATCCAATGGTGCCTATTCACTTGATGCCGTGGCTTGATCGGACGACTCAGAGTCATGCTGGAAGAACGCGTGAATAACGTGAGCTGGATGACCTTCAATCGGTCGAATCTAGCTCATCCGGTTCCAATCTATCTGAAGGACTCGTGACGATCATGGATTGATCCACAGTTGCTGGAAGGCGCAAATGCGTTCGGGACTCATCGGTGGAGGCCTGGAGCTCTCAGCTACCTGGAGGTTGTTCAAAGGCTTCGACTGGGGCTCAGACACCCCCTTCCGGTCCTACAAAAGTGCTGAAACACAAGGCTATGCGAAGGCGAAGGGATCCGTGTTATTATTGAGTGGGATCAATGATTGGAGGAAGGTGGCGGCGATTCTCGGTGAAGGGTGGAGGAGGCGGACCTTGATTCACAGAACCACTGGGGGTCTGGTTGGTCAAATGGATTTGGGAGGTGGAGAAGGTGCTGAAGAATGTGTGGAGATGGTCTTGGATGGTCAGAACAATGGATTTGACGACGAAAACATGGCCGGAACTCTAGAGCTTCGACAAGGGCATTACACTAATTTACGTAAACTCATTAACTAAAAGAAAAACTAAATGCAGAAAACAAAATACGTGAACCAAATCTACCTAGAATTGTAAGGTGTGCAGCTCTTATACCTAGCCAGAGGACTAGGGAGCAGGGTGGTCGGAGAACCATCGGGGTGCACCTCCTCCTCCTTAAGCCGTTCCAACTCCTCAAGGGAACTCCCCCTGTCATCGGGATTCATGCTAGACCAAGTACAACGGGCTTAGGGGCTCGAAACACGACTAAAGAGGAAGAGGAAGGTCCTTATTTATGAACACGACGAGGCACCCTTGTTGACATATATATTGGAGCTAATCGAAGCTATGTACAAGCAATCCAAGGAGTTGGCGAGTTTCCTGAATGGTCAATGATAAAAAATGGTGAAGGGATCAAGGACGAAGGATTGATGGAACGTCAGGGAAAAATCGAATAAGAAGGGACACTCGAGACTCTAATAGAAGTCAGAACGAAAGATGGGGAGTTGACTGGGGGTCAACATCCCTGCAATGTAATTAGGCCGCGTAGGATACTACATGACAAATTAGTCTTCTTTATTTGAAAATAATTAATTAAATATAATAAATGATTTTATTGATTTTTAGTAAAAAATAATTTTTATTATTTTATGTAATATTTTGATATAATTTTCATTTATTTTTCGGGTTTGTTAATTACAAGTTAAGTTTTAAGGCTTCATTTATAGGTATATTCATCTACATTTCGGGTATAATTTTTATTTTGTATTTTTGATCTTTATTATTGTATTATCTTATTTTATAAAATTGTACCTTTTTTTATATACATAAATATTTTTTATTATATTTTTATGATGTAATATTTACACTTAAATAAATAGGTATACTTATTATATACGTATATGTGTTGTATATTCATCTGTGCATTTTAGTATATTATTTTTTTTGTATTTTATTCATGGTTTTATTATATTTTAAATATGTACAAGTGTTATAAATAATATTTACAATATTTTTAAAATATAAATTTATAAAAAGAATAAAGAACAAAGAAAATAAATATTTTATATATGTTAACTATACAGTAGGGATCCAAAACCTACCTTTCACACCTTAACTCCAAAAATATGAAACCACCTTCATTAAATAGATTATTAAAATTTACATACAGCTGAAGGAGATTTTGATATACTTTAAGTTTTTATTTAGGAGATACAAGTCTAGGAAGGTGTGATTTTGGATTCTTATTTAGGTAAAAGTACATTGTATATTATTTTTGTGCAAACTCAATTTTATATTTTTCTATACATTATTCTCTATAACTTTCATGTATAAATTTTATTTATTTGATGAATAAATAGTAAAGAATAAAATAAGTCCCAAAAATACATTATTGATGGATGAAAGAATGGAATTTTATTGTATCATTAGTTCTTATCTCCTCGTACTTTATATCGACCAAATCAATTCTTTACTTGGTCTCAAGGTTTAGGATCATAATTATTCCTTATTATTTTTTCTTCTTTTCTTTCCTTTGTTCTATAATTTTGGCATTAAAAATAATATTTTATATATAATGAATAGAATAAATAATGAATGTTAATTTATAAATAACAATGCTATTTTCATGCATTGGCTAGGATTTTTAAGGCTGAAATGATAGAATAATTGTGATGAAACGGGGATTCATCAAGCACCAGTTTTAGCAAAAAAATCTAATTTCAAATCTTTGCACCTCAACCACGCTATCATTGAAATCCTTGTAAACAACCACTCAAACACTATTTCTACCACACTCTTTACATGAATACCATACTTTAATGCCTGCCTTCTCGATCTCCATTACTTTCTCTTCAATCAATTTTGTCTCTTGGAGCCATAGTATCATAATCTTCCTTCTTTCGATCATATCTACTATCTCCATCGATTTGCCAGTCAAAGTACCGGTATTCCAACTACCTATCCTCAACTTCTTATGCAATCTCTTTTGGACAAAATTCTTTACTCGCATGTGTCCATCATGCGAGAACCCTTGCAAATTCTGGACTACATATGGGCAACGATGCAACGGAGAAAATGCATGTTTAAAACATACCCATATAAACTTCTTTGTCTCACAAATTTACCCATATGTTTGTGTACCTTTCGGGGGTATTTTTGTAGCATACAGAAAAGTCCACATGTATTTTTTACAAACACGAATGATACTTTTGCTAAAAAGATAAGTTTAGATGGTTATTTTTGCAAATACAAAATTTGCATGTCTATTCATGTAAAATCACATATTTAAAGCATTATTTATGCATAAAATCCCAATGATAAAATCCATCCAAAACAAACCACACCAGAATCTGTATCCCGAAGATCACTTTATCAACTAGACCCCTTCACGGATGACAGAGTAATTCAATCACCAATCCAATCCCAACTAATTTTCCCTCCAAGTTCCCACCCATTTAGGACTCCCTTGCCAACCGCGTACGTGTGCTACAAGCCTAAAACGGCACCTGACCCGAACCAAACAGATCCCACGCCACAACACAAGCCCGTTTAGGCCGAACCCAACCCAAGCCGAGCGAGACCAATCAACCAATCCGGTCACCCCCACAAAACCCTAACCCAACGCACCCCCCCTATAAAATCCTCCCGATCTCCCCGTTTCTTCAAACCCTACGCCGTCTCCCTTCCCCGGATCCCCGCCTACCTCGAGCTCGAGCAGCAGCGGCAGCAATGGCGGACACCTTGGTCCTGAAGGGCGTCATGAAGGGGCACACGGACATGGTCACGGCCATCGCTGCCCCCATCGACAACTCCGACATGGTGGTATCCTCCTCCCGCGACAAGTCCGTCCTCGTCTGGGACCTCTCCCCCCGCGACGTTTCCCACGCCACCAGCGACACCCCTATCTACGGACTCCCCCGCCGCCGCCTCACCGGCCATTCCCACTTCGTCCAGGACGTCGTTCTCTCCTCCGACGGTCAGTTCGCCCTCTCCGGCTCCTGGGACGCCGAGCTCCGTCTCTGGGACCTCAATACCGGCGTCACCACCCGCCGCTTTGTCGGTCACTCCAAGGACGTCCTCTCCGTTGCCTTTTCCGTTGACAATCGCCAAATCGTCTCCGCCTCCCGCGACCGCACCATCAAGCTCTGGAACACCCTCGGCGAGTGCAAGTACACCATCCAGGACGCCGACTCTCACACCAATTGGGTCAGCTGCGTGCGCTTCAGCCCTAATGCCCTTATTCCCACCATCGTGTCCGGTTCTTGGGACCGGACCGTTAAAGTCTGGAACCTGACCAACTGCAAGATCCGATGCACCCTGACGGGCCACGCCGGGTATGTTAACACCGTTGCGGTTAGCCCCGACGGGTCTCTGTGCGCTAGCGGCGGCAAGGATGGGGTGACCCTGCTTTGGGATCTTGCGGAGGGCAAGAGGCTCTACTCACTCGATGCCGGGTCTATCATCCATGCTCTCTGCTTTAGCCCCAACAGGTACTGGCTCTGTGCCGCCACACAGGACAGCGTTAAGATCTGGGATCTCGAGAGCAAGTCTGTCGTGCAGGACCTCAAGCCGGAGGCCACCGCCAACAAGAATCAGGTACTGTTTGTGTTGACTATCTATTTGATGGATGAATGCTTGTTTCAGATTATCGTCCCTTCCATATATTTGTTGTCATTGATTTTTTTGGAAAATTATTTTTTGTTCTAATCCAATTAATTTTCTGCAAATGAAAACGCGCACATGGAAGTTGATAAACCTTGAATTTTTAGAATGCTCCCTAATATTGCATGTTTATTATAATAACAACCGTATCTTTATTTGGACTTTGAAAAAATCTTGCCGTCTTAGATATCTGATTTGCAGTATATTTAGAAGAATGTAAATCACATACTTCGATATTTTTTACAAAATTTAACACATTTTAACGGTTTGGTTATGTTTTTCTTATCAGTATTTGTTGATCAAATGGTTGTCTCTGTGACAATGATATAAAATTCAAGGGTTCGCAATCAGAAGATTTATTTGGAAATCTTGATGTCCACTGTTTTGCTTAGCCTTTCTACCCTCCATTATTGCATATTTAATAATATTGAAAATAGCACAAGTACTTGTCTATATCTGGGGTAAGTGAGGGCTATTTGATCATCCATGACAGTCAATGTTGTCAAAGTATCCTCTTCTGTAACACCTCCTACTGCCAGGCTGTGCAAAGAAGGCAGTTTGATTTAATTGACAAGTTAGTTGCCCCTGAAACATATAGTGGCCTGGTTTAATAACATGGATTTGATAATTGATTAGTTGTGACTGCCATACAGCAGGGATTTCTTTGCTTTTAATTTTTTCTTCTTATGCTTGTTTCATTACATCCTAAAATGTTTTTAGATTCGTGGTTGTTATGTTTTCAACACTCTTGAAATCTGGAAAATAAATCTGATTGAGTCCATCATTGTATTTGACTAGTTAATACCCAACTATATTCAGGAAATGCGTAGGGAGAAGTAGGCGTTTTGATCACTGGAGTTTTATTCTATAATTAACATTAACATCCTAACGGTTCTATCAGATGTGGATCTTTCTGTGCAATCATAGATCTATCCATATAAATATAGTTTTTCATCATGTATTCATGTATCAACATTATTATCTACAATATTAAGTATGCAAATTTTGATAGAAAAGGACATCATACTTGAATATGCATATTTTTATATTCATATACAGCAAATTGTTTTGACGATGTGTATTAAAATCGTGACAAAAAGGTAACGACCAGATTGGTTAGGGAGATAGTTATTGTATATTTTATAATAGAAGCAAGTTATTTATGTTTATTTTTTATTGACTTTTTAATATCAGATATCAAAGTCTTGAAAAATTTATTTATAAACGTGCACGGGGAAAAATCATATTTATAACATATAATCTGTAGCATTCATGGCCTTAAATGTCGGATTTTGGTTTCATTTCGGTGACTGACTGATATGAAACCGAAGTTTCGATCATTTCGGTCGTTTTTTGAACTAAGGCCCCCAAATTTTGGTAGATATTGGGCATTTCAGTTGAATTTCGTTTACCCACTGAAATCGAAATTCGTTTGAATTTCGACGAAACTTGAGGCCATGGTAGCATTAGATTTGATCATAAAACTGAGAGATTAAGAATATTACTTTATGCTAGCTTATTTGTTATATACTAATGTTTATCACATTCATGCATGTATCTATATCAGGGCTAACATATATATGCTGTCATTAGGCATGCTTCTTATTATATCATATCTTATAATGCTCATTAGTTATACCTATTATAAACACACTATGTCCACAATTTATAATGTTTAAATGGGAAAAGTCATTGGGTGACTAGGTGATACGGTAGTGTGCTGGGAAATGAGTCTTATCTGATTGATTACTCCCTCAGATATGTGGATGTTGATTCATTAGGATCTCGTCTGCCCTGATAGTTTGAGGTGATACTATTAATTTTTATTTGCTAGTATTTTACTCTTGAAATATTACCTGTAACTATACGTTCTATATAAATTGAATTTTATTTTTTGGTCCATAGCGTAATCAAGATCTGAGTTGCGTCTACATATATCATTGGCTAGATTTATTACCATGGAGAGTGTGGTCATGTTGATCCTAGCTTTTCATTCCAGTGATCATTAACCACCTCAATGGTAGTGAGCAAATGCAAGAAGTCTCTCATATTCACTGGACATTGAATTGAAATCATTGTCCTCATGAAATTGCTACACAATTGTGTATATAGTATGCTTGTTAAATGGTGAATATACACGAATATATAATGTCTACTGTTGGAATATAGTTAAAAATCATTTACTTGCTTGAGGTAGTCGGGCACTGGTGACTGGTTATCTTGCAAATATTGTCTCAAGTGCTGAATTCCCTCTCTACAACACAGATTATTGCTGATCATGCATAGTCATGCATTTGCTTAATACACTTGGTAACTTGACATGCATAGAGTAACAGGCAAAGACCTTGCTAGTAACCTTAGTAACCTTTTCCATTTAAAGTTGGGTGACAGATGGTTTATTCCACCTATTACATTTTATTCGGTCAATGCTATTGGGTTTACTGGTTCATATTGAACAATACAATTCTTACATCTATATATCATCATCTTTTGTGATTGGTATCTTATATAGATAGTTTACACCAAGGCCCTAAATGTCGGTTTCGGTCACCATTTCGGTATCGACTAAAACAGAATTTCGGTGGAATTTCAACCAAACTTTCGGTCATTTCGGTCATTTTTTGTACTAGGACCTCCATATTTCGGTCATTTTGATTGAATCTCGATTTCGACTGGATATCGATATTCAACAGAAATTCGACCGAATTTCGATGAATTTTGAGGCCATGGTTTACACATCATTGAGCCCAATAGAATGTCATGAAACCACTGACCTTTTTTACTTAAAGTTGGTCGGCCAGCTGGTTTTATTTTCACCTATTACAGATCATTTGTGTAATACTATTGGGCTTTGATAGAAAAATACCGGGCTTAGATCTAAACCATATTGTTTCTCGTGACTGAGTAATGATCTAGAAATTTTACTAATCTAGTTTGCCCTAATGAATTAATAATGAGTCTGTCTCTGAGTTCTACTGAGCCTGAGCATCAGTCCGAGTCAATCAAACCTTTTGACGTCTGTGTTCTTCTGGTGATTGCTGTGATATTAATATAATTGTTTAACGTCCTGCAGTTAAGGCCTTAAATGTCGGTTTCGATCACCATTTCGGTACCGACCAAAACAGAATTTTGATGGAATTTTGGTGGAATTTCAACCGAAATTTCGGTCATTTTTTGTACTAGGACCCACATATTTCGGTCATTTCGGTCGAATTTTGATTTCGATTGGATATTGATATTCGACAAAAATTTGATCGAATTTTGCTGAAATTTGAGGCCATGCCTGCAGTCACGGTAGCCATGATGGCTCCTTGATAGAACAACAATGACCTTCTTTTCCTCTTAAGTTGCTTCAATGAGATTCATTTGTTGCTTCTGATATCATCATAATTTTGAGTCTGATCTTATACTGCTATCATCTCCGTACTTGACTGTAATTATTGGCCACTCCAAGTTTGTAGTTTGCTTTGGGGTTTAGATTATAAGTTTTACATGGGGGGGGGGGCTTGCCTTGCTATATACTGGTTTGAGTCTAGTTCAAACTCACTTGAGCCTGAGCCAATCTTGACTTATCAAGTTTGCAGTCTTGTTAGTTGTGATTTGTTTGTTGAAGTTTTAGTTAGGCTTGGCACTGTTTGTTATGCTTTGTAGACGTTTCATTCTTTCTTCTGGCATTATTTGAGTTGAGTTTACATGTCCTTGTCTAAATGCGCGTCTAGCAGCTGTATTATCCCATAAATTGATCTTTAATGTAGTGCCTTCCCTTGATTGTCTCCTTGTCGTTTTGCTTCATTTTTGATATACATATATCACCTGGCTTTACATTTGAACTTCTTCAATGTTCTAATTTGTAGTTATGCAGTGACACTAGGTGATTAATAAATTGACCATTTCATGGTTTTTGAATGTTAATTTTCGCGTTGCTGCAGATTCAATGGGAATTGTCTCTTTTTCCCTTTTAGTTATCACAATACTCTGATATTTATGCAGTATCTTATGATCTCGATTTCAATATATGATGCTACAATTTTTCTAGTTTCTCTATAGTATCAAGTTTTATTTTGTTCTTATTTACTTGAAACTTTCTTTTCTTGTTTGATTTAGATTGCTGTATGTTAATTTTCATCATCATATATTAACAATATTCAATTTCACTCCCTTTGCAGAAGATGCTTTACTGCACCAGTTTGAGTTGGAGCTCTGATGGTAGCACTTTGTTCACCGGCTACACTGATGGCGTCATCAGGGTGTGGGGAATCAACCGAGCTTATTAGAGCTGAGCATTCTAGGAAGTCCTTTTTGCCATATTTATTTTGCTCTGAATTTGGCTTTTGGCTACTTTCGTGGTTAATTATGTTAGACCTAAGAAAAGATTGTGCCTTGCACTGTCTTTGGCATATTTTATTTGAAACCTTTTTGAAGATTTCATTCTCCTATAAAATATTCTAAACTAAATTTGCGGCTCTTCGAATGGTCGATCTTTCCTCCCTTCAAAATTTAAAATTGTCAATTGGCATCCAGCTCCAGAGCAGCTTGTGACTTGATTTCTTTATCTATAATATTTTTTTATTGGATATGAGGATTAGTTACTTTAGAGTATTTTTAATAAAAGTTTGTTCCCTGTCTCTAATCCAACTTGAATTGCAATTGCTAATCTTAGTTTTGCGTCTGAACTTTGTTCTATTGAAGTTGTTCATGATTTGGATGGTTTTTTGTTTCTGGTCTCGTATCTCTTGGATTAAATATGTTTCGATAAGTGCCGTGCAAATTTTTTTTCATGGGTGACCTGCCATTTGGATTTGGTTTAATTTTAAATAAACGAAGACGTCCCTCCCTCAATTGTGCTCTTTTTTACCATGTTATTTGTGTTGCGTAAATGAACCCATAATTAGGAGGTGAATTTGGATGCTAATGGTTGCATGGGATCCGTTGGCAAGGAATGAGTTGATATGTAGAATCCTCAAGCATTGTCGATAACCATGGCATCGTTAAGCTTTGTGATTCCCAACATCACCTGTTCCCATAGTTGAAGGGCATGATATGCAGATGAAGAGTTATCACTTATCATGATCGATTGCTCAGTCAATGCAACTATCATCATCAAGGCCCTCAACGTTATAATACCAACGTTTATGATGCGTAATCTAAGGTAGACAAAGTCATTGATGTATACATTGTTTATCATTGATGCATCAAATGCACTTGGGTGTGAACCTGTACTCACATTAAACATGTAAAAATGCACTTGGAGTGGGAGGAAGCGTGACTATAAATGCAGGGGTCCAGTGCTGCGGGCGGTTACGTAGGTGGTGGCCTACGGTGTTCTCGAGCTGTTCGGGGTGTTGTTCCATGGATGTCTCCGCAGCTTAATACCAGTCTATTGTTCCTATGATTTCTTGTCCCTTTGATGTTATCTATGTCTGCAACACACAAGTCCTTGTTGTGTACAGTTATCATATGGGTAGAATTAAGGGATATTTACACCCATAACCCTGAGTAATATGGTAATTACCCCAGAAACCCTCGATATATCATAATTACATGAGTAACCCTGAATAATTCTTAACTCTTACATGACATAACCCTGTGTTATGTTCCGTTTAGCATGACCGTTATAGTTGACGGTTTCCGTGAGAAAAAGATGAAATTACCCCCAATGCTCATTTTTATTTACAAATCATGCTATTTCATAATAGTATTAACTCAACCAACATTATGCTGCTGACACTATCGAGGCAGGAGCTGCAGGTCGACGAGTTCGCATACGCGGTCGGAAACGGAGCCTGGGTGAAGGCGAGGAAGTCGCCTGCCGAAGGCGTGGAGGAGGAGACGCCCACCTCCAGCCCAGGCTCCCTCCAGCCTTGAGTCCGACCCCCGCCTCTCTCCAGCCGAGGCCAGCCTCGAACTCCCCCCACCCTGCGCGCACCTCCGATCCGAGCTCCCCCGACCCCCTCCCACCACTCCCTCCCGAGCTCGCCCCCCACCCACCGACCCTCTGCCCACCTCCATCCCAGGTTCGGCCCCGAGCCCTCGCGACCCCCGTCCACCCTCTCCCGACGAGATCCCCCGACCCTCCATCCCAGGTCGCCTCCCCCCGACCCCCTCACCCGCCGACCCGAGCTCCATCCCAGGCCAGCTCCAAGCGCCACCCAACCCCTTCCCACCTCCGACCCGAGCTCTCCCTCCCACCGCCTGACCCCCTCCTCCTGCCGCCACTGTCGCTTGGAACCCCCCTGCCTCTGCCATGCAAGCTCCTATACACGGCACCACCACTTGGAAACCCGACCCCCGCCTCTGCTAACCCCTCCCCCCTGTCGCATGTAACTACCCACTGCAAAGCCCCTACCCGTAGAGCCGCCGTCTGCAAATCCGAACAACCCCTCCCCCCCTTGCCTCTGCAAACCCCTCCCCCCGTGGCCTGGGACCCCACCCCCTGCAAGCCCCTACCCGCAGAGCCGCCGCCTGCAAACCCGACCTACTGCCTCTGCTAACCCCTCCCCCCCGTCGCCTGGAACCAGCCTCTCTACAAGCTCCTACCCGCGACATCGTCGATCACCCTTCAATCATCGCAATCACCTCGTCCTCTGGCAGTCGAAGTCCCGCAGCCAGAACCCACCCGGAACTCCGCCCTCGGTCAATCGCCATGCCTCTCCTCCCATAGCCATCATCCTCCCTCCTACAAAATTCTTTTCCTTTTTTTAAGTTCGATTAATTCGAACCGTTAGATTTTGTATTGGTTAGATTAACTCATCCATATGGTTGAGTTAATGGGTTAAACTAACGGAAGGTTATGTGTGTAAAACGGAGCATTTATTCAAGGTCCTCGGTGTAATTCGTGTTTATAGAGGGTTTCCCTAGAATTAATATGAGATCGATCTGTCATGATTTTGTTTGATCTCTTGATTCTTGTGAGGACGTCAAAGGAATCTTGGTTGGATCTTCAAGTTCTTAGCTTTACTTTTGTATGATATGGAGCAAGTATTTGTCAACCCTTGGTCGCCACCTCCTCTTCTAACGCTATTGCCTCCTCCCTCTCGAGCCTCTGCCACCTTCTTCCTCCCTCCCCCATCGTTTACCCCCTCTCCGAGATCTGCTCTGCCACCAACAACTTCCTCTCCAACCGCCTCTCTTTCCCCCTTGTCCTGGTGCTGCACACTGCCACAAGACTTTGTCAGCTTCCAGCACGACCTCCATGGTGGAGATCCCTCCCGCCTCCCAACCTTCCTTTCCTCTATCTCTTGCAGCCATCACACCAGCCCTCTACAGGGCTCCGTCGAGAGCTGGAGGGGGTGACGGAGCCGTATCGAGGGAGTAACAGAGGGGGCAGCGTAGTCGTGTCGAGGGAGCATCGGAGAGCCACATTGAGGGAGCAACAAAGAGGGCGGCGAAGGGTGCGGCAGAGTCGTGTCCAGGGTTGGAGGGGGCGTCATAGTCGTGTGGAGGGAGCAATGGAGGATGCAGCAGAGGGGGTGGCAAAGCCGCGTCGATGGCTGGAGGAGGCAACGTTGAGGGTTGGACAGGGCGGAGGGATTGGGGTGGGGAAGGAGGGGGAGATGTGATTCGGCAGGCTGGGATTTGGTGGGGGTTTTATTTTTTTTATTCTTTTGAATTAAGTTTAACCTTTAGATTGATGACATGTTAGATTAAATCAAATGTCTGGTTTAATTAAAATAACTCAAAGGTCATGCTGAGTTAATATACTAAAGTAAGGGGAGGTTATGGGCGTAGGACGGTGCATTTACGTGTTTTTTTTGTGCAATTATGAATTATCGAGGATTTCTAGAGTAATTACGAAAGTACTCAAGGTTATGAATGTAAATATCCCTTAAACTTTTCATTTTTGACATGTGAATCAGCTCTGAATTTAATAAAATTTATATAGTTCATTATCTTCGGATCGAAATAAATTCAATTTTGACATAAATCAATTGACGATAATGTTCCAATGAACAACTTTAAACGGCAAAGTATTGATAACTTTCTAAACTTCATAGCCATTCAGTAGGTGATTAATTAAGGTAACTCAGTATCTTTTGGAAAGTTTAACCATGGTGATTCCAATGACACTGCTTAGGTCTAAACAGAGTTTTGAACAATGTGGGTTTAGCTTTTAAAGTTTGCATAAACTCCAAAAGAAGTCTTATTGGCACAAAATCAATTTCACAAAACAAATGCTTTCCCATATAACTCAAGACGCACTAGTATATATGGGGTAATTTACTAAATAAAGGTTATACATGGATCCTACTTACGATTAATGATTAATCTCGGTTATGCTGATCATATCTAGGAGCCTTAATCACTTATTTTTATTGCGATGAGTATTAAAAAAAGTAGAATATATGAGTTAGGCAAGCAAGCCATGGGATTATCAAATGAGGATCGATGCCGCAATTCCAAACCTAGATGGTACGTGATAGCCATGGCTATGGCTATGAGCATACGACATGTGCAACATGTGGTATTATCTTACCATATGATGAAACGACCACATATACCTTGAGACACGATGGAACTACTTACTTTTAAACATCTCAAACAACTGTCTCCTTGAGGATGGCGACTTTCTTTATAGCATTATTGCATGTTTAAAGATTTATCAGAAAATTAGGATGAATAGTTAACACATGAGTATTCAAAAAGAGGAACAAGTCTTAAAAGCACATTCAATTGATTCCATAGAGAGGTTAAAATTAGGAAAGAATGTATACCAAGAGTTCTTGGAATCCCTTATAGATTCTTTATAGGTCCTGAGCTAACCATAACCCCCAAAACATGAAAGCTAAGATAATTCAAAAAATGAATTCCTATTTGAAGAGTCAATAGCTGCATGAACAAGCTCAGACCAAGCCTTTCATTTTGGATCGGAATTGAGATTTTCCTTGGGAGGTATCCTATCGAAATTGGAATGTTAATAATAAACGATTCATGCATAAGAAAATGTTTTCTGTTTATTCGGATGCTATACCAATGAGATAGGAATATAGGAAGGAAAAAGACAATAATAGAAGAACTCATATTCCAAATGAACAATTTCAAACTTGAAAAGGATCTTTTTCATTCTCAAAGAATAAGGGCAATCAGATTGATATAAAAAGATCATTTGTTCTTATTCTAAGATCCTAATTTTATCAGCATATGTTTGGTAAAAAGAATAATATTCTTTTTTGATCATAATAAAAATGGAAAGCATTCAATTGGATCATGAAAACACTACTTGATCTTAGTTATTCTTGGGAATGGAGTGATAGAAGGGAGGACATTCTCAAAGGAGAAAAAGGTTTTGAAATTAGTTGATAGTTAAATTCTAGAATACACAATTTAAATATATATATAGTTTCTTTTGTAATGAAAGTAGAATTTCTAGTATGAGTACAAAATCCATCCAATTCGCTCCCATTAAAGGGGGAACACAACTTGAAAGGCAGTTCCTTCTGGTCGTTTTTTACCTGGATTTTAAACCCCCTTTAAATGGCACTTTGGACGGCTAATAGTAATGTCAATGATTATAATATATAGAAATGTCTACTGATCACGATATTGTTGAGATATTATTTATATTTTTAGATTTTTATGTACTCTCTTTTCTTTAGTCTCTATTATGTAATTTGATCAAACATGATTTCCTCTTATATAAGAGAACCCTAAAGCCCCATTATCAATTAATTTATTTGTTTCTCCGCATGGTATCGGAGTGACAACTGTACCGCCACTAGGCCTCCAAGGAGGCTATAATGCACCTCCATCGACCTCAAAGGGCACTCCTAGCGTTGGAGCACTAGGGCCACCACCCAAACCCTTGTGGGCTATCTTCGACGTCACCAATACCTTCAAAGGTCACACACACCATCGCTTGGCCCCCTTATGGCCTTCCTCACCATCGCAGCACAACACTTAGGCCTTCTAGGGCCTTTGCCATGATTGGGGGATCCATTGTGATTCAGCTCAATGCATTTTTCATGTTGTAGGGCCCTTTTTGGGTCTGACTTTGACTGGAGAAGAGTAATTTTAGATCTCTAGAGCAAAGTCCTTGTATGGATCTCGGATTGAAGGAGATGGTTGTATAAATCTACATGTACAACCAATGCAGTACAATCAGCGGTGTCTTGCTATGGATGGGGAGTTGTCCGCATTACAATCATGTGGCACATGAAGCATAGTTTCATCTCCTATAGGGGCATCTTTCATAGGATGCAAGTGTGTGTTCACTGTAAAGCATTAAGCAGATGACATCATAGATCGTTACAAGGCGAGGCTTGTGGCTCATGGGTTCACCCAGACGTATGGGTGGACTATCATGGTACTTTCTTTTCTGGGGCTCGTCATTCTATACTGTAGATCCTTCTTTCTGTTGTAGTGACACATGACCAGACCTTATATCAACTTGATGTAAAGAATGTATTTCTTTATGGTGACTTGCAGGTGGAAGTCTATATGCAGTCACTGTTAGAGTTCGCTGCTAAGTGTAGTGTCTTATGGTATGTAGACTTCATAAGGCTATCTAAGGCCTTAAGAATAGTCCTAGAGCATGGTTTCAGAAGATTTAGAACTTGATAGAGCAACAAGGGTTCATGAGATTGACTACAAATCACTCACTCTTTGTTCAGAGGACTCAAAGAGGTACCATTTTTGTACTGGTCTATATTGATGATATTATTGTTACTGGGAACGATGTACATGGCATTCATGCAACTAAGGATTTCCTTGGTCAACATATTGTAACCAAGGACCTTGGTAATTTAAATTACTTCCTTGGATTTGAGTTTGCCGGGAACTAGGGGTCCTGTTATGATCCAAAGGAAGTATATTACATATATTCTCTCTGAGACATGCATGACAACTTGCGGGCTTGCCATTACTCCCATAGACTCGAGCATGAAGTTATATGATGATGTCACATAGAAGGTAGACAAGAAAAGGTACATGGAGCTTGTTGGAAAGCTCATATATGTGACCATCATCGGGCCATATATATCCTTTGCATTTAACAACTTGAGCCATTTCCTGGAGCGGCCTAGACATGCATACATGGATGCTGTCCATATGCTTTTGAGGTACTTGAAGACCTCTCCTAGTACTAGACTTTCATTTAGCAAATGAACATCCCATGCCATTGCAACATGCAGAGATGTAGTCTATGCGAGATGTCCTAAGGATGGAAAGTATACCTCAAGTTTTACACTGTTCATAAGGAGCTCCTTGGTATCATGCAAGAGCAATAAGCATACAACGGTTTCCATCTAGATAGGATGCTGCATTGTCAACAACCCTGCCTTCCATGAGAGGACCTAGCATATAGAGATCGATTGTTACTACACTCGTGGCATGATTCAGAAGGGTTTTATCTCCAGCTCTCACGTTGCCTAAGGGAACAAACAATAGATGTGTTCACCAATGCCTTATCAAGAGGGCTATTCCATAGATACTATTCCAAACTGAGCATGATTGATATGTATGCTCCATCTTGAGTGGAAGTATTAAGATATTATTTATCTTTTCATATTTTCATGTATTCTCTTTCTTTTCCGTCTCTTTTATGTACTTTGCTAAAACACGATTCTCTTCTTATATAAGAGAACCCTTGGGACTCATTATTAATTAATTCATTCGTTTCTCCATATATAAATTAAACATACAATGATTTATAAGTACAATGCTTGTTATGGATTAACTTATAAAAAAATTAGGAAAAAATGAATATTTGTGAATAATGTTGATATCATATGAAAATGAGTCATATAACTACTATGAATAATGACAGATCACAAAGGGAAATATGAAAGTGAATATTCGTGAATAATGTGAATATCATAATGTGAGAAACAATGAAACCCAAGAGGTACTCTGTTTATGATCGATAGGTAAAGCTCGATACTTGCCCACTTCAAGTAGTAAACTCAGAAAGGTTAGTTGTATATTGACCAGATTTGGTTACTTCTCATGTCTCAACACATACAGTGTGAAACAATGCAATCTCAACCAATATACATTATTATTTTCTAAATTTTTGTTAATACTATTACAAGCACAATATTATTTTTCATTTTTTGGATTTTATTGTGGCTATTTTTCTATTTATAAAGAAGAAAAATCCAATTCGGGAAGATTGAACCTAGAATACAGTAAGAAAATAATGATGATTGCAAAGTGAGAACACTTAAATGCTTCCCTTCTATCAACAAAATGAATTCATTTGAAGTAGAGTCTAAATGTGATGCAAACTATAAGAGAGAAATCTTAAACGAGAGTTCTAGCATGAAATTACAGATTTATTTGATTTTTGATAGCTACTAATAGTATTCGAAAGTATTTATATATTTGAACTAGATACGAAAACCAAAGAGAATGTAAGAAAACAAAATCTGAGCTAAGTCACACTTACATAATTCGCAAAAGAAAGGAAAATGTGCACGGACTGCTTGCGACCAAACAATGCACAAAGGAGGAAAATTGTGTACCCGTCGATTCCGATTGTTTGACCAAAACTTATTCCTCAAATAGTCAATTAAAGGTATGGACCAATATAATGTTAACTAAATCAAAGGCAATACTAAACCTATAACTTGTTTATGACATTCTTCTACAATTTCTCATGTTCTCTCCTCAGGTACAAGATTTTCGAAGAACTACGATTCTCCAATTTTGGTGTTCAGACCAACACCTAAGAGATGGTCTAATCCATGCATATGCTACATGCAAGGTTAATAAAAGAAGAAACAAAATTATATATAATGATTATATTATAATTAAGAAAAAAATAAAAAAATTATGAAACAATCGAAACAGAAGAAAAATCCTAGGAAAAGAATAAAAATACCTAGGATCCTCTAGCCAAACTTAACCATGTCTTCCTTGAAATGAATTCATGGTTCAATACATGATTTTAGGTCAATTTAAGTTGTACATGCTATACATGCTTTTAGGCCAATTTAAGTTTTATTTGTTATAGTTGTAAACTAAAAACACATCAAAACTAATAATCGTGCTTCTTATTTATACAAGCTTACTTGAATGCCTGTCTCAAGGAAGCAATTTGCAGGTTTTAAGTATACTTAGATTTGTTTAGGTGTTATATCTACATTTACTTAGATTTTATTCTAAATCATATTTATCTTGTACTGGGATTTATAAGTTTATACATTATTTTTATATGGATTTATATTTATGACATTTTTATGTGTTATAGATACTAATTTTTTATTTTTATTCAAATTACATATGCAAGTTTTAATGATTTTAAATTGATTTACATTTAATTTTTAAAGGTTTATGTATTATATTTCTAAACATTTTTTTAGTTTTTATTCACATGTAATAATCTTAAAATTAAAGGGACAATATTTTCGATTTTCTTGGTTATTTTCTTGAGTTAGTTTTGATATTTCTATGTTTTATATTTATTTTTATTGACATTTTAAGATGTTATCAAGTTTTTCAATGAATTTATAAGTCTTAAGATATGTAAATATTAACTAAAAATTTGTACTTTCTTTTTAATTTCAAAATATGAAAAATAATGTAAAAAAAATTATTGGTATTTTTATCTTTATCTTTATCTTTTTGATTGATTTTAAATGAATAATCTAGTTTAGGTATTTTAATTGATGTTATTTTTGGATTTTTACACATGATAAGTTCTATTAATATCTCAGATAATATTATTTTTTTGGTAATTTGCAGTGATTTTATATATAGGAACTTTTTAAGTAATAAATGATAGTTTGAAGTTTTTATCTCTTAGGAAGTAGCCATGTTAAAAAAATATGTTTTCGAGTTATTTAATAGCTATTATAGGGTTATTTTAGTTTTCAAGGATATTACATATTTCATTTACTAACAAAGATATTACATATTTAGTTCTAATAAATTTGAAAATATAAAGGCTTTTTAAAATTTTAGAAAGTGAATTGAAAAGGGTATAGAAAGGATTTAACATAAAATGAATCCTAATCTAACACCCATAGTTGATTTTTTTAGCATAAATAAGGAAAATAAAATCGAAACAAATATAAAAAATGTCCAAAACTTTAAATAAAAATGTAAAAAATGAGTCTATTCACACATAAACCCTTATAAAATTTCAAATGAAGAATGCAAAATGTTCTTATAAAAAATCAAATTACAGTGATGTTTTTATAGTTTGTACCATCTCTTTCAACTATCTGGCATGCGCCATTGCGAGTGGCAGTGCTCACATGAAATTCGACTAGCTATTAAAGCTACTCACGTGTCTAAAGCATCATCCAACAACTTACTAAACCACCTCATCTTCTTCCGAACATCATATGAAGGTTTTAACATATAAATAGCTTGAAATTTCTCTAATGATGGAGGTTCATCGATGCTGTACAACTTTAAATCAATCAAAATTGGAGGCTTATTGTACTATCGATAGATTTGAAAAAGCTCAGAACACCTTCTCGAATGCTTTATTTGTCAAATGGAATTAGATTAAATAAAAAAGATATCTGATTGTGTTCATATGTGTTATCTCACTGAATCAAATGCTATTAAAATGGGTTCTAAGTATGTGAGGCACCTATATAACACATGATATCAAAAACAAAGCTCAAAGAGACCCGATCTCCAATGGAAGGTTCAAACATGTGAAGGAATAGAGAATGAAGGTCATCAAGTGGATGAATTTAAAGAGGAATCATCAAATAATTAACGTATCATTTCAGCTGATTCAATTAAGGGAATAATTTGGATTATAATTGTTGAAGAAGACAATAATAAAAGAATAATATAACATAGGGGATAATTCATAAATTTTTGATGAAACAAAGAGAGAATGAAATGAAATCATTATAGTTAGGAAACTAGAATGGATACTAACACAATTACAATTATATTGGACTAGAAACATCGATGACTATAGCTTAGCCTATTATAGACTATAGCTTTGATGGAGATAAATGCCAGACACATGAACAACTTCAAATCATGCTTGAAGAAAAGGTGATCATGCCTCTGCTCAAGTCTAGATGACTCCTTGCATTTTTTTAATAGTAGACCCGATAATTTCAGAGATATGGTGCATGTCCCTTGGAATTTGAACCCGAGTCCTTTAAGGTGTAGGTACACTGCACTACCACTAGACCACTGCTTGGGTTCTGACTCCTTGCATCTTGCTGGATCCAACACTAGATCACGTTATTGCTGTTAGGAAGCACACTGGTCTCCGAAGCTTTAATGAGTGTGGAGACATGCTAATGATGAGTTGCATGGGATTGGAGGTGAAGGGACATATTTATAAATGATTGGATGGGCTTGATTGGTCAGCATGGGTTGTTGGTGATGTACACATACGTAGATGAAACTAGATGGGGCTGAAGGCCAATGAGGTGGATGGAGGCAAAGTAGTAGATGCAACTAGATGGGGTTGAAGGTCAATGAGGTGGATGGAGACAAATATAAGTTGGGCTAGTGACATGATTCAAAGGAAGAAAGACATGTGAAAAAGACTGATAAAAACCAGAAGAATGCGGATAAAACACACAACGGCATAATTATAGGACTCAAGGAGTAGAGCAAAAGTATGGTATGTGATTCTTTTTGTAGTTTTTCTTATTTTGTGAGTTATTTAATTTCTAAATATTTTCCATGTATTTAAATATATATTTTGTATTTTTATGTTTTTGTCATATTATGTTTAGGTATTTATTTTGGTATGTTCTTAAATATTATATTCATGTAGTATTAATAAAATATAGGTTAAATTATAAGTAACTTATTTACTAAAAGTTATATATTATTATATATAATTGCCATGAACAATGCTTGTAAATAAGTGATTTTCCGATATTTTATTTATCAAATTTACATTTTTTCCTGTAAAGATACGAGTTATATGAGTACTAACATTACAAGTAATTAATTAGGTTATACCCATAAATTATGAGTTAAAACAACATCGTATCCCCCTTACTCAATATGATGGATCCAACAGATACTGATGTCAAAGGTGTAAATGAATATGATTTATATATCACTACGACATGTAATATTTGTTATGAAGCGACTTGGGACCATGCCGTGTTGTATATTCTAAATGAGAAATTTGATTGTGCGCGAATGTTATAGGTTGAATGTAAATGATTTAAGATTACAAGTTTTATGGGATATCGACCTGATATATTAAACATGCAAATTCGAATATTCCATTATTAGTAGTATCAAATTGAAATTGTTTATTAGTTTGTCAATCACAGGAATCAACATGTCATCACAAAGAGTAGTATCACATTGGATTGTATTTTAGAGTTGTTTTAGTGAAGACAATGCTCTAGAATACAAGCACACACGAACTAGACCACTTCATTTCTCCACTATAAGAAACTACAGATAAAGAAAGCACAAATGTAGTCCCATTCTGCTCAAATTATAGTCGTAGTGTAATCGTTTTTGGCATATGTGACTACTTGTAATCGCAAGAGACATGGTAACATGTGCGGTGCCATAAATTCGATTTCGACCATAATGTGGTTGTAATGTTCTCGTAGTATGCGAGCACTATGGTCCCCTGTGCCCCTAATAGCCGCTTCTAGTATATTGAAAATATGCATCAAATGCGACTACATACGGGACTACATGTAGTCGTATTTTCTGATTCCAGAACAAAAAAATCAATAGTTGGTTCAGTTTCGTCGATCCTTTCTCTCTTCCCTTGTGATTACCTATACCTGTACAAACATATAAAATTGTACATGTACAAGAATACACTAATTTCATATAATCTACATTCACAATCAAGCATTACAACTATATCCACATTCACATATATGCAAAACTATTGTATCACAAAAACAATTCGAATTAAAACAATAATATTAATGGTAAAGAGTTGTAAATACTAAATTATAAGTTACATAATATTGCTTGTTATCGAAAGCCAAATCCTTTATTTATTTCATATAAGAAGGATGCCCTTCCCCATGTCTTTCCGTCTTTGGCTTTGCTTTCCCCTCTCTTCTCTCTCCTCCGCATCGACATCCCTCTCGCAGATTATGACTCCTTGATGAATCCGTCGCTGTGTCTCGGCCCTAGATTTCTCCCCATTTTCATTGTCATCCTCGCCCCTCATTCTCATCACTCCGATCATCGTGACGGTTGATAACCTTCTTTCCTCCCTGATTAGCACCCTTTTTTGTAAACATACATTAGTAATTCTATCATGCAATATAAATAAAATATGAGATGTGTAATTATCAGAGAACGAATCGGGATTCCAAGCCATTGAGTTTGTTCTCCACACCACTCATGAAGTTCAAAATGCCATCAATATTGGTAGAAATCTTGTTAATCTGTGTCGAGTCTGTAGGAGACACCATACATGGCTGTGTATACTGCGATGGCGGGGGACCATATATACTCATGGTACCAAGAGTGCTGCAACTAGACTTCGACAGGAATTTAGGGGAGCCCGTCAGGTCTATCGACAGTTGGGCCCAACCTATCATCCACCGATCACCTCATGCCAGACCTTGATGTCAAATAGCGGGCATTCCTGGAAAGGGAGTCATACTTCTCCGCGAAGAGCTCATCATAGTAGTCGTACATGTTAAAGACACATTTTAGGAATATACACTTAAAGTTTATATTGAAGAATTAAAAGATTGTGAACATCCAATAAGCACTCACCACCACAACCTGGGCTTCTTCTGTGAACCACTGATCACCTCTCATGTGGGTCTTCACCCACCAATCCCTATGTTTTGCCTCACATTGGGAAGCCACATGCTGCCACAAAAATTAATATTAACAACCAAAATGAAGTTAGCAAGATTCCGAATTCTGATGAATACTTATCAATTTAGCCTCACTACCATGAAGCTCTTGGCACCACCATTAGATTTGATCTCTTGCTTCCTTCTATTGGTCCTTCCTACAAGAGAACATCTCTCTAAATCCTCAGAAGCGAAGAGATCACAATATCGACTACATTTGTTTGGAACAAGATATTGTAAGGATGTCAAACACTAAAATATCCATGAGCAAATTAATACTTAATATCTCTCAAGAGTGCACCAAGATGGGAAGAATTCTTTTACCCTCTCCCAATTAATCTCCCCCTTTAGCCTGGCCAATGTAGCATTGCTAGCCATGTAAATGCTATATGTAATCATGTTACTGACCATGTGACTAAAAGGGATACGGAACATCTCTCGAGTATGCTCAGGACAGATGTCATACGCTGCATTTGAAAAATATTTTTATTAAACATATATGAATCAAAAGAACTCTCAAACAAATATAGATAAACTTACTTATACAGACACCAAGTCCAAGATCCTCTGCTGGTCAGATGGACTCGTACGAGTCCATCTATAGTCCTCACAATTCTGGAACCTCTTCCAGGAATTGCACAGCTCCTTCGCTACATTATGTTGATCTTCTAGTGTATAGCTATATCGTTCGACTTTTAGTTACATGCCTATACATAGTTATACACTAGGCTTTTCGCTACAATTATGGTATCTCTTCATTAATTAAAATTTTAAATTTACATAATATTTATAATATACTATGTCAATATATAGCATGATTGTAATAACCACCCACCTTGCCCACATTTCTCCATACACTCTTACACACCCACAAGCATAACCTTATTCCTCATGTACCTGCATACAAGGCCATACCCCTCCATGCACTCTTATATACATGCCCACGTTGCTCCATAGACTCTTGCACACCCACATGTGTACCCACATTCCTCGCATACTTGCATACATTCCCATACACCTCCATACACTTTTACAATCATGCCCACATTACTCCATACATTCTTACACACCCACATACATGCTTACATTCGTACTACCATTCATACCCATATCTTACTTCCATAGCCACCTGCCTCTTGTATAGCCATTCACATACCTGTACATTTATATTCCCACTTGTGTACCTATACACCTCATACTATTCCATACATGCTTACATACCTATATATCCCCTGCTTGTAATAACCAATCACATTGTCCACATTGCCCCATACACTCTTACTCACTCATATGCATACCCATATTCCTCACATACTTGCATACATTCCATAACCCTCCATATACCCTTATATACATTTCCACATTGTTCCATACACTCTTACACACCCACACACATACTCATATTCCTCACAAACGTGCATACATGCCATTCACCTCCATACACTCTTACGATCACACCCATATTGCTTCAAACTCTCTTATACACCCACATGCATGCTCATATTCCTCATACACTTGCATACATGCATGTCAAAATACCTCCTTACATGGTTAACTACATACATACCCAATGCTTACATACAAAACCAAATTCCTCAAATTACACTTGGCTACTCACATTTTATCATGTATACCCACATACATATCCTTCTTCCCATATACATATCCATATGTAGCAAATGATAGATACCCACATACAAACTTACATTCCTACTAGCATTTGTACCCATATCCTATTGCCATAGCCACCGATCTCTTGCATAGACATCCATACACCTATATATTTACATGCTCACATGCGTACATATACACCTCATACAATTGCATATATGCTTACATATACCTATATATATATATCCCATGTTAGTAATAACCACCCACCTTGCCCATATTGCTCCATGCATTCTTACAACCACATTATCATACTCATATACCTCATACACATGCATGCATACATCCATACATGCAAATATGCATCCATGCATGCATACATGCATAGATGCATGCATACATGCATGCATACATACATCCATACTGCATGCACGCAAGCATGCATGTATTCATGCATACATACATGCATGCATGCATGCATGCATACATACATACATATATACATACATACATGCATACGTACGTATATACGTACATACACACACACATGCACACACACACATACACACACACATACATACATATATATTTACCCATGATCGATTGGTTGGAATTTCTTTTCTCTTTGTTGCATTTATATGTTGTTTAATTATCTTGAGAATTTTATAAGATGTTGAACTATACGAGAGAGAGAGAGAGACCGCTCAAATGTAACAATACCTTAGATAATTGTATTTTGATATGAGCCAATTTAATATATTATCATAATCTATCCCAACCAACCCGTGTACCTGCAAAACAAACATCAAGATTCACACAATGTCGTGAGGGGTATTTCTTAGCTTGTAAAGCTAAGATGTAAGGCTAAGACCAAGGTAGTTGTGACAAAAATAAAAAATATAACATACGATGAGCATCACTCCCCAAAATGTGTTGCACACACCTCTCTTTGTGTAGAGTCACACTTAACCTACTGTGGAAGGACGTACATGTGTGAATGATGTTTTGTGCGATTCCGTGCAATACCCTAAAATGTAATCTACATGATGGGCCTATCTAACAAACACATAGTGGATATTTACTTTCAAATGAAATTGTGATTACATTGCAAATGAAATTAAGCATTGACATCAAATAGTAACAAGAGTATCAAGCATATGAACATTAAAAAAATTAATTACACTAACCCATATACACAAATATAAAAACAAACACTAATATTTACACATACACAAACACACAAATACACAAACGCTAACACTCACACTTGGGCACACACATATAACTTGCATTTTTAATCACATATGACAACAAAATCACATTATAGAAAAATCACATTTTAAATTCTATTTAAATCATTATCTAATAAAATAACATTTCTTCAGTATTTCAACAAACACCTACAATGCATTTGAAAATAATAAACATACTCAAATACAATCATTAATCAAAATAAAAAAATAATCTAATTGATGAAAAATTAAACGACAAGAAATATACCTAATGAACACGAGATTAAGTGGGGGAGATGCTCTCTGGTGGTGGAAGATGGAGGAGGAAGAGATTCTCTCCAAGGGTAGGAAGCCTAAGAGGATGGCATCAGAGATGAGGCTGTAGGAGAGGAGATGGTAGAGGGAGGAGGAGATGGATAGGTCGGGGGTGGAGGGAGGAGGAGAGGGTATCCGAGAGGGAGGAGACCGACTATAGAGGGAGGAGCTAGGTCTTTGAGGGAGGAAATCGGGTATGGGTTTTGGATGAAGGGAAATGAGGTTCTGGTATGGTCGTTCTGTTTAGCAGAATATGCGACTACAATATGCGACCATATTGTGGTCGCATATTGAGGTGTCAAATCACTTGCCTCAACTTTGTGGTCGCATAGTAAGCTATGCGACCATTAGTTCTAGGAAAGTGATCGCATTGGGTATTACGATCACAAACCCACTACTAGTGGTTGCAAAGCTATGTTAGTAAAGCAACAGATTTCTTGTAGTGCTCGAAAGAGATGGGCCATTAGCATAGTATATTGATGATATTCTAAATAGTATTTTCGTCGCAAACTCCTATTGTTCGCAAATCCATATTGTTTTCTATATTATTGTGGTGGCATTGGATTGTTCATATCATAGAAGTAAAGAGGCAAACATGAAAGAAGCTAATGTGCATTGGTGTAGAATATGTGTGAACCTCAATATTCATTGTAGGTCTTACATGATTATACATCAGACGACTCCACCAAAAACTCCCCAGCTAAATGGTGTTGCTCAGAAGATGAATAGAACTCTCACGAAAAATGAGACACCAACCTGGGATCAAATGCCAAATAATGCATCATTTTGGAATATTGGCTACTAATCACCTGACTGACAATACAAATTGGCATACTGTGAAATATCCGTTTATCAGCTTTATATTTTTGTTCCCTCGCCTGATTTGTAGGGGAACCCTTAATTATCATTTTGGAGGGAGTCAGGAATTTGTGCGGCTCCTTTACATCAGCAGTACATAATAACTTGTGGTGGGATTGCACAACCGATATGCAGGTGATTCCGAAGAGTCAATTGTTGATCATCAACAGTTGATGTATGAGATCCACATCTGGTTAAAGAACATCGCATACAATACAGTTGCATTATCTGTAATAATATCTACTACAGACAGCAACCCGTTCTTGCATGGGAAGAACTCCTCCAATATACTGCTGCTGGACGGTCCATGAAAAGGTTCAGGTGATAGCTGGATGGACCCTTCAATATTGGATCCATAATTTTCACATGATATATGTGCAGCAGCGGTACTCTCTTCTTCTTCTTCTTCTTCATGGAGGGCAAGCAGCATATGGGTTGATACAATCATCTGGTTGACGGTGGGTCGGGATTAACAGGATGTCGATGCTGATCATCTCGGCATCAGAAGAAAACCTGATTCAACCCTGATTCTTTGAATTAACGTTCACGTAGATCTCAGTTAACCGCTTAGGGATCGGGTTCACAACAAGAAGGTTAAGCGCCCGGGGTGATGCTGGATATCACCCGTTCGGATATGGATTTGGATGTGCGTTAAGACACGTAAATAGTTTACATATATTTTTGACAGGATGTGAACACCAAATCAGAGTGGCGCAGCGGAAGCGTGGTGGGCCCATAACCCACAGGTCCCAGGATCGAAACCTGGCTCTGATATTCTGAATCGGAGAAAGGCTTCCTAGGAAAGCTCCATTTTTATTCCCTTTTTCGGGTCATATCCTAATGTTACCTGCAGGGATATATCTCCCGGAGAAGATAGCAGCCGTGTGTTGGCCCATGTACTGTGTTAACCATCACGAACATCTTCAACAGGCTACATCTTAACTTTATTATATATGTAGCATTCTTGTGTCAACGATTTATGATTATGTGGGATTTAGCTAAGGATGATTCAGAGGTAATTGCGTAGGTTTCTAACTACCACTGTTTTTCCTGCATAAAAAGACATCCCAGTTCCCTTTTTTTACTTAATGTAATAGCATTTGTGTCTTCATGGAATTAGAGCTAAGTTCCTCCCTCGCAAGCTAGCGCTACTCACAACCTCTCTTGGCCTTTCATGAGACAACACCTTCATACTCTATGACTTGCAATTGCCCTCCCTCGTAGGCGAACACGACCTTATGTTCACTCGCTCATGAAACGGTGTGAAACCTCATGTTTTTAGCTCCGCAGTTGATCTGCCGGATTTTGGTGAGTTCTTTAACCGAAATTTTGATTCTATAAGAATACAATAAGACAGATAATATTTTTTCCTAAACTAAAGATTGAAGAACATGTAAAAATGGGCCCCTAAAATTGATGGGCCCTGGGCAGTTGCACTCGCAAACTACCCTTAGGGACGACCCTGATGTGGATGAGCCTTTGTGAGCATGCCGGTGGCTTGTTTACTAGAGGAGACACCAACAATGTGTAGAAACATCTTTTGTTTCAAATCTCGAGCAAAATGACAATCTACCTCCACATGCTTGGTGCGTTCATGAAACATCAGACTGTTGGCAATGTGCATAGCTGCATGATTGTCACATTACAACTCTATGATAGGGATACTTGTGCTCAACATCTCCATGAGATGTATGAGGACATGTGGTTTGATGTACGATACCATGTGAGTGACAGTTCTCACAAATGGTAATGGAGAACAATTCTCGAGCATTGCCAGATTGAATACTTTTCACATAAGTATCTAATTGAGTTTTTACTTCACTAGTGAGTTCTATAATGATTGTTATTGCATCAGATTTATTTGTAAGTAGATATTCCATGATAGCTGAGAAAAATCATTAACCACTACACATAATATCTAAAGCCTCTATGATAGGGATAACGACTTGGTTCCCATATCTCAATGTGAATCTAACTTAGGTCCGATGAGAGTGGTCAGGTCATGTACTGCCGATGAAAGGAGCTACACAAATTCCACCACCAATTATTAATATGCAATCCATAAGAGTTGGAATTTCACAAAAGTAATGTGTGTGGATTTAATGAAAATTCATTTACTAAAATCACTCTACAATTTATTTAAGGCACACGACAACTCCAATTTAGATCAAATTTAGAACGTTATTAAAGCACATTTCATGGCATCATTTCTGATTTTTGAGGAATTTTTGGAGCAATCGTGAATTAAATATGAATTTAACACCTCACAATGGGTAAAATAAGCAATTATTCACTAAAATATTAACCCAAAGCTCACAAAATTCAAATAAATAGCCAAATGATAGAGAATTAGTTGCTCAAAAATATGACATTTTTCATTAAAATAAATAATGCTAAAAAGATGTTCAAATTAACTCATGAACATAGAGGTATCCGTGAAAATCCAGAAATTAACTTTTACAAACAAAACATGCATAGGGACTACTTTGCAAATATCAAAATATGAATGAAAAACTATGCAATTTTTACAAAAAAATAAAATAAAATGAACCGTCTTCTTCTTACGGGTAAGGCGCTATGAAGGGTAATGGTAGTAGGGCGGTAACGGTGGTTGTTGCATCGCGGGCAGAGGGAGCAAATGCAGTTGCGAGCTGGACAACGACCGCAGGTGTGGTAGCCACACGTGTGATGAAGCTCCATTTCATCATCTTTATTATATCATTTTGGCCTTAAAAACCCTAGTAAAAGCGTGTAAATAGGCTTAATTCATGCATTTTATCATTCATGCATCATTATGTAAATAATGTATAAAAAGTAGTTTTTAAAGCTAAAATTATAGAATAAAGAAAAGAAAAGAAAAAGACTAAAATATTGAAAATATTTTATGACCCGAAACTCCTAGACTTAGGCATCTTGATGACTAGGTCGACAAGGAATAAAGTAGGGAGAGATAAGGGTCAAAATACAATAAATCCAGATTTGCACAAACATATCACAAAAAAAGTAGCAAACAAACAATATGTACAATTTTTTTTACTTTTCTTATATTATTTTTTAATAAAAGATATTTAGAAAATAAAATAATATAATATAAATAAAATAAAATACAAACACAATTTTTTTAGATTTTTAGTAATTAAGAAAAAAGAATATTTACAATATATACAATGTACACCTAGGTCCCAAAACCTATATTTTGCAAACGAGTTCTGATTTTAATGAAAACACTTTCATTGTATAGATAGTTTTATAACTTAAACTTTAAAAGTGAGTTTGGCAAATGTGGAGTTCATACAGAGTGAGAATTTGGCCGAGAAGTTGGAGTTTACGGCTTTTTCTCTTTGGGATCTAGGAGTATTTATTTGCGGTGAAATTTATTTTGTATTTTTTATTTTTATAAATTTTTTGTAAATGAGTCAAAGGAAGAATTAGTCAAAAAAGAGTTGAAATGAAATTATTAGAAATACATGAAGTTTAGGCTACTTCAGGTGAAAAACTCCTTTATTTTATGGTTTCTTGTTATTAATTTATTTTGTACAATATAATATATAATAATTAATGTAGTTTATTTACAAGAGTCATTTTAACAATTTATTGATTTTATGGACTTTTTTTGAGATTTTACTCAGGGATTATGCTAAGATTAATATAACGAGATGATGAATCATGGATTCATCACCCCCTATACTCAAACTTTGCTAGTCCTCAAGCAAATAAAGAATGAATAAGTTGGAGTAACTCCTGACTGTGTATGTGAATACAAGACTTGATCTGTTGAAGAACTCTCGATTTTTGTGATCTTAAACATCTATGCTGAACCAAGCTTCAGTCAAAAGGTATCTAATTTCCCTAAACATCACTCTCTTTGTATTCATATATAATAGGGATATGACTTTAAGTGTGGACTGCAATTACAAGAGTAGAGTCACAACATCACGCAAAGTTCTAGTCCAAGAGACTCTCCTAAGAACTTGATCGTCAACACTAGGGAAAAAACATTTCTTGCATCCAATCCATCGTCTCTTTAGTTTTCAAACTTAAAAGTGTATATGGAGGGCCGGTTGATAGAAGGAATAGGATCGTGTCGTTTCTTATCTGCCTCTCATTGGAATAAGGATCCTCTCGAGTGTCTTATTAATTCAACACATGTATTTTTTGGTTGTTGATCGGTGTGTCCGTCAAAAGAAATTGGACTCATCTGCTCTTGTTTTTTGGAAGTACATCGGGGTGTGCCTTTTTTGAGTGTCTAATATACTTTCCACCCAGACTTGTAGCATTTACAATGCAGAGCCCTTTCTGGGTGCTAGCCCGACTCCTGGTCCTAATAGCGGTGGTCCAAGTGGACACTTTGAAATGGTTGGGAGTGTTCGCCTTCGATGGAAGCTTTCTGATATTTTTCTTTGTATGGTGAGAACTTTTCTTTCAACATTTCTTTCTTTCTTTTCTTTGCTTTTGTCTAGATCCACTGCTTTTATCAAAATTTGGTGCATACTGATCAACAAATTTTTTTGATGTCATCTCACCCTGGTACATGGGAAAATGTCAAGAGATAGTACAAGAACCATGTTCTCATATTGGCTAAAGGTGTTGACACTCAGGTTTCATGAAGCCTCCATTCATGGAAGACCATATCAATTTTGATATCATTTTGATATCTTATCGATTCGATATTTCAACGATATATCGTCCATATCGACGCTCTTTTGTGAAGGAAATGCCTAAAAAGATGGAAATATCGCCATATCGTTACCCATATCGGTCTCATTTTGATATCGATATATCGACGATATATCGCCCATACAACCTTCCATGCCTTCATTAGTTTTATCACATCCTCAAGCTTCATAAAATCATGTCCAAACTCAAATATCTCATCCCAGTTCCTCAAGTGAAATTTCAATTCATCTCATCACAACTGCAGTATTGTATGTGAGGTGTTGATCATATTCTTAAGGTAGAGACTAAGCGTACAAAATAGCACACAAATCTTTTAAATTAGGGAAATGTGAATAACTAAGTCAAAGACCCTAATGACTAAGGATGGTTAGCTCAAAATCCCAATACCTCATAAACCAACTGTTCTTGAACTTCACCAATCTTGTGTGAATGTGTAAGTGTCAGGGACTAAACCAACTCATTGGTTAGGTTTTTTGTGATTTCGATTGTTTTTATGAAAAAGAAAGGAAAATAAGAAAGATGGATTTTTTTTTAAAAAGATTTTTTCTATTTTTTTAATTTTTTCAAAAGTTTTTTTGAAAAAGAAAGGTAAATAAGAAAGGACACATTTTTTTATTTTTTTGAAAAGAAAGAGGAATAAAAAATTTGAAAAGTTTTCTAATGAGATTTTTTTTGAAAAAAGTGCTATTTTGAAAAATAGTAAGATTTTCTTGAAAAAGGAGAGTTTTTTGTTTTTTTGTTTTTTGAAAAAAGTTTTGTTTTATGAAAATTATTTTGTTATAACTCTTATTTACAACAATTTATCCATAACCCCTTATTTTAATTACAAACAAGTTAAAGTACGAACTGTAGGTAAAGTATATGTGTAATATATACAAACCCCCCTATACTTAGCATGTGTTATGTCCTCATGGTACGAGGTAACAAAAAGCCATAGCTCATACTAAGCATAAGTGTGTGAAAAGAATAGAAGAGAACAAGAATATAAGAGCGTTGGAGAATACACAATGGGCATCGGTCCACCTATACTCAGGCTCTGGTCAGCCTAAGTATTGGAGAGCATAAGATTGGGTGACCGACGAGAGTGGGAAAGAATATACAAAAAGAAAATAAAAGAAGGGATGGAGCAACTCAGGTTACTCACCCCCATACTTAGGATCTACTCATCCTAAGTATAGCCACAAAATTAAAACGATACACAACTGGGGTGAGTGATGTGAATCACAATGGAGGGAGGGAAATAAAAGAAAGAAAAACTATACAAGGAGGAGTGAGAATGTATGAGAATCAAGAAGGTTTGTGACAGACCTTCTTGCGGGAGCAAGGGGGTGGGAGTATACATATGTGCCATTTTCAGAATCATCCTCAAAGAAATAATAATGATGGGTAGGGAACGCCCAACGAGGATTGACACGTGGCTGCTTGCTTAAATATGGCTTAAGAACAATCGAGCTGAGCTCACTCATATAGATCACCTCATCTGGACCTGATAAATACTCCTCAGAAACTTCCTTCTCTGGTATGTCGAAGGTAACTTTCTTAGCATATTTTCTAGAACCTGAAGCTTCAAGAGGAAGAGGAGAGTGATATGTCTTGAGGAGTTCGGGAGAACATCTCGAGAAATCAATACTCTTCTTCTTCTTACCAAATGACCGACTAGAGGATGGGGCAATCAATTTATCAAAATTTTATCAATTTGATCCATGTTGTCATTTTTGGTATAGGTCCTGGATGTAGTGAGGTGCATACCAGAGGTTCATCATTAGATGAGTCACCATATGCATTGTAATACTCCTGCAGGGTCAACATGCGTCTATGGTATGACATAGTGTTCTCAATGGGCTTGGCATTTATTGGCTCATGCGTCAAATCATCTAAATATTCAAGGAAATCATAAATGATCATGTCCGACTTAGGAGTAGCTTCTAGTTCTGAGTCCTCTCTAGAAGCTGTCACGGTGGTGGTGATGCAAGCCGTGGGCAATGTGGAGGTGTAAGGGGTCTCTAAACCAATGGTCGTCTGGACAATCAGTATCTCAGGTGTAGTAGAGAGACGAGACTCAATCATCTCTCACAGGTAACGATTGTTTGTGACTTTATGGGTTACCTTAGAATATTGTGTGCCCTCAAAGATTGGGTGAGGTCACAGTGCTCTCAATGCAGTGAAATCGATCTCCCGAGTCTCACAATCTATAGTTGCCTTAGCCAAGGCTAAGAACGGCTTCCCGAGACTGATCGGAGACTGGGTGAACTCTCATCGGTGTTCAATGTCAATGATAGTGAAGTCTACCTGGAGAAGAGCACCTTCGAAAGTACTTATGATTGAAATGGTTCCTCTCGACCGTTTTATAGATCGATCATCCAGTTGAACGATATCTCTCGTCTTCTTGCTTGATCTAAGTTTGAGCTTGGCAAACACAGAGATTGGGAGTTATCAGTGAGTCATCATTGATTCTTGCATGGGTGAAGGTAGTGTCTTTGATTTCATAGTCAAACCTAGGCAACCGCTTTACTCTGCAGCTCTTGGTTTTTCTACATATCACCAAAGAGGGGATCATAGACGCTATGTGTCGCTCAATCCTTGTCCTCTTATTGCCCGACCTTTTAGGAATCAAATTACTTCTCACAAATCTTTTGAGGTCGGGAAAGTGTTCAATGGCCATTATTAAGGGGAGCTCAAAAATCAACTCTCTATCAATCGCTTCCCTAACTGTAGGGTCCAATTTTTTTATATCTTTTCCATGTTCAATTTTTATGGTGTTTTTTTTATTTTTCAATTTTTTTGTTTTTTTGATAGGCAAAAGAGGAATAGGAGAATGACAGACTCTAGTTTGGAGGGAAACTGGTTAGTATAAGAGGGAGGTAGAAGGGACTCCAACTGTACATGACGTGTGGTTAATCCGGTGTCTTCCAAGTTTTCAAAAATACAATCCACGAAATCCATGATCCACTTTCATACTTGGACTCTTGATCGGTCTAGAAATGTCATCCTCCAATAAGTTCTTATGACACATCATGAGAAAATTCTGCTCAGTTGGATGATACTACTGAGAACTCGGAATCTCATACTCGACACACCTTGAATCAGACGTGTAATGTTGGGTTGAGTATAGCCCATATATATGGTAGATGTTAGTCGGAGTCTCATAAAGTGAACTTAGTAGATAGGGGGCATGTAAATTGGTTGCATGAATTCAATCCCTTGTATATGTCGGCTCTTTGAATGGGTGGTATGGAGGCTGGTTAATGCGGGCTTGATCACTAAGGCCGATCAAGTCAGGAAGATCATGCAGTGAAGGCCTCTCCATTCGGTTTGTTTGGTCGACCATGTTGTACCCTAAGGTCAAGTCAGGATGTGTATATGTCAATTGTTATCCGGTCCCAACTCGATGTGAATATGAGGTCTGTGGGGGCAACTGATTCTGCCAATTATTCATCTCAACAGTGCTTTCTCTTCGACTTATTCCTTGATTCCAGCAAGCCGACAAGAATGTGGTGAGTCCATCCAAGGTAGATGTGGGTCAGGGGTAGGTGAGAAGTATGAAGATGTGTGGAAGTCAGTCGAAGTTCTGACTTCGTGGTTAGGGTGTAGGTATGAGGAGGAATAAGAGGGTGGAGATGATCGGAATATGGTCGAAGAAGAGTGACCTGGATATGATGACCAATATTCTGACATCTTCGAAGAGATGGAAGGATGAAGTGGATCAAGGAAGAAAGCATGCTAGTGCACCGAATAACACACAAAACAAACAAACACAATAACAAACCATGGGTTCACCTACTCAACACTGTGATGGTCGCAAGAGTTCGACCATTTATCTTTTTAATTTTAATTAGGTGTTAAATAAATATATACGTCCAACTGCGCAAGGCTTAAAAGTAGGCTTTGGGCACTATCTTAGGGATGCGTCCTTACCTCTCAACAATCACAATAGCACAAGCGTATAATGATGTTTTTGCTCTCTCGAAAATAAGTGTTAATTTTAGTCAAATTTTTTGTGAACTCTTTAGTAGTCTCGATTTTAAGTTCGATTATCACTTGATTAATCCACCAAACATGGCACACCTAACGATCAGTCATGATTTCCTTTTAACCCAAGTTTCAAAACCAAGGGGAAGGGATTCAAGAAAAACTGATGCAAATAGTGAAATCAATGATGCTTGCCCAGTTCAGAAGACTTACAGTGATCCTGGCACCCTACATGCAGATGCAATGCATGATTGAAATTTTATACTATATGGGATGTAAACAAGAAAACCGTTCCTAGACAGGTAGTTCTATTAGCGAGTGATAAACAATTTAATTTGGACTAATAGCTCCACGTTCTAAGTGTGTCTCATTAAATGTGATGTGTGGTCCTAAAGATTACTAGCACAAGCAATAAAACAATTCTAGTAAAAATGTTCAAAGATCTGCGAGTGCAAGTACAATTCTACATCTATTAACCACATGACCACGAATGGGTCAAATGTCCAATCCTGATACAAGAGCAAGCTCTCAAAGAAGAGTCGTTGTAAAGAGAAAATTACCTAAATTATTACAATACAATGATTACAAAAATTTACAAAAATGAAAATTATCTCAAAAATAAATTAAAGTTTCCTTGATCTTCAGCAATCGGCGCGCATCACATCCGTCGACCTCCAGTGCACTCCAAATTCATCGGATCCTCACAAGGAAAATAGAATTTATATTCTAGAGATAAAAAATAAAATATATAAAAAATAATCAATAAAATTAATTAAGATAAAAAAGGAAAAAATTGGATTAATTACAAGGTGGCTTGGGGGTCAGACTACCCTAGTGAGAGAAAACCTAAATCTAATTTTTTTAATAATCCCTAAGCCATTTGCCTCCATGGAATTAGTTCCATATGATATATCATCCTGAGTGGTTCTATTAATCGGTACTCGTTGTAACAAGACACTCAGTAAATTAATCAGAATTGAATCAAATGTCTATGTGAAGAGGACTTGGTTTTAATTCATATCTCGGAAAAGTCTGGGGTCGAACACCGGGAGGCAAAGGAATGACTTTGGGTCAATTCAGAACAATTAGGTCTAGGTTTCCAATGCGGATTTTTTGTATTTTTTATACGGAAAATGAATGCAATGCAAAATGTGGTTGAATTAAGTTAATAAGAAAACACACAACTTAGCCAAATTAATTTTAATGTGAAATTAAAATAATATGGCCAAATTATATTTTTCCTAGGAACCTAATTTAGTGTTGAATGTAAAACATATTTTTTTAGAATTTTAAGAATTAAAATGAAACAATGAAAAATGTACACTTTTATGAATTTTTACGTAATTTCTCACATAAACAGAATGCAAAAATTATGAAAATTTTACTAAAACTTAAACAAGATGAAATGAGGCTATAGTATTTTTTGGAATTTTTCGATAATATATATATATATATATTATATAAGTTTTTAAGAAAAAATAGTGATTGTGAGCATTTAATTCCTAGTAAACTTGCATTATCAATTAGCCAGTGAGCGAATTATCTGAACAAGGTATTTTACCATGTAATCCAGAAAAGTTGGAATTTCGCAAAAATAATGTGTGTGTTTAATGAAAAATTATTTACTAAAATCACTCTACAATTTATTTAAGGCATAGGACAACTCCAATGTAGATCGAATTTGGAAGTTATTAAAGCACATTGCATGGCATCATTTATGATTTTTGAGGAGTTTTTGGAGCAACCGTGAATTAAATATGAATTTAAGTCCTCGTAGTGGGTAAAATAAGCAAGTATTCAGTAAAATAATTTTAGTTAATTATCCAAATCCCACAAAATCTAAATAAACATCCAAATGATAGAGAATTAGTTGATCAACAACATGACATTTTTCATAAAAATAAATAACAATAAAAAATCCACATTAATTTATGAACATAGGGGTATCCATGAAAATTCAAAACTTAACTTCTACAAACAAAACTGGCATAGAGACAACTTTGAAAATATCAAAATATGCAGGACAAACTATGCAATGTTTACAATGAAATAAAATAAAATAAACCTTTTTCTTCTTGTAGGTGGGGCACGATGATGGGGAAGGGAAGAAGGGCATCAGTGGCTATAGCGCTGCGGGCGAAGGGAGAGGTCACGGTTGTGGGCTGGACGACGGTCGCAGTTGGTGGTGTGGCGGCCACGTGCAGTGGCAAGGAGGAGGAATGCGGTTGGCGGCGATACGGGAGCAGTGGGGCGCCACATGTGCGATTGGCGACCACGAGCGGATAGTGGAGCTTGCATGCAAAGGATGGTCGTAGGCACACCACAGCCGAGCGACGGAGGGTAGTAGTGGCTGGAAGAGGATGGTCGTTCATTGATGAAGCCACATTTCATCATCTTTATTCTACCATTTTGGCCTCAAAAACCCTGACAAATGCGTGTAAATACCCTTAATTCCCGCATCTTAGCATTCATGCATGTACATGTAAATAGTGTATAAAATACTGTATTTAAAGCCAAAATTATAGAATTAATGAAATAAAATAAAAAGAATAAAATATTGTAAATATTTTATGACCCAAAACCCCGAGACCTAGGCATCTAGATGACTAGGTCGACAAGGAATAAAGTAGGGGGAGATCAGGGATTTAATTCATTCTTTATTCATTTTGGGACCTATTTTTGTTTCCACTTTTTATACTTCAAATAAAGAAACTTTGTCCATGAAAGTTGTAGATAAATATATATAGAAAAATACAAATTTGATTTCACCCAAAAATAATATACAGATAAAAAGTTATGATCTGAATAAGAATCCAGAGTCCCAAATTCCAAGACCCGTGTCTCACAAATAAAAATTCGAAATATAAAAACTCACCTTTAATTGTATATAATTTCAAATAAGCTATTTAATGGAGGTGGTTTCGTATTTTTCGGAGTTACGGTTTGAAAGTTGAGTTTTGGACCCCATTAGTACACTTGTACATATTAAAATATTCTTTTATTTATTATTCTTTATTCTTATAATTTTATATTTCTATAATTTTGTAAATATTATTTATAATAAATGTGTATATTAAAATCAGAATAAAAACTCAAACAAAACACAAAATAAAATATTTGTATATTACACATAGGTATAATACCAATCAATACACCTATAAAGAACATACATCTATTTATTTAAATGTCTAAAACATTTCAGAAAAAATAAAAAAAAATATTTAAGTACATAAAAATATTTTATAAATATATAAAATACTAAATAAAAATAAATAAATTAAATATACAAAATAAAAACAAAATATTAAATTATATAGATATATATACCTATAAAGGCTATACATGGTAATTTGTTATTGTATACCTCATAAAAATAATTAAAAATCATAATAAAATACTTCATAAAAAATAAACATTTTTTATTTTATAACTAAAAATTAATAAAATCATCTCATATTTTTAATCGAATTTACAAGACATTTTTCATGGATTTTTCCTGGTTGGTCCACGTGGACCAACCAGGAGATAGTCCACGTTGACCTCGGTCAACTGGCTGTCCTCCCTCCTCTACCTGTGTCAGACCTCGGTTTGACCCCTCTTTCTCACTTTTTTCGAGGATAGCCCTTTCATCGTTTCGCCTATCGACCTTCACGACTTTTGACCCCCATTTATCGAGGATACACGCCCAAGGTTAATCTTGGGGCGTGGATCATCGATGCGGGCCTGCCGCCTCGTTCTTCTCACTATGTCCGTCAACCCCTTATATGCAACCCTCGACTTCAATTTGAATTTTGAACCCCGTTTTGGTCCCATCTTCTCCACTTTCGTGTGCTTTGGCTCGTTGGTGGTGACAGCTCCAGCGCTAGCCATCTAGGGCGGAGCTTAGACGAGGATCTGGGCGTGTTCCACCACCTCCGGTGAACCCCGCCGCCGAGGTATATTATACCTCAGGTTCTTCCCTTTGAGGTGCTTGTTTTAGTCTTTTTCCTTGCCTCTTTGAGTCACAGTAGTCGTAGGGATCCCTAGCCATCTTTATCTCCGCATTCCACCTATCGATTCGCACAATCGATACCCTCGCCGGAGCTACCTCCGACCGACCGCCATCTTCGTCACCCCCGCATCCATTTGCTCCCCCAACCTTCGAGGCACTTTGCCCTTGAAGGTCTAATCTTTTTGTGCAGGTTTTGAGCCTTGAAAAGCGCCTGGAGCTCATCATGGAGGAGGCGGAGTTATCTGGAGCTTCTGAGCTCCGCCGCCTCCGCTCGCCACCTCTGGCTCTCGCCGAAGTTTTTTGGAGCTGCCATCATCTTGAGGACCCCTGCAGGAAGTGCCGCAACCATTTTGGGACCTTCAAGACTGCCGGAGGTCGGAGTTCGAGCCGGGAGAAGTTCACTTCGCCGCACCTTCATCCCTGTTCTTCCTCCAGCCTTCATCGCCGTTCGATCAAGGGCGCCTTCCAGACGCAGCAGCTGCCGTTGGATCTGCGTGCCTTCAACCGTCGATCTTCTCCAGCAGATCTAATCCCGGCCATGGTCATCGAAGGGGTATCGTACGCTCCGGTGTTGACACGTGGACAAGTGAAGAGCCGTGCACCCTCTGATCGTGCGCGCGTGGGTAATTTTGTAACATACCCTCGTGCATTTTTATTTATTTTGTAAGAATTAAACTTTCATATGCCGTTGTAATAGTTTGTACTATTTACAGTCAAGCCCCCGCACTTTTCATTATTTACAAACAGGTCCTCGGCCACGTCACCTCACGCGCCAGTGCGCGTGAGCTGCATAGCCATTTTGAAGATGACCCCTGCAGGTCGTTCTATTTCCGTTTAGTCCCTGAACTATTACAGTCAGTTATAAATTTTTGGAGTATTTGCGATAGACCCCCACAAGTTTTGTTATTTGCATTGGTGCCCCTACTAGGTGTACGTGAGTTTGGTGTTTTTGCAAGGGTACCCCCGCGGGTTTTGATATTTGTATGTAGTCCATTAACTGCAATATTTAGTTGTATATTTTGCGTAAAAATTGCATTGTGGCCCTGAAACTTTTGTCTATTTACATTTATGCCCTTGCTAGTAGTGTAGTTTCTCTTTGCTTCTAGTATTTATTCCATGCATCTATAAATTGCTAAAAATCACCAAAAAATTAGGTTAAGCTCTTGTTTGCTGATGACACGACTGATGGTCCGGGTAAAAGGTAATCGAGGGTCGTTGCGACCCAAGTCACCAAGCGGTGTCAATCGAGAAAAATAGACCACCAAATCGGACAAAAATCAACTCAAAATCAAATAGCGGTCTTGCTATTATATTAACCTGGTATAGCGACCAGGGTCAAACACAAGAAGCACGTAATGACCTCGCGGCCTACGAAGTAGTCAAAAAAATAAAATAAAACAAAGGGTATTTTTGGTGGATTTTTTATATTTTTAAATTGTTTTGGATTATCAATTAATAAAGAAAACAAATAAACAAGCCAATACAACCAATTATTTAAACACTCAAAAAATCACCCAAAAATCAAAATAAAAATATTTTTATGTTTTTTTATATTATTTACTGTTTTTGGTTAATTTTTGGTATTTTTCTGATGTTTATTGATTTTTCTAAAAATCAAACAAGACAAGAAAGCAGTGCTGCTATCCAGTCAGACTTGGAGGGCCAATATAAAATAGATAAGGGCCTACCAAGGTCTGAAGGTAATTTTCCTGAAAACTAGAAAGTATAAGGAAAATTTGGGCACTGGAATTATTGTTTTTGGATTTTTAAATTAATTATTAGAATTTTTATAGTGTTTTTAGTGTTTTGTAATTTTTAAGGGTTGTCTATATCCAAAAATGACCAAAATTGGTCAGAAAATCAAACAAGGTAAAACAAATACTACCTAATTTGTTTATAATTTTTAGAGGTGTTTTAATATTTTTCTGTGATTTTCAAATCTAGACAATAAAGAAAATGCGTGTTTTTGAATTTTTAAAAATAATAAATGCAATAAAAAATGTCTCCAAAAATTGCAGAAAATTTTCACCGTGACAGGAGCCATGTATCTAATTTTCATCAAATTTAGAGTTGATTTGTTATTTTATTAAATTCAAACACAAGGGCACAATACATAGGGACCTGTACGCAAATAGTAGAAAGTCCAGGGGGTCCGGTGAAATTTCTCCACGAAATCACGCGTGAGGTGCGTGACCTGGGCACTCAGAGACCTATTTGCAAGAAAACTTAGGTCCCTGGACTATTTAGTAACTCGTAATAAAAGTCCAAGGGCGTAAGTGTAAATAACCCACTAAATCAAGCACATGCGCAAATAAACCATTCACAGGGGTATTTATGCAAATTCTAAAAAGTTAATTGCATTCAGTAACACCCTAGAACATCAAGGCTAAACATGCAAATATCCCAACAAAGTTCACGTGACGATGCACGTGGTCCACGTAGACAGGGGCATAAATGCAAATAAAGTAAGTACGAGGTCCAAAGTGCAAAATGTCCAGAATAAAATGAACGGGATAAAATATTTACAGGACTAACTAATAAAAAACATAAACAAAGGGGCCTACGAGAAATTTACCCCTTATTATGATCCGAGGGCTGAGATGGCGCCACGTGCGTGATCTGATGGCTGTGAGTCGCTGACGCCTCTTTGAGGAAGACCTACTCGGATCGGACGGTTGAGACCACGCCACGCGACTGATCGAGTGGTGGAAAGTAGCTGGCGTGTCTCCGCACAATCGACGATCGTGGGTTCTCCATGTGGCAGATCTAACGGTGACTAGCGATGGCTGAACCCTGCGCTGAATGGACGGCGAAGATCAACTCCCAGCTGGATGAACGGTGACTGTTGCTCGGGGATCAATGGTTCTGATCAAATCTGGAGCTGCTGGGGCCGATCGGACGTCAAAGGAAAGCTCTCCAAGAATAGGCGGCCGGCGAGTTTCGCCGGCTCCGTACGCACAGTGAAGATGCCTTCTGGAGCTGCTGAGATGGTGAATAGATTCGCCTTGGTGGTCCACAGCCAGTGGAGGGATCCGATGAGGGTGGAGGCGTCGGAGAGGCTCCAGTGACGAGGGGAACCTGGAGCTGCTGTGCCTGAACTTCAAGGCCCTCAGATGAGCCTTTTTCAACCTGCAAAACACACAGTCGAACTCCTGGGTCGAGGGCAAAATGCCTCGACCCGGTGAGAGGGGAAATGGGTGGTCGGGTGACGTGGGATGGCACCTTCCGGCGAAGCGACGGCGGAGGAAGGCGATGGCGGGAAGTCTGGTGAAGGTGGTAGTCGGGTCGGATGGCAAATGGGTGGTCGGAGTGGGCTAATTTGGTCGGTGAAGGTGGCAGAGCGAATTGGGGGAAAACCGAAATTAAGCTAAACTACAAGCTAAGAGAGTTGCCTGGTGGATGTAGTCGACTAGGCTGGAGCTTCTGAAGCTCCTGGGTCATTGCCTGCAAGGGAGCGTCGGGTTCCCGAGACTGGGCGCGCTCGTGGCGGCGCACGGCGGCGAAAGCTGCCGGATCAGAGGCTCCCGGCTACCCGAGCCTCGCTGCTACTCTCTCTCGCTCCGCTGTCACTCAGGCGAGGTGGAGGAGGTCACAGGCGTCGAGGGTGAGGTCCAAAGATGCATGAAATGGCTGCCGGAGGCGATGTTATATATAGTGATGGGTCCGATAAGATATGGAACGGGTGAGCCTTCCAAGGAGCGGATCCCTAAAAAGAGGTGGATGCGAGGATCATGGATCATCCCTGGGCAATTTGAGCCCTGGGTTTGAGTGGATGGAGTTCGGATCGATTCGAAAATATTTGGAGATATCGGGTCAAAAATCGGATCCGAGAAGGACGCGAGTCAAGGGGGGGGGGAGTTGATCGGGGGTCAACTTTCCCCGTGGACCAGTCAGGTGCTGCCACGTCATAAATAATTAAAAATTCATTTGAAAATAATAAATGGCCGAATTTAGAAAAACTTAAAACATGAAAAATGTTTATTTTATTTTTTCTATGTTTTTGTGATTTTTAATTAATTTTTCGAAACAAAAAAGGTATTTACATTCTAGTGCTATATATAGGTATATACAAAATATGGATTTTTTTTTAATTTTTGATTTTTAATTAGTTATTTTTGTACATTTTTATTCCCATTTTATATTTTATTTATTTATATCCTAAAATGAGGAATATTTTGATGTTTTTATTTTATTTTTATTATTTATTTACAAGGTTAAAATAAATATGTATATACATCTATATACATGGTATATGTATAATGTTCTTTTTGGGTTTTTAATTTTGTTCTTTTTATTTTATTTTTGATTTTATGGTTTTTATTTTATTTATTTACATTCTGAAGTATAGAATATACACAATTTTTATGGGATTTTAATTAATTTATTTATAAAGATAAATAAATAGCTTAGTTACTCTTATGTACATGGTGAATATAGACAATAGATAGGGGATTTTATTTTCTTTTCAATTTTCTAATTTTTATTTTGATTTTGTATTTAAAAATAAATACAAGCTTATTTTTATTTTATTTTTAGAGGAAAATATTTTTATTCTATTTATAGGTATATTTATAGACATGAGCTTCCCTATCTCTCTCTACTTGGGTTTTTATGCGGTCAGGCCCATGCTGAGCCCTCCCTTGGGATTAGGTCGCTCAATATTTATTCTAAATATCTCCCTCTTTTTCTTTTGTCTCTTTATTCTTTTATTTTTCACAAAAACATGCTAATTATTTACTTTTATACAATGCATGCATTTTGGTAATTATTAATATTTACATGAAGATACATGTATTTGCAAAGGTTTTTTTAGCTAAAATATAAGAATAAAGAGTGATGAATGTGTATTCATCACCCCCCTATACTTAACTTTGCTAGTCCCTTAGCAAACACTTATTTGAAAAAGAAGTGAAAAAGAGAAAGAAAAAGAAAAAGAGGAGAATATACATGGATTAAGGCTGATTATTAAACTCGCCTTCACTAAATTGAAATATGGAGCTCGATCAGATCTTTGGATTATTAAAGTGTCGGAACCTTATTTGGACTTAAGCTTAAAACTCAACAGCCTCTAAGTTCCACCAATCTATGGACAAGACTCCTCAATAAACCATATCAGAACAAGTCTACATACACAAACTCTAATGACCATGAATCTTTCCATGCAGTGTAAGTGGTATGTAGCTCCCCACCTCAGAAGTAACAAAGAAACAACCTCCCCCAACCTGGTAACTCTAATGCCTCGGTCTAGCAACTCTTTCCTCGAGAAGCGGGGTATTCCCTTCTAAGTTCAAGTGCAACCGGCTCAAGAAGAGGGGGAAGAAGACGAAGAATGGACCATGGCCAGTGTAGCCATGTATCCCTGGGAGCCCAACCAGTGTAGCTAAGTCTCCCGCTGCAAGCTTCATGAGATGTAACATGGATACCATAAGCTTTTGCTTTATTTGACTATATACACTCCGGTGGGGTTATTAAATTTTCAATCCGACCCACCACTTTTTTGGAGTTCTTTTTCTTTTTGCACTTTTTTTTGCAACTGTACAACATATCTACTTGGTGGAGCATATATACAAGGAGTTTTTCCTCTTGAGCCAGTAGACTATCCCTCTTTTGAAGCTTTATTGCAACCCACGGCTTCTGTCTTTAGCCTTCATCACTACTAGACCAAGTTGAGGCGCACTTCCTTCACTAGAAGAAGAAGAGAGGTTCCGCCTAGAAGTACTACCCTCATATGCTACCCCAAGCCAAAGGAAACTGCCTCCTCACCACCTCATCCGTGGAGAGCTATGTGTAAAGTGCTGGTGCAAGTCAAGTCATTGTCTCTAAGAGTCATGCGTGTGTTGTTAAGTGCTCTACTTAGACTCATCAAGATGGCATATGCTCATAGCCTAGTGGACTCAAAGAATTAAGTCCCAATGGACCTGAAAAGCCTTAACCCTAAGCCCTATAAGGTTCCTCTTAGAATTAGGTGGATTAAGATCTTAATCAAGCTCCATTTCCCAATTTAATTCCAGGCTAGTTTAAATGTCAACTATGATCCAGGAAAAACTATACAAGTATTTACAAAGATGCTATTTACAAATATTTACAATCGTGCAAAATTTTTGAAAAATGTTTTGAAACCATGAATGTATGCATGAATGCAAGTTTTGCAAAATATTTACAAATATTTACACAAGGTTTTTGCAAACTTTTTGTTTTCAAAACATTTTGGAAAAATTTTGTACTATATACATAAGTTTTGCTATGAAAATATTTACAAATCCTTTACACAAATCATTTTACAATCATTTTTTAAAAAATAATTTGTATAAATAAATAAGTATATGCAAAATGAATTTTATATACAAGGGAGAAAAATTTTAAATTTTTATGGGTTTTTTAGCCATTTTTATTTATTCACACACTCACACAAAGTACGAGTTATGGCTAAAGTATATATGAAATATATACACCCCCCTATACTTAGCTTGAACGATGTCCTCAGAGTGATCAAGAGCGATGAAGAAGACATAACTCGTGCTTAGTATAGGAAAGTGAAAAGGAATGGCTAGATACAGAGATGAATGAAAGAATAGAATGAGGAGAACTCGGTGATTTCCCCCTATACTTAGGATCAAGTAATCCTAAGTATAGCAAGCTGTACATGAAGGGAAATCCGAGTGAAGAATATACAGGGTCTACCCCCCTATACTTAGGGTGAAATATCCCTAAGTATAGTCAGCAAAACAGGGGTAGAAAGACACGAAGAAAATCAACAAATATATACAAGGTGAGAGGGCATCACTCCCCCTATACTTAAGGTGGAGAATCCTTAAGTATAGGCAACAACAGAAGTGATGAAACAGAACTATATGAACAACCCGGTGTTTCCACCCCCCCATACTTAGGATGAGGTATATCCTAAGTATAGCAAAGATAATCGTAAGCGAGACCTGGGGTGAAAACAAACACGGAAGACAGAAAGATCAAACTAAGACAAAACACGTATATACAAAAGGGTACATTGTTGAGGTGCCTCTCAACAAGCGCTAGATTTTACGCCCCTAGCTGGGCGCAAAGGCTAGGACAATGCGGTATCCAGATTCAGGACGACATCGTTAAGTCGCATGCCGTACTGTCGTCGCAGTCTCGGTATGAGAACCGTGACGAAAGGCAAAGTGTAAAGTAAGACACCCAGGTATGTAATCAAGCGGGTGTCTACTACCGGCCAAGGATATGGAAATAAGTGATCGGGATCCGGTAGCATAAAAGAAATCATCGGCTCGGGACCAGACTGGAGTGGAAGTGTGGAGCCGAAGAAATCAAACGTGGAGAAGGATGGATCAGTCATGGAATCCTCCACGTCAATAAGTGTCTCGAAAAGGTGTGGACAATCAAGTTCAGGAGACTCTCGAAGAAAACTGATATTCGATGCACAAAGTAGAGACAAATCAGATAGATCATTGAATATCTCCAGAATAGGCTCATCCTCACGAGGGTCGTCGAGGTGAGAAGACTCAGAATCAGAATGATCTAAAGACTCAGTTTCGTGTTCCGCCAAATGGGAAACACTCTCAGGAGGTGAAACCGAGTACACATTATGTGCGGCATTCTTCCGCAGATAACCCTCGGGGAGAAATGCAAGATCAGAGGTGAAAAGTAGAGGATCAGGATCTAGAAGGATATCTACGCTGCTATGAAGTATCCACTCGGTGCACCAGGCTGCATCATCATCTGAAGTGTAGCGGTCGGCAATCTGGAAGTAGGAGAAGGTACTGGTAAACACCGCGGAGGCTGGCAAAGTATCTGCGGCTGATCCTCGCTCTGCGGTAATGCTGGCTGCCAACTGGTCCTCAGCAAGTGTATCTATCTCGTCGGTGTGGACGACAAAAGGCTTGAATACGGGACTATCTGTATCTGAACTGACAAAGTGGTGTCCCATATCGAACTGTGGCTGCTGGGCTGAGTCATGAAATCTGTCAAACTCCGAGAAGTATCTCTGCAGAAAGGAAGCTGACTCCTCCGGGACTGTGAACTGAATTGGTTGAATCAATGGCTACAAAAGCAAGGGCTCCTCCGGTTCCTGGAGTATCAGAAGATCTGATACCCAAGACTCATCAACTGGAAACTCTGGGGCTGACTCGAACTCCGGCTGGAAAACTAACGGGAACTTGAGAAGACTCTGGGTCCGAACCTCTACTATCACAGTCATCTCTTCTGTACTCTGTGGTGCTGGAGCATCCAAGTCCTCGGACTGGTGTGTAGAGACTGAATGCTCGTGTACTGCGACACACCGCACTGGTACTGTAACGTCCGCATGTGTTGTCCCGACTAGGGCATCTCTTGAAGAAGATCTCTGTGAAAGTAAGCTCGAGATGGTATTCAGTAAGTGAAGGTTGGAACTGCGGTGTGAACCGCCACATGTGGTAATCACCAGTGCTATCTGCTCTGCGGTAATCCCCCGCATGGATATCTCTATCAAGTCTGTCTCTGCAAGTCCGTGATCGGGAAATCTCCTCAAGAGGTCAAGAAACCTCAGCCACGCCTCCTGCAATGGCTCCTGGGGGTCAACTGAAAAGTCAGTGATCAAAGGCCGCATAAACTCTGCTCGACGCTGGGGAAAGTATCTCTGTAGAAATTCTCGGCGTAGCTCTCCCCACGTATCGAATGTCCTCCCCAATCGTCGGTGCCATGTCCTGGCTCTATCGTGAAGTGTAAATGGGAAGGTCCTCCTCATCAGCTCCTCTGCAGTGACATCTGAGTATATCTGTGCTCTGCAAAACTCCTCGAATGCGGACAGGTGAAGATAAGGCTCCTCGTGCGCATCCCCTGAGAATGTCGGCAGTCTCTGAATGTAATCCAAAATTAAGACGAATGGACCAAGTGTAGAAGCTGACTGGGCTCCATGTGCTATCTGCTCCTCCATCAGTCTGGGATAGGATCTATCTGATGATCTCCACTTCTCTCTCTGATCACGAACGGAGTGCACTCTCAACTCAGCAACAGCATCGTCCGGGTCTCGCATCTGCTCTATCTGGTATCCTCGGACGTCTCGCGCAGCATACCCAGAGTAGTGAGATGAAAGGGTGGGAGGGAGCGGGAGGCAGGTTGGAAATCCAACCCCCCTAGTAGGTGGACTGGAGTGATGGTCAGAAAGTGAAGAGAAAGCCGTAAGAGTCGGCTCGAAGTGAGGGGGATCCATCATCCAGGGGTAAAGGAGAAACATAGAAGAAGACTGAAGGGAGGGAGGGTGGGAAGCAGATTGATAGAGAGGAGGATGGGGAAGGATCGAAGGGATCTGGAAATCATACAAGATGAACAAGCAAACCCTCGATTCACCTACGCACACAGAGCTGAAGACCGAAAGGGATCGGTCAATTATCTTGTCGATTTAATTTTAGGTGATCATTCAGTCTATCAGAGCGATTACGTGAGGTAATAGGAATCCGATATCTCTCAACTGACTGTCCCGTACCAAAGAGCCGGTAATCAGTCGAGAAAAATCGGATGGCTCTATCCTAAGGTGCGGGTCACTCTCTCTCTCATCCAAACGAAACAAGGAGGGGGTTACTCTCCCCAAGACAGATTTTCAGTGAAGTGTCTTTTAAGTCAAGTGTGATTAACAGTCCCGATTTTATTGTTTTTGTTTTTAGGTATTTTTCAAATAAAAAATTCCTAATGAATTTTTCGGTTCTCCTGGTTATTATGTCCAAAACAGGGGGGAGAAGTTGAAAAAGCTGATGCATGAAAATCAATGATGCATGCAGAGTAAGAGATGTGTACCTGACTCCAGCAGTCTACATGCAGGATGATCCGCGCAGAATTGAAAGACAGAAATAAAACTACCTATATGGTGCAGCGGGAAAACCGAGTCCTAAGCAGGCAATTTCTACTCGATAGAATCGTCTAGCTGGTCACCAGCCTTCGATCCAGAGAGTCCGGTCTAGACCCACCCCTCCTCTTCTCGACAGGTCGAGTTCAGGAGTAGCGCTTAACGGGATAGGCTCGCGACGCGTAGGCTCGAAGGGAAACGAAGCAGCTATTTTTATTAATCTTTAATTAGTAGGTCCCATTAACGATCTATAGGCACAAGCAGTCTATTAGGTGTGTGGATCCTACTAATTACGTTACAGTCAACCAGAAAGTCCTAGATCTAGGGACTCGATAAAAACCACGTAAAACCGTAAAAGGCAGCGAAAAACGAAAACCACGAAAAAGCCGCGAAAAGTCTAAGGGTCCCCCGAGCACACTGGTGCTCGGCGAAACAGACCCGAGAAAAGTCTCAGTCCAAGTCTTCTGTCCCTGTATTATTACAACAGTTTAAATAGCAAAAGTAAAAACTAAGCTAATCTACACTAAGCTGCTCCTCACGCTCTCCTGCGGCTCCGTGCAGAAGGGAGCCGCCTCCGAATCCCGCGGTTGCACCGGCTACTCGAGAGTCGCCGCCTCGGTCCTCGGGCCCTCGCAAGAAACAAACAAAGTGTTATCAACCAAATTATTATATAAACAATGTCAGAAATATATATATATATATATATAGGGTAAAATGTGTATGCCCCCTAGGGGGAGCTAACTTAGCTCCCCCCGCCCTTTTTTCACAAAATTTTTTATTTTTTTTTGAAATCTAAAACCGTGTAAATTCATTATTAAATCGCTATATTATGTCATTCAAATTTCATGCGAAACAGAGACTCCTATGACCTCCATCCAAACGGGGTCGATTTAAAAAATATTGTTACCGTTAAAAAAATGACTGTCTGGATGGAGGTCGTAGGAGTCTCTGTTTCACACAAAATTTTTATGATATAATATAGGGATATAGTGATGAATATTCACGGAAAAAAAATTCAAAAAAAAATAAAAAAATTGAAGAAAATAGGGCGGGGGGAGCTAAGTTAGCTCCCCCTAGGGGGCAGCCCCATTTTCCTCATATATATATATATATATATGCGCAAAAATCTATACAAAAAACCGCGAAAAAGAAAGCCGCGGAAAAAGACGACTACTAAGCCGTGCTCCCCGGCAACGGTGCCATTCTGATGTGACCAAAAAAACCGAGCGAGCGAGGTAGATCAGATATATCTCATGCGGTCGTTGCGACCTCAATCGCTCGGTGTGGTCAATCGGGAAAAATAGACCACCAAATCGGACAAAAAATCAACTCAAAATCAAATAGCGGTCTTGCTATTATATTAACCTGGTATAGCGATCAGGGTCGAACACAAGGAGCACGTGATGGCCTCGCAACCTACGAAGTAGTCAAAAAAATAAAATAAAACAAAGGGTATTTTTGGTGGATTTTTTATATTTTTAATTTTTTTGGATTTTCAATTAATAAAGAAAACAAATAAACAAGCCAATACAACCAATTATTTAAACACTCAAAAAATCACCGAAAAATCAAAATAAAAATATTTTTATGTTTTTTTATAATATTTACTATTTTTGGTTAATTTTTGGTATTTTTCTGATGTTTATTGAATTTTCTAAAAATCAAACAAGACAAGAAAGCAGTGGTGCTGTCCAGTCAGACTTGGAGGGCCAATATAAAATAGATAAGGGCCCTATCAAGGTCTGAAGGTAATTTTCTTGAAAACTAGAAAGTATAAGGAAAATTTGGCACTGGAATTATTGTTTTTGGATTTTTAAATTAATTATTAGAATTTTATAGGGTTTTTAGTGTTTTGTAATTTTTAAGCGTTTTCTATATCCAAAAATGACCAAAATTGGTCAGAAAATCAAACAAGGTAAAACAAACACTACCTAATTTGTTTGTATTTTTTAGAGGTGTTTTAATATTTTTTGTGATTTTTAAAGCTAGACAGTAAAGAAAAAGCGTGTTTTTGAATTTTAAAAATAATAAATGCAATAAAAAATGTCTCCAAAAATTATAGAAAATTTTAAACCATGGCAAGAGCCATGTATCCAATTTTCATCAAATTTGGAGTTGATTTGCTATTTTATTAAATTCAAACACAAGGGCAAAGTACACAGGGACCTGTACGCAAATAGTAGAAAGTCTAGGGGGTCCGGTGCAATTTCTCCACGAAATCACGCGTGAGGTGCATGACCTGGGCACTCAGGGACCTATTTGCAATAAAACTTAGGTCCCTGGACTATTTAGTAACTCGTAATAAAAGTCCAAGGGCATAAGTGTAAATAACCCACTAAATCAAGCACATACGCAAATAAACCATTCACAGGGGTATTTATGAAAATTCTAAAAAGTTAATTCCATTCAGTAACACCCTAGAACATCAAGGCTAAACATGCAAATATCCCAACAAAGTTCACGTGACGATGCACGTGGTCCACGTAGACAGTGGCATAAATGCAAATAAAGTAAGTACGAGGTCCAAAGTGCAAAATGTCCAGAATAAAATGAATGGGATAAAATATTTACAGGACTAACTAATAAAAAACATAAACAGAGGGGCCTACGGGGAATTTACCCCTTATTATGATCCGAGGGCTGAGATGGCGCCACGTGCGTGATCGGATGGCTGTGAGTCGCTGACGCCTCTTTGAAGAAGACCTGCTCGGATCGGACGGTTGAGACCACGCCACGCGGCTGATCGAGTGGTGGAAAGTAGCTGGCGTGTCTCCGCACAATCGACGATCGTGGGTTCTCCACGTGGCAGATCTAACGGTGACTGGCGGTGGCTGAACCCTGCGCTGAATGGACGACGAAGATCAACTCCCAGCTGGATGAACGGTGAATGCTGCTCGGGGATCAATGGTTCTGATCAAATCTGGAGTTGCTGGGGCCGATCGGACGTCAAAGGAAAGCTCTCCAAGAACAGGCGGCCAGCGAGTTTCGCCGGCTCCGTACGCACAGTGAAGATGCCTTCTGGAGCTGCTGAGATGGTGAATAGATTCGCCTCGGTGGTCCGCAGCCAGTGGAGGGCTCCGATGAGGCTGGAGGCGTCGGAGATGCTCCAGCGACGAGGAGAACCTGGAGCTGCTGTGCCTGAACTTCAAGGCCCTCAGATGAGCCTTTTTCAACCTGCAAAACACACAGTCGAACTCCTGGGTCGAGGGCAAAATGCCTCGACCCGGTGAGAGAGGAAATGGGTGGTCGGGTGACGTGGGATGGCGCCTTCCGGCGAAACGACGGCGGAGGAAGGCGATGGAGGGAAGTCTGGTGAAGGTGGCAGTCGGGTCGGATGGCAAATGGGTGGTCGGAGTGGGCTAATTTGGTCGGCGAAGGTTGCGGAGCGAATTGGGGGAAAACCGAAATTAAGCTAAACTACAAGCTAAGAGAGTTACCTGGTGGATGTAGTCGACTAGGCTGGAGCTTCTGAAGCTCCTGGGTCAATTCCTGCAAGGGAGCGTCGGGTTCCCGAGGCTGGGCGTGCTCGCGACGGCGCACGGCGGCGAAAGCTGCCGGATCAGAGGCTCCCGGCTGCCCGAGCCTCGCTGCTACTCTCTCTCGCTCCGCTGTCACTCAGGAGAGGTGGAGGAGGTCACAGGCATCGAGGGGGAGGCCCAAAGATGCATGAAATGGCTGCCGGAGGCGATGTTATATACAATGATGGGTCCGATAAGATATGGATCGGGTGAGCCTTCCAAGGAGCAGATCCCTAAAAAGAGGTGGACGCGAGGATCATGGATCATCCCTGGGCAATTGGAGCCCTGGGTTTGAGTGGATGGAGTTCGGATCGATTTGAAAATATTTGGAGATATCGGGTCAAAAATCGGATCCGAGAAGGACGTGAGTCAAGGGGGGGGGGAGTTGACCGGGGGTCAACTTTCCCCGTGGACCAGTCAGGTGCTGCCACGTTATAAATAATTAAAAATTAATTTTAAAATAATAAATGGCCGAATTTAGAAAAACTTAAAACATGAAAAATGTTTATTTTATTTTTTTCTATTTTTTGTGATTTTTAATTAATTTTTCGAAATAAAAATAAGGTATTTACATTCTAGTGCTATATATAGGTATATATACAACATGGTTTTTTTTTAATTTTGATTTTTAATTAGTTATTTTTGTACATTTTATTCCTATTTTTTTATTTATTTATAGCCTAAAATGAGGAATATTTTGATGTTTTTATTTTATTTTATTATTTATTTACAAGGTTAAAATAAATATGTATATACATCTATATACATGGTATATGTATAATGTTCTTTTTGGGTTTTTAATTTTGTTCTTTTTATTTTATTTTTGATTTTATGGTTTTTATTTTATATATTTACATTCTGAAGTATAGAATATACACAATTTTTATGGGATTTTAATTAATTTATTTATAAAGATAAATAAATAGCTTAGTGACTCTTATGTACATGGTGAATATAGACAATAGATAGGGGATTTTATTTTCTTTTCAATTTTCTAATTTTTATTTTGATTTTGTATTTAAAAATAAATACAAGCTTATTTTTATTTTATTTTTAGAGGAAAATATTTTTATTCTATTTATAGGTATATTTATAGACATGAGCTTCCCTATCTCTCTCTACTTGGGTTTTTATGCGGTCAGGCCCATGCTGAGCCCTCCCTTGGGATTAGGTCGCTCAATATTTATTCTAAATATCTCCCTCTTTTTCTTTTGTCTCTTTATTCTTTTATTTTTGCACAAAAACATGCTAATTATTTACTTTTATATAATGCATGCATTTTGGTAATTATTAATATTTACATGAAGATACATGTATTTGCAAAGGTTTTTGTAGCTAAAATATAAGAATAAAGAGTGATGAATGGGTATTCATCATTTGCTTTCTCATTCACACCATATTTTTATATTGCATTTTTATTGCATTTTAATAATTATTAAAAATAAAAAACATGCATTTTTCCTACTGTTTGCTTTAGAAAACCTATAAAAATTATAAAAACGTTTTGAAAAATTCCAAAAAAAATATTATATTGTGCGTGTCTAATCATATTTTAGTGTCAATTCAAAAATCACTAAAAAATTCAAAGTAAAACTCCTAAAAATTGGAAAACCCCTAAACACTTCATAAAAATCTAAAAAATTCTAGAAAAATCCTAAAAATACAATCTATGTTTCTGTAGTTTCCTTATTTTATTGCCTTTATTTTAAAATTAATTTGTGGAATTTTTGATACTGTTTGATAATTTTTATCCTCATTTTAGTTTCGTCCAGTAGGTTAGTTCACTGTTTTCTAGTGTTTTGACCTTTAAAAATACCAAAAACATTCAAAAAAATCTCTAAAAATCACAAAAACATTATAAAATTATAAATAGCCTAAAAATATTTTATTTCCTGATTTTTGGGTACTTTTACGTATTTTTATAAATACCTTGTCGTTCTCTTTCTCACTTTGTATATATATTCTATTATCGAAAAAGGAAATATAAAGATATAAAATATAAAAAGAAAAGATAAAATCAGAAAATTAAAAAAAATACAAAATCAAAAATTAAAAATAAATAAAAAATATAAAAATTGAAAACCTACAAAAAATTTGCATACTTGTAGACACTTAATCACATTCACTCTTGCACATTTTGTTTGATCTATCCTGCTTTCTCCCTGAGTTCGACACTCTACACACTTACACACTATACACACTTTTGTAGAGTTAATAATAAACTTTAACTCCACCTTTGCTTGTCATTGTCTGATTTGATACCGTGGGTTAATTGTTGATTAATACGGGTTTTGTGAATGGCCGCCGCAGCGACATTGTGGTCCCACCTTGTGTGGACTATTTAGACCCTTGCCAAATCCGTGTTATCATTCATCGACAAGAAGGTAGGAAGCTGACGGGAGTGGCAGTGGCCGAAGGTGACGGATGGGGGGGAGGCACCTGCTGCAATTTTGTTTTGTGTGTGTGTGTGTGATTTGATTTTTTATTTTTTTTAAAAGGGAATAGAAATAAAGTTGATAATGAAGGGGATGTGATGTGGTGAATGATGATGATGATGAAGTGGGGTGATGGTGATTTGGATGTTGTGTAAAAAAATAAGGTAAAAAAGTTGGATAAAATAAAATAACAAGGGAAATGTGAGGGAATATTTACCTTAGGTTCGCCGGATTTGCGGAGCAACTACACTGGACTCCTTTCGTGGCCTCGATCCGTTTGGCGAAAAAAATCGGAGAAGTTATGCAAGATTGACGGAAAGCTCGTGACATGGCAATGTTGGTTGCCACGGATCTTGCCTAAAGGAGGGTGTCTCTTGAGAAAGATGCTTAGTCGTTGTCACTGACAAAACACTCCAAGCTCTCTCATTTTTCTCTAAGAATGGTGGATGAAAAGAGAATTGGAGAATAAGAGAAGAATATAAGGAAGAAGAAGATGATGGAGTTCGAAAAGTGGTGGAGAAGATGGAGTGGAATGGGAGGTTATTGGAAGAAAAAGAAATTTATTGTAGAGAAAAGAAAAAATAAATAAAAAAGAAAATTAAATAGAATTGCTACTAAAAAAAGAGAAAATTAAAAGAAAATTAATGGAAGATTTGCGCAAACATATCACAAAAAAGTAGCAAATAAACAATATGTATAATTTTTTTGACTTTTTTGATTTTATTTTTTTTTGTATTTTTAATAAATAACATTTATAAAATAAAAATAAAAAAAATATTAGAAACAAAATTAAATACAAACATGATTTTTTTAGATTTTTAGTAATTAAGAAAAAGAAAATAAAAAGAAGAAACAGAGAATATTTACAATATATACAATGTACACCTAGGTCCCAAAACTCATATTTTGCAAACGAGCTCCGATTTTAATGAAATCACTTCCATTGGATAGATAATTTTCTAATTTCTTAAATTCTAAAAGTGAGTTTGGTGAATTTGGAGTTCATCCGGTGTGCGAATTCGGTCGAGAAGTTGGACTTTACGGAGTTTTCTCTTTGGGATGTAGGAGTATTTATTTGTGGTGAAATTTATTTTATATTTTTATATAATTTTTATAAACAAGTCAGATAAAGAATTAGTTGAAAAGGAGTTGAAATGAAATTATTAAAAATACGTGAAGTTTGGGCTATTTATAGGTGAAAAACTCATTTATTTTATGACTTTTTTATTAATTTATTTTGTGCAACATAATATATAATAATTAGTTTACTTTTTTACAAGAGTTATTTTATAAATTTATTGATTTTATTGATATTTATTTGATATTTTGCTCAGGAATTTCGCTAATATTAATATATTGAGATGATGAATCGTGGATTCATCAATGGGAAGAGCTAAAATCTTTCACACACATGAGTCAATTGTTCAAAGTTCACGGGGTATGCTTTGGGAAGAGGATTAATCTAAGATGACTTCTGCGCTGAAACTGTGACAATGATGTGTAGAACTTGGAGGTTGTTGATTTTAAAACCCTAATTCTCTCAGAAGTTCCTCCGAACTAATAATCCAAAGGTCTGGTCTAGCTCTATTTTCAACTTATGCTCATGTTCTTGGTATGGAACCCAATCTCATTTCACCTCATTGCATTTCTTTAGATGCTTAAGGATGAGCATGATTTAAGTATAGGGGGTAGATGAATCTTAGATTCATCACTCTAAAAGATATTAATTAAGCTCAGATCCTCACAATTCATGTGCATTTTATCCATTATTATGCATATTTAGCATTCATGCATATATAAATAACAATTGCATTTTATCATACATTATTGCATAAAATAAGAAGCCAAAAATCACAGCCTATTTGACATGTAAGATAAGATATCTTCTCTTATTTTTATTTAATTCATGCTAACTCTAAATCTCTTGAAACCACCTCCATTGTGCACATATTACTAACAAAAATAAAAAATACAAAGAAATCACTAACACATATAAGTGGTCCAGAAACTCAAACCCTAATTTCAGGATGACCGGACTAAAACATTGATATCTTCCTCATACAGTGTCTGATTTGATCCTACTCATTTTGAACTAATGTGCATTCAAAACAAGATCAAGTTCAAGTGAATCGGAGCCCATATGTGAAAATTGGATTTTCGGCCTCTTTTGTACATTGTGTATTTTACCTGTTTTGATCTATTATTTTGTGTATATATTTAACTCTCTTTTATTTATTTCTTTGTCATTTATTTTCTTTGATGAAAGTTTTATTAAAATACATAAAAAATCAAATCCAAAATGAGCTTGAAATCAAAGAAATTGACAGAATCCGAGTGTTCACTAACAATCTATATAAAAGTTATCTTTATTGTATTTTATTTTATTTGTTCATTTTCTTAATTAATAAAAATCCAAAAAACATATTAATGTGTAAATATTTATCTTTGATTTTATAACATTTTTCTCACTTTTTATCTTATTTAAAATGCCAACAAAATTATAAAATCCAAAATTCAAGGTATTCCATGTACATAGAGTACCCCAAAAAATTCACTTTACGAAAATGATTGATTTTTTTATCTCTTCATGAAAGTTGTAGATCTCAAAGAGACGAGAAACTTTCATGAAGAAAACTTTTCGATCCGAGGTCGTCTGCTATTTATTTTTTATTTTTCTTTTCTTTTTATTTCTGAATTTTCTGGAGCTAACACGTGACCGCTCCTAGAGCCGTCACGTGTCACTCATTTTGACCCTATTTTTTCCATTTTATTAAAAATTAAAATAATAATAATAAATAGAATATATAAACCCCCTGCCATGTGACACAATTTCGACCATCTGATCTCGGTCGATCGGACGACCGCTGCGCATCTCCTTCTTCCCCTCAATAATCGCCCCCTCCATCCGTGTCTCCGCCTCCACCCGACCACCACCGATCTCCTTCCAATCACGCCACCTCTTGCCAAATATGTTTCCTCATCAAATCCATCACCATGATTTGAATCCCCAATCATACTTTCCTTCGATGATATCTCTCATCCGATCTTTGACCTCAATCCCCATCTTCCTCCTTCCTAATCCGCACCACCACCTTCCCAGAACGTTGCTGCCTTGCTTCCCTCCCTTACTAGTCGACCCCATCTCCTATGTAGGATCCTTGTCATGCCTCATCTTCCTCATCCACTGCTAGCCTTCACTCGAGGAGGAGACGACGGTGACATAGCCTCTCCTCCCCTCATTCATCGGTGAGATCCGAGGTACTCAACCTCATTGCAGCGCTTCCATCCTTCACGACTACCATAGCTCCGACCTTCGATCATCGATACAAAAACTTCATCTTCATCGACCTCACATCATGCACCACCGCTTCAATGTCGTGGATCAAGTCGCCATCAACATCTACTTTCCACCATCCTTGTAGCCTCAATGTGCACTTCATCGTCAACACTCCCAGCAGTTGTCGAACCTTTAGCGCACTCCCTCGCCTCCACGACACCACCTGGAAGGCTGCATTTACCTGTAGATACCCTCCTCTCCCAGGTCTACTAAGGCCTCCTCAAGTGCTCCTGGAGACCTTCGCTCCTTCGCCTTCGCCTTCTGGAGCCGTCGCAGGAGTCCAGCCACTACCTCCGCAATTTCGCTAGAGATGCCTCCGCCATTGACTCCAATGAAACCCTCATCCCTGCACGTCATTCACAGCTGCGTGGGGGGGGGATTTGCAGAGATCACCCACAGTTTCTCCATAGCGTGACAAGGCCCAAGGGTCACGTGTTAGGCATGCGAGCAATTGCAAAGTTTACAAGAAGGCCCTTTAAGCTCACTCAAATTCCCAAAGCATCCCCGCCACTCCAGGGTCACGTGCTTGGCATGTGATCACTGGACATTTTGCAGAAATCCCTTCATGGAATTAGTAATTAATCTTATGTCCCTTCTCTGCATTTTCTTTAAGTAATTTTATTTTGTAATATTACAAACTGAACCTTGTATTCTCACTATATTTTGAACCTATTTATTGCATCATTTTTTATTTTAAAATGGCACTTTGTCAATCAACTAATTCTCTACATTGTGATGCTTGTGATATTTCTATGCTCTATGGTTAATTGAAAATTAATATTTGTGTGGAAAATTACATATTTTCCCAATCTTTGCTTAGAAATTTATAGACAATTAACTACTTCTTTAAAAGTTGTCGAAAATTCAAGGATAATAGAACTAATTGTATTCCAAATTGTACCAAAAAAATTGTATTTGCATGCATATTTTGCTCTATAAAAATCATTTTATATTTCACTAATTAATTTTTAATGGGTATAAATTCAATATTTTTAGACTTTAGGATTTTTCGGAGACAGATCACCAAATGATATATCTTAGATAATTCTATTTCTGAAAAAAAGTAGATTTAAACTTATTATAATTAATTATTGAAAATCTCACTATATTTATTCAATAATTCACAAAATATTCACTTTACATCCAAAAATTCCAAAAAAATACAGTGTGTTTATTTCATCATTTTCTACATCTCGATCAAGTTTCATTATTTTTGGACCCTGTTTAACTGAAAATTGCATTTTAATCCTTAAAATCAACCACATTTTCATTTGCATCCCTAAATTGCATTAAAGTACCAAAAATATCCTACATCAAAAAATGCACATGAAATTTGATAGACATTTGCCTAGGTTGTTCCTTTCCTTCCTCGAGTTTGACCTTGGGACTTGCCCAAGTAAAACAAACATAAAATCACTTGAGTTAATTGAATTAAATATTTATGTGATTATTTCTTGATTGATTCCGATTACCCGCCTACAACGAAACGACATATCATTTATTTTTGTACGCTTAATTCACGACGACTAAGCAAGGGCTTTTTGGATTCATTACCATCAAAACCAAAAATAATGGGCATATGTCAGGTACAAAGTTCAAAAAATAAATGGGCTTGGATATGGGCCTTATAAGATCCATCCCATGCCAAGCCCATGCTCATGCCTACCTACATTGTCCATGCATACAAAGCCATCGATCTTGTTCTGGGTACCACGACCATGATAGTTCGTTATTTCTACCATCTCTGTACTTTCTTCCTTCACGGAGGAAGGACAACCCATGTTCAAGCCATGAGTTTTGTGCTCTGCACACAAGTCATGATGTTCGTGCCTTACAAGAACTTCGAGGTAGACCCATGTATTGATGTTAATTCCTTGGAAGAATATTTTTTCAGCCCTTCATTATCACTTTGGGAGAATGGTTACACAAGACAATTGTGAATAGGGCACTTCCAATGGGGAGACATGTGGTAGATAATCGTTCTTTGGCCAAATAGTCAATTTTGATGAAACCAACTACGCTAGATGGTCTAGAATTTTCTTGGTGTCTGTAAAAAGTCATGAGAAAGAACACATTCTCCTAGAGCCTAATCCTGAAGACAAGATAGGCAAAAATGTGACTTGGTTTAAAGACAATGGGCTGGTATACTCATGGTTATTAAATAGTGCCATACCTCGAATTACAAATGAAATTATCTATTATGAGAGAACTAAAGAAATTGGGAACAATATTCGAGATACATATCTCTAATGTTTTCCGAACCTATGATGAGATGATGCGATTGCGACGAGATGGAAAACCACCGGCTCAATTTTACGGACAATTAAAGACTTTAAGAGAAAAGTACAACTCTCTTTGACTTGTCTACACGTGTCTAATACAGAAAGGGCATCGTCGAGAGACAATGGTTATGATTTTACTATTTGATCTAAGACTCAACATATCCATTTGCTCGTGATCAACTACTATCGAGAGAGTCAATACCATCGTTAGAAGTATATTATAGAAAGCTTTAGTCGACCTGCTATATCATTAATGGTTGAGGTGGAAAAGGATCTACCTATAGCAATGGAAGTACCACCTGATCGAGATGGTCATGACTTCTTAACTTCCACTCGAGGGAGAGATCGTGGAAGAGGAGCCATGCGATGATGTGGACATAGTCTTTAGTGCACCTACTATAGGAAGAACGACCGTATGGAGGATTTGTGTTGGATGAAGCATGAGAAACCACACGTTGCTCATGCTTTAACCATAGAAGCAGAACATATCAGTACATATCAACTCTCATGATTAAGGAAGTGCTCCAAAAATTAACTCAGAACGTATCCAACACATCTATGTCTGACATGGCTGCAACAACATCATCATGTATAAAAAATTTCTTCATTCAAGATAGAGAGATAAATTGGTTAGTGGATTTTGTGGCTTCACGCCACTTATGTGGAGATGGGCAATAGTTCCAAAGAATGTGATCTATACCTACAGGTAAAACATTTCAGGTAGAAGATGGGTGACTATCTCTAGTTAAAGGAATTGGAGAAATATCAGTGACTCCAAATCTACATTTGAACAATGTCTTGCTTGTCCATGACCTTCTCATGAGTTTACTCTCTATTAGTCAAATATGAAAATCAATGAACCGTCGAGTAATCTTTGACGTTGTTTATGTTACCTTTTAGGACATCCTAATGGGAAGACGCTTGGTGGGGGCCATGGAGAAGGAGGAGTTTATCATCTCCTTCAATCTCCTATTGTTGTTATTGTCTTGCTTCACATGTCTACTGCGGGGAGTCTCGTGTGGTACCAACACTTAGGACATCCCTCTCTGGCAAAACTTCAATGAGTTCTCCATTAACTACAATCGACCACTGTCGTTCGATGTGAAGCCTGTCAACTTGGTAAACACCATCACAATTCTTTTCCGCATTCCGATCATTTCCACTAGAAATATGTTTTTGATTTGATTCACATTGAGATATGGGAACCTTGTCGTTATCTCGAACATAGAGGCTTTAGATATTATGTGTAGTGGTTTAATATTTTTCTCAGCTATCATGGACCTATCTACTTACAAATAAATCTGATGAAATAACAATCATCATAGAACTCACTAGAGGAATAAAAACTCAATTATATACTTATGTGAAATTATTCGATCTAGCATTGCTCGAGAATTGTTCTCCATTACCTTTCATGAGAACTATCATCACATGGTATCATACATCGAACCACATGTCCCCATACATCTCTGCAAAATGGAGATGTTGAGCACAAGCACTAACATATTTCAGATGTTGCCCGAACTCTTTTGCTCCAAACTAATGTCCATCAACCTATTGGGATGATGCAATTCTCACTGCCACGTATCTTATAAATAGCATGCCTTCCAAAATCATTAATGAAAAATTACCTATTCAAATATTGTTTCATGATCGTCCATTCTTCTTTCCATACCAAGGGTTTTTGGATGTGATGCATTTGTTTGTCTCCTAGAATCAGGGAGAGACAAGTTAGCATTTAGAGTAGTTAAATGTGTTATGCAAGGACATGCTCGACATCAAAAAGGGTATTGTTGTTATGACTTATGACCCAAGTTCGAAGTATATTAGTTCATTTAGTTCTTTTTTAGAGCAAGACATCATATTTCCTTACCATCTCATGACAGTCCTGTAGCGCCAAGATTCGTTGAATCTCACGTTCCACCACCAAAGGCCCTTGAAGATCTTCCTATTGAGAATGATAGATAGATTCCTTCTTATGGAAACCCCCACCTTATGGGTACCAGAGGAGTCACCAGAAGCATAGGCAATATCGATAGATAACAATAATAATAGTGTTGATAACATCCTGACAATAATGTCACAGAGGAGGATTTACACCTTCCTATTGCCACACGAAAGGGGAACCTAGATCGCAGACGGGCTGCAAGACTACAATTAGAATGTACAATGCACCCAATTTTCAAAGCATTGTCCCTAAAATTCTTGGGCCTCACTTACATGAAACTAACTAAGGAATTGCTAGCTGAACGTATACCCGAGTCATATACTAAGGCACTGCATATTCCACATTGGAAGCGTGCTATGCAGGATGAAATCTCCGCTCTCATGTCTCATAGCACGTGGATGCTTGTAGAATAGCCTGGTGGCCATTGCATTGTTGTATGTGAATGGATATTCACCATAAAATGCAATCCCGAGGGGTCAGTGACAAGATACAAAGCTCATCTAGTTGAAAAACCTTTCCGTAAACATACGGCTTAGACTTTTTTTGACGCTATCTCTCGTAGCGAGACAAGTTACACTGCGAGTTTTGCTATCAGCAGCTGTCTCAGAAGGTTGGTGTCTTCATCAGCTTGACGTAAAAAATGCTTTACTCTATGGTAATCTTCAAGAAGTATTTTATGTGACCCAACCTTCATGCTTCGAGATTCAGGGGAAGTGTCGAAAGGTGTGCCCACTAAGGAAGGCCATATATGGCCTTAAACAAAGCATGTGTGCTTGGTTCCACAAATTCTCGTAGGCCATGGGAAGCATCGATTTTCTAGGATCCGCCTCTAGTCAATCACTATTTATTCGGATAACAAATGGAGGAGTTATTATTATGCTTGTCTATGTCGATGACATCATGCTTACATGAGATGATGATACATAGGGAATTGGAGAGATAAAATGACTTCTTGCTGGAAAAATTCAAAATTAAATATCTAGAACCTTTATAATACTTCATTGGGATAGAGTTGCCTAAAGAAAAAGGTACTTCTCTCTCTCTCTAAGAAAATATGATATTGATTTGCTGCAATAAACCAAGATGGTTGGAGCTAAACCAATAGAAATATCCATGGACCCAAAGGCACATCTCTACAAGGACATGGACTATCTTCCAGACAAAAGTCGATCTCGAAAAGTTGTGGGTAAATTATTGTACCTTACTATTAGTCTAGACCAGATATATCCTTAGTTGTTGGGAAGTTAAGCCAGTTTATGGACAAACCTACTCAAGCTCTCTAGGATGTGCAATAATGATTTTATGATATATAAAATCAGCTCAAAGAAAGGGATTTGTCTTCAACAAGACTTCACCTACAGGCATTATTGCCTGTATGGATGTGGATTATGTCGAATGCTTGGCAGACTGAAAGTCTACTATAGAGTTTTGTGTTTTCCTGAATGGTAACACCATCAGTTGAAAAAGGAAGAAGTAAGTGGTGGTGTCTCGATCAAGTGGGAAAGTGAGTACAGAGCCATGGCACAAACAACGCCAGAAATGACGTGGATTCCTATAATACTAAGAGATCTCCATATGGATGATGAGAGACCGATGGAGCTGTGATATGACAATCACGCAGCTATGCATATTGCCAACAGTCTGATGTTTCATGAACGCACCAAGCATGTGGAGGTAGATTGTCATTTTGCTCGAGATTTGAAACAAAAGATTTTTCTACACATTGTTGGTGTCTCCTCTAGTAAACAAGCCACCGGCATGCTCACAAAGGCTCATCCACATACTACATTCAAATATGTGCCAACTTGAGGGGGAGTGTCAAGATGTTTGTAGAACAATGTAGAAGGTTGTCGTGATTGAGGAACGAGATGTCATGGTTGATTGCCTTCCTACTTTGGATCGTTTCTTATATTGTCAGTCGACCTCCGCTTTACAGCAGGAGGTCTATGGTTAAGGAACAATAACAAGTTTCTCATCTTTTCTATGTTATAACGGTTGTTAAACACTTGTATGCAACTATGAGCAATTTCTCGACAATCTAGCATCTCTTCCTTCAAATCGAGCACATAGGCCGCCTAAAAGGTGCACAACACCAAGCCTTGAGTGGAAAGTGGATCAAAAAAGCCAGAACCCATCGTAAAACATTGAGCAGCGCATGTAAACATCGAATCGTAATCCGGCAGATCAACTGCGGAGCTAAAACATGAGGTTTCACACTGTTTCATGAGCGAGTGAACATAAGGTCGTGTTCGCCTACGAGGGAGGGCAATTGCAAGTCATAGAGTATGAAGGAGTTGTCTCATGAAAGGCCAAGAGAGGTTGTGAGTAGCGCTAGCTTGCGAGGGAGGAACTTAGCTCTAATTCCATGAAGACACAAATGCTATTACATTAAGTAAAAAAAGGGAACTGGGATGTCTTTTTATGCAGGAAAAACAGTGGTAGTTAGAAACCTACGCAATTACCTCTGAATCATCCTTAGCTAAATCCCACATAATCATAAATCGTTGACACAAGAATGCTACATATATAATAAAGTTAAGATGTAGCCTGTTGAAGATGTTCGTGATGGTTAACACAGTACATGGGCCAACACACGGCTGCTATCTTCTCCGGGAGATATATCCCTGCAGGTAACATTAGGATATGACCCGAAAAAGGGAATAAAAATGGAGCTTTCCTAGGAAGCCTTTCTCCGATTCAGAATATCAGAGCCAGGTTTCGATCATGGGACCTGTGGGTTATGGGCCCACCACGCTTCCGCTGCGCCACTCTGATTTGGTGTTCACATCCTGTCAAGAATATATGTAAACTATTTACGTGTCTTAACGCACATCCAAATCCATATCCGAACGGGTGATATCCAGCATCACCCCGGGCGCTTAACCTTCTTGTTGTGAACCCGATCCCTAAGCGGTTAACTGAGATCTACGTGAACGTTAATTCAAAGAATCAGGGTTGAATCAGGTTTTCTTCTGATGCCGAGATGATCAGCATCGACATCCTGTTAATCCCGACCCACCGTCAACCAGATGATTGTATCAACCCATATGCTGCTTGCCCTCCATGAAGAAGAAGAAGAAGAAGAGAGTACCGCTGCTGCACATATATCATGTGAAAATTATGGATCCAATATTGAAGGGTCCATCCAGCTATCACCTGAACCTTTTCATGGACCGTCCAGCAGCAGTATATTGGAGGAGTTCTTCCCATGCAAGAACGGGTTGCTGTCTGTAGTAGATATTATTACAGATAATGCAACTGTATTGTATGCGATGTTCTTTAACCAGATGTGGATCTCATACATCAACTGTTGATGATCAACAATTGACTCTTCGGAATCACCTGCATATCGGTTGTGCAATCCCACCACAAGTTATTATGTACTGCTGATGTAAAGGAGCCGCACAAATTCCTGACTCCCTCCAAAATGATAATTAAGGGTTCCCCTACAAATCAGGCGAGGGAACAAAAATATAAAGCTGATAAACGGATATTTCACAGTATGCCAATTTGTATTGTCAGTCAGGTGATTAGTAGCCAATATTCCAAAATGATGCATTATTTGGCATTTGATCCCAGGTTGGTGTCTCATTTTTCGTGAGAGTTCTATTCATCTTCTGAGCAACACCATTTAGCTGGGGAGTTTTTGGTGGAGTCGTCTGATGTATAATCATGTAAGACCTACAATGAATATTGAGGGTCACACATATTCTACACCAATGCACATTAGCTTCTTTCATGTTTGCCTCTTTACTTCTATGATATGAACAATCCAATGCCACCACAATAATATAGAAAACAATATGGATTTGCGAACAATAGGAGTTTGCGACGAAAATACTATGATATGAATATCATCAATATACTATGCTAATGGCCCATCTCTTTCGAGCACTACAAGAAATCTGTTGCTTTACTAACATAGCTTTGCAACCACTAGTAGTGGGTTTGTGATCGTAATGCCCAATGCGATCACTTTCCTAGAACTAATGGTCGCATAGCTTACTATGCGACCACAAAGTTGAGGCAAGTGATTTGACACCTCAATATGTGACCACAATATGGTCGCATATTGTAGTCGCATATTCTGCTAAACAGAACGACCATACCAGAACCTCATTTCCCTTCATCCAAAACCCATACCCGATTTCCTCCCTCTCCAAGACCTAGCTCCTCCCTCTATAGTCGGTCTCCTCCCTCTCGGATACCCTCTCCTCCTCCCTCCACCCCCGACCTATCCATCTCCTCCTCCCTCTACCATCTCCTCTCCTACAGCCTCATCTCTGATGCCATCCTCTTAGGCTTCCTACCCTTGGAGAGAATCTCTTCCTCCTCCATCTTCCACCACCAGAGAGCATCTCCCCCACTTAATCTCGTGTTCATTAGGTATATTTCTTGTCGTTTAATTTTTCATCAATTAGATTATTTTTTATTTTGATTAATGATTGTATTTGAGTATGTTTATTATTTTCAAATGCATTGTAGGTGTTTGTTGAAATACTGAAGAAATATTATTTTATTAGATAATGATTTAAATAGAATTTAAAATATGATTTTTCTATAATGTGATTTTGTCGTCATATGTGATTAAAAATGCAAGTTATATGTGTGTGCCCAAGTGTGAGTGTTAGCGTTTGTGTATTTGTGTGTGTATGTGTATGTGTAAATATTAGTGTTTGTTTTCATATTTGTGTATATGGGTTAGTGTAATTAATTTTTTGAATGTTCAAATGCTTGATACTCTTGTTACTATTTGATGTCAATGATTAATTTTATTTGTAATGTAATCACAATTTCATTTGAAAGTAAATATCCACTATGTGTTTGTTAGATAGGCCCATCATGTAGATTACATTTTAGGGTATTGCACGGAATCGCACAAAACATATTCTCTCTCTAATATATTATAGATCACATTTATAATATGCCTGATTAATATGGATAGTGTTATCCATATTATTCATATCAATGATAATATAATCACATTTAATCATCTTGGATCTCTTTTCTCTTGTGCCCAAACAACATGAATTACATTCACATTATTCACATCTTTGATAATTAAATAACATTTAATTATCTTAGATATCTCTCCTTATAATATGAATTAAATTCACATTATTAATGATAATTAAATCACATTTAATTATCAATTTTCTCGATGCTCGGGTACACATATCAACAATGAAATTATCCATGAATACTTTCCAGGATAATGCGCTTTCTTCGCAGATATTGGGAGATAAGGACATGGCGATTGTATTGTTTCACGTATAGTGACTTGGATATTGAGATCACATCTCAAATCCAAATCTTGCGGACCTCTCATAGTTGTTTGATTAAATCAAAGCCGTAGATTTAATCTTCTCATTGTATCTGAATCACATTCAGACTAATGTCCAACATTTGACGGTGCTTGATGAGTCCTCAATCTAACTCCTTAGATATTCATCCAAGCACCAGCCACTATGATTTAATAATTGAATCAACAGCTATATGATCATTAAGATGGCTATGGTACATAATCCTAATTGTACTAAGGGACCTATTACGCAAATTAGTTATTCTTCATTTCAGATCAGAGAATGATATTCACAATAACATTTATTGCATAATGACTCATCGTGGGCTCACATGTCCAACACCTCCACCCCGACCTATCCTCTTCTCCTCTCTCTACCATCTCCTCTCCTACAGCCTCATCTCTGATGCCATCTCTTCTCAGTCTTCCTACCCTTGAAGAGAATCCCTTCCTCCTCCATCTTCCACCACCGGAGAGCATCTCCCTCACTTAATCTTGTGTTCATTAGATATATTTCTTATCATTTAATTTTTAATCAATTAGATTAATTTTTTTATTTTGATTAATGGTTGTATTTGAGTATGTTTATTAATTTCAAATGCATTGTAGGCGTTTGTTGAAATACCGAAGAGATGTTGTTTTATTAGATAATGATTTAAATAGTATTTAAAATGTGATCTTTCTGTAATGTGATTTTGTTGTCATATGTGATTAAAAATGAAAGTTATATGTGTGTCGAAGTGTGAGTGTTAGCGTTTGTGTATATGTGTGTGTATGTATGTGTAAATTTTATTGTTTATTTTTATATTTGTGTATATGGGTTAGTGTAAGTAATATTTTGAATGTTCATATGCTTGATACTCTTATAAATATTTGATGTCAATGCTTAATTTCATTTGCAATATAATCACAATTTTATTTGAAAGTAAATATCTACTATGTGTTTTTTAGATAGACCCATCGTGTAGATTACTTTTTAGGGTATTGCACGGAATCACACAAAACATCATTCACACATGTGCATCCTTCCACAGTAGGTTAAGTTTGACCCTGCACAACGGGAGGCATGTGCAACATATTTTGGGGAGTGATGCCCATCGTATGTTATATTTTTTTATTTTTGTCACAACTACCGAGATCTTAGTTTTACGTCTTAGCTTTACAAGCTAAGAAATTCCCCTTATGACACCATGCGGCTCTTGATGTTTGTTTTGCATGTACATAGGTAGGGGTATGATAGATTAGGATAATATACCAAACTAGCTCATATCAAAACAAAATTATCTCAGGTGTTGTTGCATTTAAGCGATGTCACTCTCTCGTATAGTTCAACATATTATAAAAAAAGATAATTAAACAACCTAATAAATGCAACAAAAAAGAGAAAACAAATTGTAACCTCTCGATCATGTGTGTGTATGTGTGTGTGTTATGTATGTAAGTGTACGAGGTATATGGATATGCAAGTACGGATGTAGGAATATATGGAGCAATTTGGGAAGGTGAGTGGTTATTACAAGCATGAGATACAAGAGGTCGATGTCTATGGCAGTAGGATATGGGTACAAATGCTAGTAGGAGTGTAAGTATGCATTTGGATATCTATCATTTGTTACATATGGATATGCATATGGGTAGAAGGATATGTATGTGGGTATCCATGGTAAAATGTGGGTAGCCAATTGTGATTTAAGGAATTTGGTCCATATGTAAATCATTGGGTATGTATATAATTAAGCATGTATGAATGTATCTGGACTTGCATGTATGCAAGTGTATGAGGAATATGGGCATGCATGTGGATGTAAAAGCGAGTTTGGAGCAATGTGGGCATGATTGTAAGAGTGTATGGAGGTGTATGGGCATGCATGCTTGTTTGTGAGGAATATGGATATGCATGTCGGTGTGTAAGAGTGTATGGAGCAATGTGGATATATATATATATATATATATATATATATATATATAAAAGAGTATATGGAGGGGTATGGGAATGTATGCAAGTATGTGAGGAATATGGGTAAGCATATGGGTGTTTTAGAGTGTATGGAGCAATGTGGATAAGGTGGGTGGTTATTTCAAGCAGGGGATACATAGGTATGTAAGCATGTGTACAATAATATGAAGTGTATAGGTATGCATGTGAGTATATAAATGTACATGTACACAACATTCTTTACAAGTGATGGGTGGCTATGGCAGTAGGTTATGTGTATGAATGCTAGTAGGAATGTAAGTATGTATGTGGGTGTGTAAGAGTGAATGGAGTAATGTGGGCATGATTATAAGAGTGTATTAAGGTGTTTGGGAATGTATGCAAGCATGTGAGGAATGTGATTATGCATGTGTGTGTAAGAGTTTATGGAGCATTGTGGGCATGTATATAAGAGTGCATGGAAGTGTATGACATGTATGCAAATATCTTAGGAATATGGGTATGCATGTGGGTGTGTAAGAGTGTCTGGAACAGTGTGATCAAGGCGGGTTGTTATTACAAGCATGGGATATATAGGTATGTAAGCTTGTGTGGAATAGTATGAGGTGTATATGTACACATGTAGGTATGTAAATGTATAGGTATGTGGACGGCTATAAAAGTGGTGGGTGTCTATGACATTAAGATATGGGTATGAATGATAGTAGGAATGTAAGTATGTACGTAGGTGTGTAAGAGTGTATGGAGTAATGTGAGCATGATTGTATGTGTGTATATAGATGTATGGGCATGTATGCAAGTATGTGAGGAATATGGGTATGCATGTGGGTGTGTAATAGTCTATGGAGCAATGCGAGCATGTGTATAAGAGTGCGTGGAGGGGTATGGGCGTGTATGGGAGTATGTGAGGAATATGGGTATGCATGTGGGTATGTAAGAGTGTATGGAGCAATGTGGATAATATGGGTGGTTATTACAAGCATGCTATATATTGACATAGTAGATTAGAAATATTATCTAAATTCAGAAATTTAATTAAGGAAGAGATACCTGAATTGTAGTGAAAAACCTAGTGTATGACTATATAAGGCATGTGATTAAAAGTTGAATGATATAGTTATACACTAGAAGATCAACATGATGTAACGAAGGAGTTGTGCAAGGCTTGAAAGAGGTTCCAAAATTATGAGGACTATATATGGACTTGTATGAGTCCATATTACCAGTAGAGGATCTTGGACAATGTATATATAAGTAAATTTATCTGTATCTTTTTGAGAGTTCTTTTGACTCATATATGTTTGATAAAAATATTTTTTCAAATGTAACCTATGGCATCCGTCTCAAGGATACTCGAGGGATGTTTTGTATCCCTCTGACTCACCTGGTCAGTAACAAGATTACATATAGCATTTACAGGGCCAGAGAGGCTACATTGGCCAAGCTAAAGTGGGAGATTGATTGAGAAAGGGCGAAGGAATTCTTCCCATCTTGGTATACTCTTGAGATGTATTAAGTAATAATTTTCTCATTATTATTTTATTGTTTGACATCCTTTCAATATCTAGTTCCAAACAAATGGAGTCGATATTTTGATCTCTTCGCTTCTGAGAATTTAGGGAGATGTTCTCTTGCAGGAAGGACCAACAGAGGGAAGCAAGAGATCAAATCTAATGGTGGTGCCAAGAGCTTTAGGATAGTGAGGTAAATTGGTAAGTATTCATCACAATTTAGAATATCGTTAAGTTTATTTTAGTTGTTAATTTCAATTTTTGTGATAACATATCGCTTCCCAATGTAAGTCGACACTTAGGGAATGGTAGACGAAGACCCACATGCGAGGTGATCAATGGTTCACGGAAGAAGCCCGGGTTGTGGTGGTGAGTGCTTATTGGATGTTCATAATATTTTAATTCTTGAATAGAAATTTTAAGTGTATATTGCTAAAAGGTATCTTTAACATGTAGAACCATTACGATGAGCTCTTCGCGTAGAAGTAAGACTCTCTTTCCGTCGAAAATTGCCTACTATTTGATGCCAAGGTTTGAGAAGAGATGATCAATGGATGAAAGGTTGGGCCTAACCGTCAGCAGGCCTTCGGGGGCTTCACGCCAAATCATCGTTGGAGTTTAGTTGTAGCACTCATGGTGCCATGAGTATATATCCCCTCCCCCACACACATAATAGTGAGGAGAAGGAATAATCCAATGGGGTTCGATAATAAATAATTGTTGTATATCTGATGAGACCAGGAGAATCGGCTCTAGACGAATAATAGTGAGGAGAAGGAATAGTCCAACAGGGGACGAAATTTGATTGCTTGCTCAGACAGGGATTTAGAGCTACCGAACCGAGTTCACTCATGTAGATTAACTTGTCCGGCCTTGATGAGGAATTATTAGAAGATTCCTTTTCGAAAATGTTGAAGGCAACTTTCTTAGTTTTTTTATCAAGAAGGGTCAATTTGGTCCTTATTGCCTATGATGTGTTGACAATCGGGTCCTCATTAGATGAATAACCATTGTAGTATTCTTCCTTGGTCAGTGGATGTCCTACGTATGTGTTCTCAGTTGGCATGTCATTGGTGAGTTCCTGTATCGGATTGAGTTGATCAAGGTGGTCAGAGAATATCTTGTCTGACTTAGGGTAAGCCCATGTCTGTGTTTCCTCATCACCATATAAAAACTCCTGCATCAGATGATCTTCAGTAGGATTTGCCATGATAGTGGTAGAGGTGAAAGAAACATGGAATGGAAGGATGATATGAGTCTCCGAACCAATGGTCTGCTCAACACCCATTATCTCAGGTGTATCAGTAGGGTAGGGCATGTCTGCCGCTTGACGGTTACGGTTGTTATCAGCTTTGTGGGTTACCTTATATTGTGTTTCCTCAAAGACTGGTTGACCTTGAAGTGCTCCCAATGCCATGAAATTGATTTCATGAGTCTCACATTCAATAGTTGCCTTAGCCAAGGCTAAGAACGGCTTTCCGAGAATGATTGGAGACTGGGTTAATTCTCGTTGATGCTCAATATCAATGATCGTGAAGTCCACGTTGTGCGGATCACCTTGGAATGTAATGATGTCAGAAATTATTCCTCTCGGCTGTTTATAAATCGATCAGTCAACTGAACGATCTCTCTTGATTTCCTGATTGGTCCGGGTTTAAGCTTGTCAAACATGGAGGTCGAGAGGAATTGACAGGTGAGTCGTCATCGATTCACGCATGGGTGAATGTTGCGTCGTTGATTCAAAGTCAAATCAAGGCAATCGCTTCACTCTATGGCTCTTGATCTTTCTTCTCATCATCAAATAGGTGGCCATTGACAATATATGTTTTTCGGTCTTTGTTCTCTTCTTCCCGACTTTTTCGATATTAACTTACTCTTTATAAATCTTTTCAGGTCAGGGAAGTGTTCAGTGGACTGATTTAAGGCAAGTTCAAAAATTGATCTTTTATCCATTGCTTCCCTCAGAGTAGGATCCAAAAATTTCAAATCTTCTCCTCTTTCATTTTTATGGGTTTTTCTGTTTTTTCAATTTTTTGGGTGTCTTTAAAATTTTCAAGTTTTTGGTCTTTTTGGTTTGGTGTGTAGATGAGTTATTTTTCAAAGTAGATGAGGAACTTAGATATGCGGGGTCAAAGTCATCCCTAAGGGAATAATATGCAGAAGTGTCACTATTAAAGTCTTCCATAGGGTATGTGGGTTTTGAGTTTTCTCTAGAATTTCATCTTTAGATCCAATCATTTATCTTCCACTTCCATACTTGAGATACCATAAAATGAAATTAGACGATCATTGAAATTTTTAAATTTATCATAAATAAATTAACATCTCTTAATTATCCTTGAAATGTCATCCTCCAAAAACTTTTCATGATCAATCATGTGAGCAATCAGTGTGGGTTCCAGAGTGTTCTCTCTTTTTTCAACTTGAGATTCAATCATTTCATCTTCCATTTTCATCTATGAGTTGGGAGAAGATCCTCTTGGAATATCTAGTATATGATCGTTCTCTTCTGAAAATTTCTCCTCAGAAATCATGGAAGGAGTCTGCTCAGTGGGAGGATTCTGCGGGAATATGTAGGTTTCATACTCAACATATTGTGACTCAAGAATGCAATGCTGGGTTGAGTAGAGTCCACTTCCATGGTCATGATTGGTCGTATCGTCAAATAATGGAATCATATAGGGTTCATGTGTGTTGATATCATCCGTCTGGTCCTTTGTATGTACATGATGTCTGAAGGAGTGGTATTCAGGGTTGTCAATATGGATGTGATCGTCTCAGTTTATCCAATACATAAGATCATTATGTGCATGCCTCTCCATTCGATTTGATTGGGTCATCATGAATTGATGTCTTGGCTGATCAAAAGTGATTTGATCTTCTAATGGTTCTTGAGTTTTGGCAAGAAATCAAGAATATGTTGGGTCGGTCCTGGAAGTATTTTGATCATGTGTAGAAAATGGTGGGTGCGGTGGCAAATATGATGACATGTTGAAATCGACTGGATGATCTGATTAGAGTGGATTGGAATTCATCGAGTGGGTTGGATTCATCTGAGGGTGAGAGTCTCCCACGAATGTTGGAGGATGTCTGAAGGAAGAAGGTTTAAATGATTTGGGTTTAATCGAGAAGAATTCATTTTCAGAGTTCAGATCTGATGGGTACTCGGAGCAATGTCCCGACAATCTTCAAATAAGGTGGATGTGCTGACATAATAGATCTTGGTTGAAAATGTTCAAGTGCAGGGGATACTCAATAGAAGAAGCCCTAATTTTTAAATCAAGGAGAAAGAGTGATGGTACACGTGTGCGGTTTTTGATTTGATATTCAAACTCGGTTCACACACCAATGCAAACACAATTCAAACCCCATGTTCACAAACTCACACAATGAACTTCGCAAGAGTTCGACCAATTATCTTTTCAATTTTAGTTGGTGATAAAATAAATCTTGGAAAAGAATTAGCGAGATGTTAGGTACCGAAAATTTTCTTAAAGACTGGCCTGAATTCTTACAAATAGTTGCACCTACTTTCAGCCAGTATGGGTGTAAGTACAGACCGTAAAATAACTATTCGTTACTTAAGGACGAAGTCTTACACAATGTCCTTTAAACCACCCACTCTGCTAAGGAAATCCAAATCATTTAACGACAATCCATATTTCCTCATTGAGAAGTAGCTAATCATTTTTATAGAATCAATAGTCTGAACGAAGATTCCAAAGCTGAGCTCTAGCTTTAAGTGTCATCTCTCGCTCACTCAAACAGATAAATGAATACAAGCATGGGATTGTTCTTCCGCAAAAATTCTTGATTTTATGAATTAATTAAAGTCGACCTTGTTTAGCAGTCCTAATTTTATTTAGGTGATCACTAAAAAATTAGATGAGCAAGAATACACGTCTACCGCCCAGTCCCAATTTCCTTTGAAATTTATATGACAATACAAGAGGGAGAAAATTCGGGAAAAGTCAATGTAGGTGGAAAACAATGACGGATGCTCAGTTAGAAGACTTACAATGATTCCTCGCAATCTCCATGTGGGATGCAATACTGATGAATCTCGTATTCATCATGTTAAAATTGGTCAATTATACTTTGTTTTCCAAAATTCATATGCATTTAATAATTAATAGAGCATTATTAGCATTCATACATGTGTAAATAATATTTGCATTTCATCATGCATAATTGCATTAAAAATCCCAAGTGTAAATTTATTCAAAAAGCAGTTAATTTCCACAGTTTTAATTAATTTATCCTAACTCCAATTGACCTGAAACCACCTCCTGGTGGAGACATTACTAACAAGAATAAATAAAAAATACAAAAAATTACTAACTCAAATAAGTGTCAAATAATCTCAAAGTCTAATTTCACAACCGATGGACTAAAACATGCATATCTCCCTCATACAGTTCCTAATTTTGGTCTACTCACTTTTAAATTACTCCATTTTCCAATACCTTCAAAATAAGACCAATTTCATAAAATACGGAGCTCATATGTGAAAGTTAGGTTTTGAGCCTCTTTTGCGCATTTTCACCTTTTGCTATTTTTGACCTGAGTTTTTATGTACATAATTAACTCTTTTAGTTTTATTTCTTATTTATTTGTGTTCTTTGATGAAAGTTTTGTTAAGAGGTATAAAAATTCAAATCTATATCAAAACTAAAATAAAAGAAACCGACTGTGCCCGAGTGTCTGTTGTGAGTCTGTACAAAATTCTCGTGTTTTGTACCTCTATTTTATTTCTTTATTTTATTATTTTTTAAAAATTCGAAAAAATTAGATTAGTCTGTAATTAATTTTCTTGTATTTTATCATATTTTTATATAATTTTTATCCTCTTCTAAAACCATCAAAAAATCACAAATCTCTAAAAAATCGACTTTCTATAGACATAGAGACTACCAAAAATTGCACTTCACACATATGACCTCTTTTTCTCCTGGGTCCTTCATGAAAGTTGTAGATCTCATTGAGACGAACAACTTTCGTTAAGAAATTTTTTATCTGAGCTCTCCTTCTATTTCTAATTTTCTTCTTCTTTATATTTGAAAATTTTTTGGGGGTGCCACGTGGCAACCCTTGTGTGTGCCACGTGGCACCCCACTTTCTCTCTCTTCTCACATCTCCTTGCTGCACATGCTCGTACTGTTGCCATCCCCCTCAGTGCGCACGTGTGTGTCACGTGACCTTCTTCTTCTTCTTCTCAAACGGATGCCAACCCATTGCCTTTCCTCCTTCCCCGCATAACCGCCAGCCGCCTCGCTACATGTAACCACCCCCATCTCGCCTCCCGCAATGGCTCTGCCCAGTAGTTCCTCCTCTCCCAACCGTTATGACATCGGCGTAACCCATCCCTGAGCTTCCTTCTCCTATAAAGTGTCGACCTCCACCAACGTTGCAACCCATCCGTCATTAGAGGGAGGGAAGCTCCAACTCTTCTACATTCACGATGATAACGTTTGGATCAATGAAAGAACAAGGACGAGCCAGCCCTGTGCTCAGGCGATATTCGTGGTGAAGCTGTCATGTAGCAGCTACCTCCCAGGCATGTTGTAGATCATTGAAGCCCCCTTCACCAGCTTCTTGAAGCAAAGGTCGACCAAGAGCTTTTCAAGCTCCAGGTCACCTCTCATGTGAAGAAACCCATCTGATAAACCAACCTTTAGCCCCTCCTTCTCCGTCGATTGAAACCCCCAAATCGAACCATCGATCCCCATCTTCCTCCTCATCAAACCTCTTCTCCCAAATCCACCTTAGCTCATACAAGAAGCTGAGCTCCAGATCCTTCATCTTCTCCGTTCGCATAGGATCTTCGCCTTCGACCCATTCCCGCCTCAAACACTGAGCTTGGGCTCGAGCTTTACATGCTCATTTCTTAGTTCTTTTTCTGCTAACCTTTGCAGGTGAAGAACAATCACTCCGTCGAGCGCCACCTTTCTGCAGCAAGCGCCTCCGCATGGTCTCCTCTTCACCCGACCATCGCCGATTGTCCACCACCACCGCTCCGCTCCAGTTGCTTGGCCGTGTGTCAGCCAAGCCCTTGCCACTGCGCTCCATCGTGAAACTCCACCATTGCCTCTGCCCCACAACCTCAACACCTTGCCACTGTTGGATCAGGGCCAAGCCTTTGATCCAACGGTCCTAGATATGCCACGTGTCTGATCCTGAACCCACCTCCTTACCTTGAGGGTCGGGCCGTCCAGACCTCCTCTCGTAGCCACGTAGGCTCGAGCGTCCGAGCCTCAGCCCCGTGCCCGAATCGCAGCTCTGCCCTCACCGAGCCTCCTATGCACGCTCCCAACACGTGTTTGAGGGGGCAAACTACGCCCACACCCCTCGGCCTTCAGAAAATCGTGAAGTAATCCATGAGCCATGTGTTGAGCATGCGAGTTTTAGAGAAATTGCAGAAGCCCCCTCTGGGTTCTAGATAATTGCAAGAAGGCCCTTGCCTGTTCGTTGATGTCAGCGTCACGGGCCAGGCACGTGATGCTCTGGGAATTTTGCACTAGGACTCTCCGTTGTTTTATTATTTTAATAAATACCCCCGTTAGGGGTAAGTTGCAGAAGACTTTAGTTGAATATTCAAAAATTGCAAATAAATCCACCTGGGGCCATTTTGAGAAGAAAATAATTATTTTTATTGCGTTTCAGTCCCTGACATTTCAATTTAGCATATCTTTTGCATCTGAACTCTGATTTTAGCATATAAGATGTTTTAAAGCTTGCTCCATATTCTTTCATATTATACAATTTGTGGATAAATCTGATGCTAGTTTATAAGGGTTATTATTTGAGGAGCATTTTAATTTGTGCATGCTAATTTTGACATATTTGTGCCATCTTTTTCATTGAGTAAATTAATGATTTGTTTTGTAGGGATTCTATTGAGGGATTAAATTGAATTAATCATCTTACTATTGTAAATCATATTTAAGGATTTAATCTTTGCAGGTGTGAAATTGAAGAATTCATTTAAATCTCTCTATTAATTTGTCGGATTAAAGATTATATTTTTTGGAACAAATTATTGGGAATTCTAATAGGACTACTCATTGATTAACCTCCATGTAGTTTGCATTCGATTAAAAAAATCATCTTGTGAATTTATTTTGATCTGTGATTCAATTTTGATGGTTTATTGATCATATTACTTGAGGAATTAAAATCGTGTAAAATTACAGATCCTAGTCTTCATTCTCTCTGTTTAATTTTCTCCGCATTGCATCATCAACAAATTTTCTCTTATTTTCTGATACAGAAATTAGTCGAGCATTAATTAATTAATAATTAATTTAAAACCAAATAACTAAAAATCATTGTTCCTTGTGTTCGACCTTGGTGCACTTGCCAAGTAAAAATACTCCAAAACATTCAAAGATTGTGGTTTTTGATTGACCGTTTTTGCCTCCTATACTACGACATTTCTGATTATTGAGGCAGATTCCGCGTTCATCAAATTGTGCCGTTGCCAGGGAACGGTGAAATTTTAGAGTTTTAAATTAATTTTTGTAATTAATTTTTGTGTTTTCCTTAATTTGCATTTTATTTCTATATTTTATTTTTGCATCTCTTCTCTCACTGCAGATACTAACCACATCTTCTCTCTTTGCAGATTTCTTGGAGAAAAATTTTGCAATATTGATCAAGGATTTGCAAGGATGGAGATTGAATTTTAATTTTTGTGAGAGAGAGCTTAGTCTAGATTTAATTTTCTGCATCATTCATGGGGTCCCTCTCTTTGAAACCTTGTAATAATTCAGACTGGATTTCTTTGTGGTATGTAGGGTCTATTTCAACCCCTTCTGTGTGGTTGGGATCCGACTTGAGTGGCGTAGGAATTAGGCACATACACGCTTATTTATTTATCCTTGATTGTGCTCGTAATTTTTAGGCCACACTTCTTCACTAACTAGACGCACTACAGATCGTTCGACTTAGCCAAAGATATCAAATCAATTCTTTCCTGCTAATAGAACTATCTACTTAGGGCGACTTCATTGTGCATATCATTTGGTGTAATTTAAATTCCTTGTATTGCATCCCGCATGAAGAATGTGAGGAATCATTGTAAGTCTTCTTCTTAAGCATGCACCATTGATTTACGCTTGCATTGGATTTTTTGATTCTTCCTCCTTAGTTTTACAACTTACGAATTAAAGGAATTGGGACTTCTCGTTCGACGAGAATTTTTTCGCTCACCTAAATTTCAGTGATCACCTTAATCTAAAATTGAGACTGCTAATCAAGGCTACTGTAAATAAATTTGACATAAAATTAACCCTTGTGTCTGGTGGAGAGAAACCCACTCATTGTTTGTAAGGACAAGATCACACACTTAGGATAGAGCCAAAAACCGAAAAATTTTATTCAAACTACTGTTTTTTAAAAACAATTAGCTACTTTTCAATGAGGGTTTTAGGTAACCGTTTTACGGTCTGACTTCCCTTAGCAGAGTGAGGGGTTTAGAGCACACTACGAAAGGCTCCATCCTCAAGTAACACAGGTAGCTATCTAAATGGTTTGTACTTATATCCATACTGGCTGAAAGTAGGTGCTACTAATTGTTTTAACTTGGGGCATTCTTTGTAAAATATTTCGACACCCAACAACTTTGCCTAATTTTCAAGATTGTTTTGTCATTAAATTAAAATTGAAAAGATAAGCGGCCGAACCCTAACATGCCTTCACCAGTGTTGAGTGGGTGAACTAGAGAGTTTGATTTGTGTTTGCTTTGTGTAATCTTTCTCGAAATGACTCTTTTCTCAACCCCTCTTGATCTTGAGGTTATTCTCTTTATAAAAATCAATAAACCTCCTTCGGGGTTCAATCAATCCTAGACTAACCCTTCATCTCACTCCTCTGCTTAGGAATCCTTTATCCTTGGAAATTCTTCACATCCTTCAATGCTTAATTTTGAACTCTTTACTTCTGAAGGTAAAGCCTCCAAAGAAGAACCCCTGTCAGGACGAGAATGACAATGACCCTATTCGAGCACTTCTGGCTAAAAAAACTGCTGTTGAACAACACAATGAACTCCTTAGAGCACATATGGCAGAAATGCAACGCGATGAGGCTGCTATGGAAGAAACATACCGCCCTGAATTAGATGAAGATTATAATTGGTTGAGGCTGGTATCGCCCGAGGATGCGTTCGGACACAAACCGCACTTCCTCGCATTATTGCCTAGGTTCAGAGGGAATAATCATGAAGAACCATATATCTTCCTCCGTGTCTTCGAGATAGTCTGCGCTAACCTCTGACACCCTAGGATTAGTCAAGACTACATAAGGCTGAGAGCTGTTCCCTTCACCCTGAGTGATAAGGCGGCTTACTGGTTGAAGAACTTAGGGGAAGTGGTCATGCCTTGGGCCACCTTCAAGACATTATTCTTAAAGAAATTCTACCCTGTGAGTAGCATTAATCAGATGAGGATCAAGCTCACGAGCTTCACCCAACACCAAAGCGAGCCATTCCATGAAACATGGGAAAGGTTTACAGACCTAATCCAGAATTCCCCAATACACATGATAAGCAAAATGATGCTGGTCCAAAGTCTTGTTAGTGGACCTAACCCTGAGACCCAAGGGTTAGTAAGTGCATCCAGCGGAGGAAGCTATATGGGACGCCACAAGGACACCGTCTACAAGGTATTCGAGAGACGTGCTGAATCCAGCCATGTACAAACCACCAGCCGGACCTACATAAACGGCTCTAAAAAGATGGTGAATAATCTGACGACCGATCAGAGCATTGACATGGGAATAATAACTGATAAGCTAACTATGGTCGAACATATTTATAAGAAGGTGGACGAATTCCATAAATCATATGATATGGAGAAATTATCTAAATTGCCTAAACAAATGGAGGAATTGGTTGATAGGGTATCTAAGATGCAGATACCTTCCCTATTTTCACCCCCATACACCAAATTCACTACATTCGAGGTCAATGGGTAGGGCAATAGAACCATTGGGGTGGAGACCAAGTCTTTTCCCATCAAATCGAAGAAATCTCCGCTCAAACTATTTACGAGGAACCTCCATAAGTCATGGAGATAAACAGAGTCTGGTATAACTTGGAGCCTGTCAAACGATCAGATCCAAAATCTACTCCGGACCCTCATCCACCACAAGATCGACCCATCTAGTAGCCTCAGCAGCAACAATAACAACAACAACAACGTCAACAATACCGTATGGGTTATCAGAACCCACAACCATAACGACAACAGTATATACGCCAGAGCTAGCAGGGCCAATTCAGACAATATGAATAACCTCTAGCCAAGCAGTGCCCGGGGTCCTCCTCTTCTTCAATCTCTTCAGAACTCTAGCGAGTGTTGGACGAACTTCGTGATATGAAAGTCGACATTAATCGACTCTCTTGATGAAGAGACGAGATGAATGCACCACAAACCGTGATTCCATCTTAAGTCCAAGCTAATCCAAATAGCTTCAGACGGAATCATGTATTAATCTCTGAATATTCCTTACCTGAATACGAGATCTTTTCGCATGATAACGCTTATCATATTTCTCTTAGGAGCGGAAGGACCGTAACCATGCCTGGTCGAATAAAAAATCACGGTGACATAGATCCAGTATCTCCTAAGTCACACAATCCTGGGGAAATTGAGGAGGAGAGGCACAGGGAGGAGAAAGAAGAAGACCCACCCATACCACCCGTCAAACACTATACCACTGAGGATCATGAAGAATCAGAATCTGAGTCTAACAAAGAAACATCACCAAGACATCCGCAATTGTTGACCACCAATTTACCTGTTTCAGTCACTCCAAGTCTTATACATATGTTTAATTCCTCATTCAATAAAAGTAATGTTTTTTATTACAATGAGTCCATTCCTTTCCCCCTACTCTTACAACTGGAAAGAAGAAAAACATAAAAAACCAAAAAATGACGAAGAGATGGCCTGCATCTGTAGAGAAAACATTAAGGTCACTATGTCTTTAAACGAGATGATAGAAAGAGACCTGGCTTTTAGAAAATACCTTAAGCTGATATGCACACTGATAAGGTCCACTGATGAACCCACATTTCATCATCTTTATTCTATCATTTTGGCCTCAAAAATCCTAACAAATGCGTGTAAATACCATTAATTCCAGCATCTTAGCATCCAGACATGTGCATACAAATAGTGTATAAAATAATGTTTTTAAAGGCAAAATAATAGAATAAATAAAAGAAAAGAAAAAGAGTAAAATATTATAAATATTTTATGACCCGAAACCCCGAGACCTAGGCATCTAGATGAATAGGTTGACAAGGAATAAAGTAGGGGGAGATAAGGGCCAAAATACAATAAAAATACCTTTCATTTTATTCTCTCTTTATTCATTTTGGGACCTATTTTTGGTTACACTTTTATACTTCAAATAAAGAAACTTTGTACATGAAAGTTGTAGATAATTAAATAAAGAAAAATACAAAATTGATTTCACTCAAAAATAATACACAGATAAAAAGTTATGATTTGAATAAGACTCCAGAATCCTAACTTCCCAGACATGTATCTGGCAAATAAAAACTCGAAATGCATCAAACTCACTTTAATTGTGTATAATTTCAAATAATCCATTTAATGAAGGTGGTTTCGTATTTTTTGGAGTTACCGTTTGAAAGTCGAGTTTTGGACCCCACTTGCATACTTGTACATATTAAAATACTCATTTTGTTATTTATCCATTATTTTCATAATTTTATATTTTTATAATTTTGTAAATGTTATTTATAATATGTATGTATATTAAAATCAGAATAAAAGTCTCAAGAAAATATCAAATAAAATACTTGTATATATTACACCTAGGTATAATACCTATACACAAATACATGATATTGACACTTATATTTTATTAATTGTACAAAATACTTCAAAAAAAATAAAATAGAAATATTTTTAAGTTTATAAAAATATTCTATAAATTTATAAAATAATACATAAAATAAATAAAATTAACTATACAAAAAATAAAATAATAAAATATATAGATATACATACCTATATAGATGTAAAATGGTAATTTGTAATTGTAAACCTCATAAAAAGAATTAAAAATCATATTAAAATACCTTAGAAAATAATGAATATTTTTTTTAATAATAAAAAAATTAATTAATTCATTTTCTATTTTTTATTGAATTTACAAATCATTTTTTGGGATTTTTCCTGGTTGGTCCACGTAGACCAACCAGGCGCCAGTCCACGTTGACCGGCGGGTCAACTGGTCGTCCCTCACCTCTGCCCCTTGTCAGACCTCAGTTTTTTGTCCCATTTTACAGATTTTTCGAGGACAAATCTTGCACCCGTTCTCGTAGCGACCTGAAGCACTTTTGTTCCTCGATTGTTTCTCTTACACGCCCTAGGCTTTCTTAGGGCCGAGGAGCGGCGATTCGAGCCATCTTCCTCGACCTTTGGAGCGTCAGAGCCACAATGTCAACCCCTACATATCAACCCTCTGACTTTCGAGCCTTTTTTGAACCCCTCTTCCACAGGCTCCGCTCCCACTCTCGCGCCCAAAAGCTCTAGGAAGGTGACAGCTTCCTTTGGATGTCTTCAGGCTGGTCGAGCGAAGCCCGAGGCGGCTCCACCACCTCCGCCTTTCGCCGACGTCGAGGTATACTACCCACTAGTTTCGACCATCGAGGCAGCCACTTTCGTCCATTTATTTTCCTTACATTTCATTCGATGTAGCATTAGGAGTAAAGCCCCCCAAGAAATTCTGAGTTCCATCAATCAATTCGCCTCCACGTACCCTTTGTCGGATTGTTCCTCCGGCCACCCATGGTGCGTCGTCGCCCCTCGCCTCATTTCCACCTCTGCGGGATCCAGGCATTTTGCCCTGGACCCTTTCACCCCTTTTTGCAAGTCAAGGAGCTTTGACTCGAGCGTGGGGCTCGTTTTGCATCTCGCTGGAGTTCCGTGGAACTTCCCAGCTCCGTCGCCCTCCGCCACGAGCCTCGGACGTCGCTGAGGTTTTCTGGAGCCGCCAGGAGATAGAGGGAGCCCGTAGGAGGCTGCATGCCATTTTTGGAGCCAGAAGACCGCCGGAGTCCACCGATCGAGGGCGGGGAAGCTCGCTTCGCCGACGACGCTTCCCTGTTCTTGCTCCACCCTCCTGCACCGTTAGATCAGGCCACGCCTCCAGCTCTAGCAACAGCCGTTGGATCTTCCCCGCGCCTCCACCGTCAGATCATGCCGAGGGTATCTAATCGCAGTCGTCCATCGTCGAAGCGTCATCGACCGTTCAGAACGCGCCACGTGTTAAGTGGCATATCCTCCGCCGTTGGATTGCGTGCAAAGGGGTATTTTGCACTTTCACCCTGCGCCTTTTTATATTTATTTTTAGTCCATAAACTTTCGTATGTAGTTTAAATATTCTTGTAATATTTGCATATAGGACCCCACACTTAAAATATTTGCAGATAGGTCCTATCCACGTCACCACGTGCCTGTGCGCGTGAGGGGACTGGGTATTTTGCAAGGACCCCCTCAAGGGTTTAGTTATTACGATTTGGTCTAGGAATTTTGACATTACATGTAATACTTTTGGATATTTTGCATCTTAGCCCCTGGGATTTTTGTATATTGCATTTAGGTCCCTCCTAGGCACATGTATAACACGTACGGGATTGGGTTAATTGCAGGCGTGCCCTAACAGCTTTTGTTATTTGTATTTGGTCCTGGAACTTTGCTTATTATTTGTAAAATTTTTTGGAAAATTGCACTGTGGCCCTTGGATGTTTGCTTATTTACATATATGCCCTTGTTAGTAGTGTAGTTTCTTGTTGTTGCCTCTATTTATTTCATGCATCGATAAAACCCTAAAAAATCTACAAAAATTATCTTAGGCTCTTGTTGTATTGTAGTTTCACGCTATATTTTTATTTTGCATATTTATAGCATTTTAATATTTATAAAAACTCAAAAAATATGCATTTTTAGTACTGTTTGCATTAGAAAATCCATAAAATTAGTAAAGGTATTTGAAAATTTCCAAAAAATTTATATTTTGCGTGTCTTATCATATTTTAGTGTTAGTCCAAAAATCACTAAAAAATTCAAAGTAAAACTCCTAAAAATTAGAAAACCCCTAAAAACTTCCTAAAAATCTAAAACTTCAAGAAAAATCCTAAAAATACAATCTCAGTTTTTATATTTTTCCCATTTTATAGCCTTTATTTTAAAATTAATTTGAGGAATTTTAAATACTTTTGTTATTTTTCATCCTCATTTTAATTTCGGCCAGTAATTCAGTTCATTGTTTTCTAGTATTTTTGACTTTAAAAATACTAAAAAAATTCAGAAAAATCTATAAAAATTACAAAAACATTAAAAAATTATAAAAAGCCTAAAAATACTTTATTTCCTTATTTTTGAATATTTTTACCTATTTTTATAAAACCCTATCCTTCTCCTTTCTTATATTCTGTATACATTCTATTCATAGAATGATAATAAAAAAATATATAAATTACAAAAAGAAAATACAAAATTATAAAATGAAAATAAAAATATAAAAAGATAAAAATTAAAATTAAATAAAAATTAAAAATATGAAAAACCCATAAAAATTTGCTTGTTGGTAGACACTTGGTCACATCACATTTTTGTGTCTTTTTGCTTGATCTATATTGCTTGCTCCCTGAGTTCGACACTCTACACATACTTGCACTATACACACCTATTGTAGAGTTATAATAAATTTTGACTCCACTTTTGTTTCCATTGCTTGATATTACATTCGTGGATTGATTGTTGATTGATAAGGGTTTCGTGAGCAGTCGCCGCAACGACTTTGTTGTACCACCTTGTGTGGACTATCTTGACCCTCACAAAATCCATGTTATCAGCCACCAAAAAGAATCCTAGCCGAATAAAGAAGCACAAACTCTTTATTGCTACATCTCGCCTGATAAAAAATGAGCTACCAAGGAAGAAGAGAGTCATGGGTGCTCACTTTGTCACCAGCTAGATCAATGAAATCAAGTTTACCCGAACACTGTTAGACAATGGCTCCTCCATCAATCTCATGCCCACAACTCTATTTGAGCATCTAAATCTAGGTCCTCTTAATAAGTCTACAACCGTACCTCAATTCGCAGATATATCAATTAAGAGACCTAAGGGGGAGATTAGAAATGTTGTCATAAATATAGAGGGACAAGATTACCCAGTAGGTTTCACAATACTTGACATGGATGTCCATAGAAATTAGAAAGACTCCCAAATGATATTAGGGCGACCCTTTCTTAGGACCATAGGAGTTGTATTCGATTACACATCAGGGAGAATCTAGTTTGGAAAAGTTGAACTTAAAATAAAGCAAACTAGGTTTCAAAGACCTGACACTGAGTCTACCATCGAATCTAAAAACTCAGAATCTGAGGCAGAAAATTTGGAAGCAGCAGTTGGGCCTTAGAGACAAAATCGAACCACAATGATAGAATCGCCCTCATCTGGAGTGGACATTGTTGATGATTTAGTATGCCAGCTCATCCATGCATCTACCTATACTCCCAGAGACTCAAAGGTCCCTCTTGACATGTCAGTCCATTCTCCTTATGGACATTCCCAAAGTGAGGTACATAGATCGTACGCGACGCTTGCCATACGACATTCCATCTTTATCGATCCGATCCTCGAAACAATTAAAATGGTTGTCAATAAGGGTACACATCTAACACCCACGTCACAACCAGAATCAACAAAGATAGAGCCAGATTTTGTGAATGGCACATACTTACTCGAGCTCAAACCATTGCCTCCTACTCTTAAGTATGTCTTCCTTGCAAGAAATAAGGGACAGTTTCCGGTCATCGTTAGTTCACATCTGCCCGAAGAGCAGGAGATCCACCTGCTTAAAGTTTAGAGAAAAATTGCAATGGCTATAAGCTGGAGATTATCAGATCTTCTAGGGATTAACCCATCCCCCTACTCACACCATATTTACATTGAGGACAATGCTAAACCCTCTCGTGAATGCCAATGTAGGTTGAATCCAAATTTACGAGAACTAGTTAAGACTGAGATCGAAAAATGGTATAAGGCCAGTTTCATACATCTCATCTCAGACTCCAAGTGGTTGTAGACTTTGCATGTCATCCCGAAAAAGTCGAGACTTCAGATTATCATCAATAAGGAGGGAGAGGAGATCACAACCCGCGTACCCACGTCGTGGTGTGTATGTATGGATTACAGGCGCCTGAATGCCACAACGAAGAAGGACCACTTTTCGTTGCCTTTTATTGATCAAATTTTGGAGAGATTGGTTGGGAGAGAATACTTCTGTTTCTTATACGGGTACTTGGGCTACAATCAGATAGCCATCACCCCCGAGGACCAGGAAAAGACTACTTTTACATGTCCTTTCACCACACACGCATTCAAGCACATGCCTTTTGGGCTTAGCAACGCCCTAACACTTTTCAGCAGTGCATGATTGCAGTTTTTACCGAAATGGTTGGAGATATCCTGGAGGTCTTCATGGATGACTTCTCGGTCCATGGTGATTCATTTGATGATTGTCTTGCGCACTTGTATCGAGTCCTACAAAAGTGTAGGGAAGTCAATCTAGTGCTATCTTAGGAAAAAAGCCATTTCATGGTAAAAGAGGGCATTGTATTGGGGCATGCCATCTACAAGAAGGGAATAGAAGTTGACCCCGCCAAGGTGGATGTGATAAAGAAACTCGAGCCACCTGCCAATGTTAAACAAATACGGTCTTTTGTAGGGCATGTCGGATTTTATAGAAGATTTATTAAGGATTTTTCAAAAATTTCCCGACCGCTAACTGACCTCTTAGGAAAAGAAACCAAGTTCCTAGTAGATCATAAATATCTTGAAGCTTTTGAACTACTCAAAAAGAGGATCATTGAGACTCTCATTCTACAAGCCCCTGATTGGTCTCTTCCCTTCGAGATCATGATATACGCTTCAAACTTCGTAGTGGAACTGTGTTAGGACAAAGAAAAGATGTAATCCCATATGCTATTCACTATGCAAGCAAAGTTTTAGATCCAGCTCAGAAAAATTACACTGTGACCAAAAGAAAATGCTTGCGGTAGTCTTAGCCTTGGAAAATTTTGATTTATACTTTTAGGATCTAAAGTGACAGTTTATACGGATTATTCTGCCATTCGATACTTAATGGCGAAAAAAGATGCAAAAGCGCAACTCCTCAGATGTATACTCTTGCTTCGGGAATTTGATTTGGAGATTAAAGATAAACCTGGAGTTAAGAATGTCATGACTGATCATTTGTCACAGATCAAACATAACAAAATCCCTGAGTCTGAATCCATCCGTGAAACCTTCCCATACGAGTCAATTTCTGCTATTAACTCTCTCCCATGGTATGCCGACATGGTGAACTATCTTGTCTCCAAGAAATTTCCTCAGGGTTGGCCCAAGAACAGAATCGACCGACTCAATTTGGAAGCCAACCAGTACCATTGGGAGGATCTGTTCCTTTTCTTTAAAGGACCTGATTGCATATGGAGAAGATGTATTCCTCAGGAGGAATACCAAAGCGTCCTCAATCTCTACCATACCTTCAAGGAAGGAGGACATCATTCTGGGAAGAGGACCGTTGATAAGATACTACAATATGGATTTTACTGGCCAACCTTGTTTAAAGATGCCTACAACCTTGTCAGGCCGTGTCCGATCTATCATAGAATGGAAGGGAGCATTGGTCCCAAAGATGCCATGTCGATACAACCAGTGATCATTTGTGATGTATTCGATGCATGGAGCATGGGCCCATTCCCTACTAGTTAATGATTTGAATATATTCTTTTCGCGGTAGATTATTTATCTAGGTGGGTGGAGGCTATCGCTACTCGAGCAGCTGACAGCAAGATTGTCTGTAATTTTTTGAAAGATCATATTATTTCAAGGTTTAGAATTCCTAAGGTATTAATCTCTGATGGGGGTAGCCACTTTGTCAACTGGGAGATGAAGAAGTTGAGTAAGGAATACGACATCGAGCACCGTATCGCTAGTCCTTACCATCCACAATCCAATGGCATGGTCGAGGTATCAAACATGGAGGTCAAAGGGATTTTATAGAAGCTAGTACACCCTGACAGAAAGAACCAGTCCCAACTCCTGGACCAAGTTCTATGGGCGTACCGGACAACTTACAAGACCCTATTGGGCACCTCTCTGTTTCGAATGGTATATGAGAAACCGTGTCATTTGCCCGTAGAACTCGTGTATAAATCAGAATGGGAAATCAAAAAAATAATTTGGAATTGTCACCAAGGAAAGCAGAACAGAGAGATGGTTTGAATGAACTACTCGAAATCTGAAATCATGCCTACGAAAACAACACCATTTACAAGGATAAATTAAATAAATGGCACGATAAGAACACAGAATAAAGACCTTTCTCCCAGGACAGAAAGTTTGGTTATTTAATGCAATATTGAAAATTTTCCAAAGTAAATTGAAATCCAAATGGAGGGGATCCTTCGTCGTAAGAGAGGTGCACAATAACAGAAGTGTTGAGATCTCGGAGACCGCAGATAGCTTGCAAATTTCTATAATCAACGGTCAACTGCTTAAACACGTTGTGGAATCCAATGAGAAATTAGTGCAAGTAGAACATATCTCCTTCACTCATGGCCCTATACTAGATGAAAGACTCAAACTGCCTGGATAAACCACCTCTTCAATTCCATCACTCTTTTGTATATCCATCAACCTACTCATCTACTCGGTCCCCCACCTGTAATTATTCGACCATACTTAGGCTGACCTGAGCCTAAGTATAGGGGGACCGACAACATTGTATATACATCACTTCTATTCTTTTCCTTCACCCTCGACCGCCTCATTTATGGCTTTTCTGCTATGCTTAGTCCCTCAAAAGTCTAAGTATAGGAGGGCATGATGACTTCTGTTCTTTTTCACTCATCCATACTTAGTACGAGCTATGTCTACATTTCACTTTGTGCCATGAGGACATAACACACGCTAAGTATGGGGGGGGGGGGTGTTTGCATATATTCTACCTACTTTATCCATAGCTCATACTTTAATTGTTTTCATTTAACATCGGGGTTGGGTACAAGTAGTGTATATTATGTATATAATACTAAATGTTTTTTTGTAAATAATACATGTTATTCAAAAAAACTTTTTGCATAAAAAAGAAGAAAACGAAAAAAAGGAAAAAAACACTCATGGTCTTGCATTTTATCAAGCATCTCATGCATGCCTTGGTTTATATTTTCCTGAAACTTTCACATTCACACGAGGCTTGAGGATTTTTGAGGACACTTGATTTCTAAGATATTGAGAGTCTGAGTTAGTCAGCTTTAGTCATTAGGGTTTTGAAACTTAATAATCCACACTTCCCTAGTTTGAAAGATTTGAGCACTATATTGCACTCTTCATCTATACCCTCTAAAGAATATGATCAGCACATCACTTTCACAACTGCATGATTGATGAGATGAGTTGAGTTATCAACTTGAGGAAATGGGGTTGGTGATTTGAGCTTAGACCCGATCTAATGATGCTCGATGATGGATAAAGTTAATGAAGGCTTCAAGAAATCTGAGTGCCGGTAAAACCCTAGCCAATATGTGAACAAGTTCATGTGCTATCTCTTTGTATTTACCTAAGTGACAGGGTGTGATGAAACATAACTAATTGTTGACTAGTGCATGCCAACTTTTGATAAAAGCAGTGGAGCTAGCCAAAAAGAAAAAAAAGAGAAAGAAATATTCAAAGAAAAGCTCTATCGTTCAAAATCAAATTGAAAGAGCTTCCACCAATGGAGAGCGCTCCCAACTATTTTCTAAGTGTCCACTTGGACAAAGTGCTAATTAGGACCAAGTAGTCGGGCTAGCACCATAAAAGGGCTCTGCATCGTATAGTGATACAAGTCTGGGTGTCGGAGGTATCTTAGATATTCAAAAAAGACATACAACTGTATACTAATAGAAAAACAAGTGCAGATGACTCCGAATTCTCTTTATGGACACATTGAGCAATAAAATAAAAATAAAAGTGTTGAGTAATAGGGCACTTGAGACGCCCCTTATTCCAATGTGAGGGAGAAAAAAATTATACACAATCCTATACCCTCCATTATCTGGTCGTCCATATACACTTTCAAGACTGACAAACTAATGAGACGGTTGATTGAAGAGAGAATATGCTTATTCTCTAATGTTTAGGATTAGGTCTAGAGGAGAGTCTCATAGACTGGAACTCTGGGTGACATCTTGACTCGACTCTCATGAATGTAGTACACTAAAAGTAATATCCTTATATTATATGAACAAACAAAGAGTATGATAAGTAGAGAAGTTGGATTCCTTTTGATTAAAGCATGCTTGAGCCCATAAGTTTAGGATCATTCAAATTAAGGGTCTTCAATGAATTAAACCATGAAAAATCACATGCACGATCATGATTTATCCAACTAAGTCATTCATTCATTGATGGTCGGGGGCGTGCATGGTTTAAGTATAGGGGTATGATGAATCTCATATTCATTATGCTAAAATTGATCAATTAGGCTATGTTCCCCAAAATTCATATGCATTTAACAATTAATAGAGCACCATTAACATTCATACATGTGTAAATAATATTTGCATCTCATCATGCATAATTGCATTAAAAATCCCAAATGTAAATTAGACCAAAATGCTGTTAACTTCCACAGTTTTTAATTAATTCATCCTAACTCCAATTGACATGGAACAACCTCCATTGTATAGACATTACTAATAAGAATAAATAAAAAATACAAAAAATACTATCTCAAATAAGTGTCAAATAATCCCAAAGTCTAATTTCACATCTAACGAACTAAAACACACATATCTCCCTCATACAATGTCCGATTTTATTTTATTCACTTTTAAAGTACTCCATTTTCAAATACTTTCAAAACAAGACCAATTTTATAAAATTTGGAGCTCATATGTGAAAGTTGGGTTTTGGGCCTCTTTTGCGTATTTTAACTTTTTGCTATTTTTGACCTGAGTTTTTATGTACATATAACCCTTTTAATTTTATTCTTCTTCATTTGTGTTCTTTGATGAAATTATTAAGCGGCATAAAAATTGAAATATATATCAAGATTGGAATTAAAGAAACTGACTGTGTCCGAGTGTCCTTTGTGAGTCTGTACACAATTCTCATTTTTTGTATCTCTATTTTATTTCCTTATTTTCTTTTTTATTAAAAATTTAAAAATTAGATTAATGTGTAGTTAATTTTATTTTATTTATCATATTTTTTATCCTCTTTTAAAACCATAAAAAATTGCAAAACTCCAAAAAATTGGTTTTCTATAGACAAAGAGACCACCAAAAATCCCACTTCATACATACGACCTCTTTTGCTCCTAGATCCTTCATGAAAGTTGTAGATCTCATCAAGATAAACAACTTTCGTGAAGGAATCTTTTCAATCCGAGGACTCCTTGTATTTCTTTCTAATTTTCTTCTTCTTTATTTTTGAATTTTTTTGGGGTGACACGTGGTAGCCCCTGGGCGTGCGTGCCACGTGGCAACCCTGGGCGTGCCACGTGGCACTCCCACCTTCTCTCTCTTCTCTCATCTCCCGACCGCACATGCCTGCATGTGCTGCCATCCCCCTCAACGCGCACGTGCGTGTCATGTGACCTTCTTCTTCTTTTTCTCAAACGACTGCCAACCCATCGCCTCTCCTCCTTCCCCCTATAACCGCTAGTCACCTCGCTGGATGTAACTGCCCCCATCTCGCCTCCCATAACGGCTGTGCCCAGCCGTTCCTTTGCTCCCAGCTATTACGACATTGGCGTAACCCGTCCCCGAGCTCCCTTCTCCTATAAAGTGTCGACCTCACCAACGTTGCAACCCATCCACCATTAGAGGGTGGGAAGCTCCAACTTTTCTACATTCATTGTGACAATGTTTGGATTGACGAAAGAGCAAGGACGAGCCAGCCCTGTGCTCAGGCAAGATCCATGGCGAGGCTTTCACGTAGCAGCCACCTCCCAGGCATGCTGAAGAGCATCGAAGCCCCCTTCACCAGCTTCTTGAGGCAAAGGTCGACCAAGAGCTTTTCGAGCTCTAGGCCACCTCCCAGGTGAAGAAACCCATCTGATATACCTACCTTTAGCCCTTCCTTCTCCATCGATTGAGACCCCCCTCCTCATCAAACCTCTTAATCCAAATCCACCTCAGCTCGTGCAAGGAGCTGAGCTCCAGATCATTCATCTTCTCCGTTCGCATAGGATCTCCGCCTTCGACCCATTCCCGCCTCTAACATTGAGCTTGGTCTCTAGCTTTACATGCTCGTTTCCTGGTTCTTTTTATGTTAACCCCTGCAGGTGAAGAACGACCACTCCACCGAGCGCCACCTTCAAGCAGCAAACACCTCCATGTGGTTTCTTCTTCACCTGACCATCGCCGGTCGTACACCGCCCCGCTCCAGCTGCTTGGTCGTGTGTCAGCCGAGCCCTCGCTGTCGCGCTTGATGAATCTGCGATTCGTCATCTTTATTCATTTATTTTAGCTTAAAATCCCTTATAAAACACCTGCATATAACGCTAACTCCATATTCTTACTAACTTGCATTTGTGTGTAAATATTGTACATTTCTTACTAATTTTAACCTAAAATAAATAAATAAACAAAGAAAGGAAAAATAAAGAAAAGAAAATAAAAAAAAGGAAGACTGTATACAGGCTGACCCGAACCCCGAGAGAAGGTCAAGACTTGACCTGATCGACCAGGAATAAAGTAGGGGGAGATAGGGTCCTCAACCAGAAAATCTAAAAAAATGTGTTTCTCACTTATTCTGTGTATATCTATATAAAACTAACACTAATTTATTTGTACCTTAATTGACCCCAAATCAAATAACATTCAAAATCAAAGATGTAAATAAAAATGGGTCCTAATTAATAAAACTGATTGCACAATTAAATCATGTACAGAATAAAAGTAGCCACACTTGGAAAAAGCCACTAAGCACTAATTGAAAGATCAATTCCTGCTCCATATGATATTAAATTAAACCAATTTCACTTCCATTGAGTTCTAAATCAAATTATCTTCAAAATGGATGTGGTTTTATAATTTTTGGAGTTACGGTTGAAAAGTCGGTTTTCTGGGGTGGTTTGTGCAATTTTCCCTTGTATTTTGTGTATATTGTATTTGTATATATATTTGTAAATATTTTTACTAATTATTTAAAACAAAAATAAAAATAAAAAAATTAATAAAATTCTTAAAACAAAAAAAGAGGCTAATTTCCCCATTTATACTTGTATTTAATACCATATATGTGTATAGTATATGTGTATAGTTGCAATTTTTAACCAACCATCAGAAAAAAATAAAAAAATAACATTTTCAAATTCCAATAAATAAAGTGACGAAAATTCAAAAAAATTAGATAATTTTGTAAATAATTTTATCTTTCTATTCTATCTCTCATGTTATCTCTCCCACCAAAAAATTCAAAAATCTCTCTTATCTTCTTCAAAAATTGAAATGCCTCTCTTTTCTATTTATATGGCTCCATCTCCCTCATTCCAACCTGATCAATCTTTAGAGAGAGGAGCCCGATCTCCGAGAAAATAATTTCGTCGAGGAAGCCTAGCCTCCGAGCCGCCCGGTGACAGCGAGTCGGCCTTGTCGAGGCGATCACGATCCATTTTCCACTCTTAAGGTGAGATCCAATTTTTCTTTGCATTTTTATCTAGTTTAATCGCTTTTTATTTTACCGCATTTTTTTTATCGTCATTTTGTTCTTCTAGATCATAAAAAAATTCATCACGATTTGATCCGCTATCGACTTGATTTTTCATCTCACTTTCTTGATCTCTACGCCTTCGATTTCTATCTCACACGATCTATCAACTCCGACCACGCACGGTGGTCGGAGAGTCGGATTCGAACCCCTCATCATTCGCCGAATCCCCATCCACTTTCCGATTTTGTATATAAAAAAAATAAAAAAATTGTTTCTCTTTATTTATAACATTTGTTTTGCAGAAAAAAAAACAACAAAAAAAAATAAATAAATAAACAAAATAAAAGAAACTCTCATTTTCTGTTTTTTTTCGGAGTTAACACAAGAAAAATAAAAAAAGAGTTTTTTTATTTATTTCCTATTTACAATAAACAAAAAAAATTACAAATAAAAAAATAAATAAAAAAATTTTTCACACACGGCCGTGGCCGTGCCCTCTCCGCAAGAGCACCTCCGTCACCACCAGCCGCGCGCTGCCGCCACCGCTCCACGCCGGCGACGCCTCTCCGCCTCCAGATCTCCACGCGAGCGCCGCCCGCGCGCGACCCCGCCGCCCACAGCAGCGGCCCCCCTCAGCCCGCGCTCGCGGCCAGCACCTGCCTCCACCGCCGTTGGCCGCCCGCACTCTGCCCTCTGCCTCCGCCGACAGCCAAAGCTGCCCCTCCCGACGCCAACCGCCTCCTGCGGTGGTGCGCCAGCGGCGCTGCTACCCCGCGCCGACCCTCCTCGCGCGTGAGCTGCTCCAACGGGGGCAGTGTCGTCTCCCCTCAGCCCACGCTCGCGGCCACACCCTCCTCCACCGCACTGCTCTCCGCTCGCGCTGGTGCGCCGCTCCACCATCCTCCGCTCCAGCCGTCCTCTCGCCGCAGCACGCGCGAAGCGGCGCTCCGATCTCCCGCCAACCGTAGCTCCGCCGCCCCCCGCGTGGGAGAAGAAGGGGCGGGCGGCGGGTGCCCCCTTGTTGCTGCCTCCTTTTGCAAGAAACGAAAGAAGAACCCTAGGGCATTAAAAAAAAATTGGGAATTTTACATCAAAGCCCTTAAAGGTATTCAGATTTGCAGAAACGTCCTTGCCAGAGCTCCAGAGCACATGACATGCACATGACATATTGGTAAAATTGCACATTTGATCTCTCTGTTTATTTTTATTTTATATTCGAGACAAAAACTTTGAACCTTTATATTTCAGTTCAGAACTTTTCCATATTTACAATTTGGTCCCCGAACTGCAGAACAAAAACTTGCTTGATCTTTTTATTGAAATAAAGGCTATTTGTGATCCAAAAATTCTGAGAAAATTGTGCTATGCTCTTAATGTGATTCTTTTATTAGCATAAATTTTTCATTACATTTTGTCTTCATTTGGTTTTATTAAAAAATCAAAAACAGTGCCTTTTTGTCTTCTTGAAATTCGAAAATTCATAAAAATTCGAAAATAGCTCCAAAAATTCCAAAAAAATTAGAGTAGTTTGATTTAATTGTCCTTTATTTCAGACCAATTTTCATGCATTAATTCTTTATAAAACCCAAAAAAATAAAAAAATATCAAAAATCTTCTAAAAATCATAAAAAAATCTACAAAAATCCAAAAATTGTGTTTTAAGTTCCTGTTTGTAGATATTTTCTTCTAGTTTGTCTTAAAAATAGTAGCCAGGAGTTTTGGGTATTTAAAAGATTTTTAAATTGCAAATTACTCCAGGCTGGTCACATTTTCTTATTTTCTCCTTGTTTGATTTTTTTGAAAAATACAAAAACATCTGAAAATTCCACAAAAATTCTCAAAAATATTTCGAAACTTTTAAAACACAAAAATAATTTCTTTGGATTTTTCTGAGTTTCTTTGATTAATTGAAAATTACAAAAAGAGTCGTGGTGTGTATTTAATCAATTTTGTGCATATTCTTGATCTTGTTTATATTGCTTCGTATTATTTTTGGAAAATAAAAAATTTGCAAACATCAAAATCACTAAAAATTTGAAAATCAGAAAATACAAAAAAATTAGAAATAAAAAAAATATAAAAAAATAAAAAGATAAAAAATCACAAAAACCAAGGATAGTTGCCCGTTAATAGAAGTTATCATCTAGGACGGTTCACTTGCATTTGCATATAGGTTAGTTTATTTTCTGTATTTAAATTCTGCGCGGATCACTTGCATGTAGAGTGCTGGCGACAAGGTACGCATCTCTAACCCCTGCATGCATCATCGTTTTTAATCGCGCATTGGCATTTCCGATCTCCTCCCTTGTTTTCACTCACATAAGTTGAAAAAGGAAATTGGACACTCGGTAGGCGATTCTTTGAAAATATCTTAACCAAGTGACAACTGCCTAAAACCGGGACTGCTAAAGAAAACTCGACCCTAAAAAAAAGTACAAAGAAAAATCATTGTCTTGGGGAGAGTAACACCCTCATTGTATTCATTTTTACTTGCCCGCGCACACACTAAGGTTAGTGCCCAAATCCCATAATTCAGCCTAAGTGTTTGTACAACTTTGTAATTATCACCAAACTCTAAAATCAACAAGATAATTGACCGAACCTTCACGGTCTTCACATTGAGTTGAGTTGGTGAACTGGGGGTTTGTATTGTGTTTGCTTGTTAGTGCTAAAGATCCTTCTGCGCAATTTGCGCCTTCATTCACTTTCACTCTTGCATTGACATTCGTGCTCTCGCATCCTGCCTATTGATTTCGAAGATGTCGGCCCGGAGTATTTCTCGTTCGGACTCCGCGAACTCATTCTACGCTCCGAGCCGTTCACCTTCTATTCGGGGAGACTCACTTCACGAATATTCCTCTTTCCCCACTTCAAAATTCACAACATCAATAAATCCACTATTTGAGATTGGCTTTAATCTCGAATTAATATCTGAGACTCCATCAATTCTGAGCACTAATCGAGTGGCATATACATTTTCAGAGTCAGAAGCCGAATACTTAATGCCACCAAAGGGAAAGGGAGCCATGTCGGAACAAAGCGAGATCAACAGTACCATGTTAGCCTCCATTCAATCAATCCAAGCACAGTTAACAGAGCAGGCTAAGTTCCAAACCACATTGAGAGAGATGATTCTCGAGATAAGACAAGAAAGAGAAGACAGGAGAGGGGGGGATAACAGAAACCCTGGAGGTGGGAATGGAGAAGAACCTCATGTAGAGCCTAAGCCTACACTCAAAGATGCTTATAATCCAGGGGCAGGGCAGACAAATTCGTGGATACAAATCCCTGCGGTTCATGGGCATTTTGAGCTTAAGCCAACTATTTTACCTCTTCTCCCAATATTCCATGGAAATATTAATGAAGAACCTTATATACACCTCCAGCAGTTCGATCGCATTTGTGGAACAGTACACTACCCAAACGTCCCATTAGAGGTAGTGCAGATGACCGCCTTTCCATTCAGCCTGATGAGAAAAGCCTTGTACTGGTTAAATCACTTGGGGAAGGTTGTCACCACTTGGGAAGAGTTGAGATCTGCATTTCTGAACAAGTATTATCCACTTGGACGACTCAACCAAATGCGATCCCTGATTGCTAATTTCTCCCAGATGCCCCAAGAGCCTATTCACGAGGCGTGGGAACGTTTCAAAGATCTGACGGAGAAATGCCCCCATCATGATATTCCAAAGACCAGTCTTGTACAAAATTTCTTTGGGGGTTTAAGCATTGAGAATCAGAAGCTGGTAGATGCCGCTTGTGGGGGAAGCCACTTTAACAAGGACGAGGATGTCCTTTATCAAATTTTTGAGGAGATGGCAGAAAGTTCAGCAGCTCTCTCTTCTTCACGTGCTTTTCAGAAGCACCCTGTCACCGCCCCTGCAGTACCCCACAAGGATGTCAAAATGATGTCAAAACAAGAAGTGGATAAGGTGGATAGCACAAACTTGGCTATCATTGGAGACCACCTATCCAAAGTAGACATTATTGAAAAGCGATCCAAGGAGCTCGATAAGCTTCATGTGATCGAGCAGAGGACGAAGAACCTGGATAAGCTGGATGAGATAACAAAGCATTTGGAACTTCTTGTGAGTACAATCAGTGCAGTCCACAATACAAATGTAGCAGTAGACCCCTCTACTAGGGAGCATACTCCTTCCACTCAGCAAAATAGCAGAGGACCATCTACAATCCAGCATGTCTACTACGTGCAGACACCTGATCAAGCTCAGCAGCATGCACATCAGATAGTTCCGTACCAACAAGAAGTGGCCTACATTCCTGAGCAGCAGTCTCCACCTCCACCTATCATTCAGGAGGTGAATGGTATCTGGTTCGACCGTGAGCAAAACCAGCCCCGTCCGTCAGGGCAAGGCCAGTTGGGTTCACAGCAGGGTTAGAGGCCCACCCACCAGCTTCAAGGAGGCAGACCGCAGCAACAGTACCAGTACCAGCACCAGCAGTTCCAGCCTCAGTATCAGTCTCCACCTCAGTTCCAAAACTGGAGACAAGGCCAGCCACAGCAGCAGTCCATGTATTTCCCTCAGCCAAACCAGCAGCAGACTGCATATTATGGACAGTATCCTTCCCCCCCTCCTCCTCATTACCAGAATCCGTATGGGTACCAACAGCCTCCGCACTATCAGTCTCAGCGACAACCAGTCAATGAGCAACCTGAGGCCCCTTCAGTCAATCCACCACTGGACCAACTTGCATTGATTATGAAGAACATGAATGAACTGACTCAGCGGATCGATGACCTGACTACCACCAAGACATTAATTCCAGCACAGGTCGAAGCCAACCCCAATAATTTCAAACGCAAAGAGCAGGTAGCTAAAAGCCCACCCACCCCCGAGACAGGTATGTCCCTTGATTTTACATGTTTATCTGACACCATTCATCTCAGGAGCGGTAGGAGATTGCAGCTGCCTGCGCAGCAGTTGGGGTTGGGAGATCGGTCCACTGAGAGAGCTTCATCTTCTACATCATCTCCTGCACCAATAGTCGAGAGGCCCAGTATAGCAGCACCCACATCTGGAGTTTCACCGCCTTCACCACCACCTTCACCAGACATATGCAGATCACCATCAGCAAGGGAGAATATACCAGTCGCAGATTCTTCCTCTTCACCAGCAGCAGCATCCCGTCCTGTTTTAGATTCTGTTTTTCCCTCACCTAGATTGGACAACACTATACAGACTGATTCTAGTTGTCCTCTTGTACATGATGATTCCATTCTGAATAAAGGAAATGAACGTTTGCATGTTTATTCTGATTCTGTGCCATTTCCTTCTGCTCTCAAAGCTAAAAAAATTCAAAAATTAAAAACAACACTATCTGATCCTGGAGTGGTTGAGATCTTACAGAATATCTTTTTAAAGATGCCACTACTTAAAGCCATGGAATACATGCCTACAGTAAAAAAGGGAATGAAAGAGGCATGTACCCAAAAGCGTCAACCAAGGAAGAACAGACGAAAGGAAACAGAGAAACACATCCTGACCATGGCCACAGTTCATGCCATCAGTAACCTTCCGCCTAAAAAGAAAGACAAGGGAGCACCTCACATCCGCTGCCATATCTTTGACCAAGAATTTGATCGTACTCTTCTCGATAGCGGTTCCTCCATTAATCTCATGCCTTCCTCTCTATTAACTGAATTCCAGTTAGGGCCTCTTAAAACTACCAGAATGATCCTTTAGTTTGCCGATAGATCGATTAAGAGGCCAAGAGGTATTTTAGAGGACGTTATTGTAACGGTGCAGGGAATGAAATTCCCTGTTGATTTCGTTGTCATGGATATGGACACCTCTGCACCGTTACTCCATACCCCGATCATACTAGGTCGACCGTTACTCCGAACGACCGAAGCAGCAGTTGATTATGGTACTGGAGAGATCATCTTTCACTCTCGTAGTGACAAGGTGAAAATTGAGACGATCTCTGATCCTAAACCATCACCGCCACCAGCAACAGATGATACAGAGAAAGTAATATCAGAGACAGATGACTGTGCTTTTCTTGCTGAATTCAGAGAGACAGATCTTTTCACGGACTTTATAGATACCCAGGAGTTCCTTTCCCAAAAGGACTCTCTGGAAAGCACATTCGACATGAGTTCCCTTGGTGGTCCAATTGAGATAGTTACCGATGAGCAGTTTGAGCAGAGTTCTGAGGTCCAGATATCTGAGCCATTCATTGAATTTCCTGATTTATGTACAGATGAGAGACATCTTTCTGAGATTATTGCTGAGATATCTGAGCCGTTCGTTGATAATGATATTGAACATCCTGATGAGCCATTCCTCTCTGAGCAAAGATCATTCATTGCAGATCTATCAAATATTCTATTTGCTGAGCCGTCGATAGCCAAGGTGGATAGTCTACAGAGCATAGATCACATACCGTCTATCAGTACAGTAGCAGAGGTTATCACAGAGACGATTCAGACCCCACCTGAGCTCATGGTTTTACCATCAACGTTGAAATATGCCTTCCTTGCGGGTCCCCCCAAATGTTTCCGGTCATCCTCAGCTCGCAGTTGACCGCTGAACAAGAATCTCGCGTGCTAGAGGTTCTTGAGAGAAACCGCAAGGCCATAGGATGGAATATCTCGGATCTCCATGGGATCAATCCAGCGTTGTGCTCGCATCATATCTACCTAGAGGATGATTGTAAACCCTCCCGTGAATGCCAGCGCCGTCTAAATCCAAATCTAAGGGAGGTTGTCATGAAGGAGATCAAGAAATGGTGTGATGCTGGTTTTATATATCCCATTTCGGATTCCAAATGGGTCAGCCCTTTACATGTGGTCCCAAAGAAATATGGGATTACGATCGTAAAGAATGACCGTGGTGAGGAGATTCCGACCCGGGTACCTACTTCATGGCGTGTCTGTGTAGATTACCGACGCCTGAACTCAGCTACCAAGAAGGATCACTTTCCACTGCCCTTTATTGATCAGATTATTGAGAGGTTGGCAGGGAAAGAGTTCTTTTGCTTCTTGGATGGGTACTCGGGATACAACCAAGTTGCTATCGCTCCTGAGGATCAGGAGAAAACTACTTTCACTTGTCCGTTTGGCACTTACGCCTTTAGACGGATGCCCTTTGGATTGTGTAACACCCCTGCTACATTTCAAAGGTGTATGTTGGCCGTTTTTGCCGACATGGTGGGTAATTTTCTTGAAGTCTTCATGGACGATTTCTCGGTCTACGGGGATAGTTTTGACACATGTCTTGCTCATTTAGAGCGAGTTCTTCAACGTTGTTGTGAGGTAAACCTAGTGCTCTCGTGGGAGAAGAGTCACTTTATGGTGACTAATGGGATTGTATTGGGCCATGTCATCTCCAAACATGGTATGGAGGTTGACCCGGCTAAGATTGATGTGATTTCCAAGTTAGAGCCACCGCAGAATTTGAAGCAGTTGAGGTCATTTTTGGGACACGTAGGATTCTATAGGCGATTCATAAAGGACTTCAGCAAAATCGCCAGACCTTTGACAGAGCTTTTGTGTAAGGAGACTGATTTTATTGTCGATGAGAAAGTTCTCCTTGCATTCAATCAGATGAAAGAAATGGTTACTAGTGCTCCTATCTTACAGCCACCTGATTGGTCTCTTCCCTTTGAGATCATGACGGATGCATCAGATTTCGCAGTTGGAGCAGTCTTAGGACAGAGAAGGGATGGGGTACCATTTGCTATACACTATGCTAGCAAGACTCTGGATGAAGCACAACGGAATTATACAGTTACAGAGAAGGAGATGTTAGCAGTTGTATTTGGTCTAGAAAAATTCAGATCTTACCTCATTGGTTCACACGTGATTATATACACGGATCACACTGCCATACGATACTTACAGGCAAAGAAGGATGCTAAACCACGCCTTATCAGATGGATCCTTCTTCTCCAGGAATTTGATTTAGAGATACGAGATAAACCTGGAGTGAAAAATGTTGTGGCAGATCACCTTTCCCGTATCACAGACACAGAGACTTCTGAGCAGAACATGATTCCTATTTCTGAAACCTTTCCAGATGAGTCCATTTTATCTGTGGACTCGCTTCCATGGTATGCTGATATTGTGAACTATCTTGTATCCAAGAAAGTTCCACAAGATTGGCCGAAGTACAAGGTAGACAGATTTCTGTCAGAGATTCATTATTACCAGTGGGAGGATCCGTACCTATTTTGTGAGGGTGCAGATTGTATCTGGAGAAGGTGCATTCCTCAGGAGGAACACACCAGTGTACTTGAGCACTGTCACAAGCTAGAATCTGGTGGGCATCATTCGGGGAAACGTACGGCAGCAAAGGTTTTACAGAGTGGCCTATGGTGGCCCACATTGTTTAAGGATGCTACAGAGTATGTTCGAGGTTGTATTGATTGTCAGAAAATGGGAGGAACAGTTGGTTCCAAAGATACCATGCCCCTAAGATATATACAGATTTCTGATGTTTTTGATGCTTGGGGCATAGACTTCATGGGCCCATTTCCTGTCAGTCAGGGATTTCAGTACATCCTGCTCGCCGTGGATTATGTTAGTCGATGGGTGGAGGCTATTCCCACCCGAACCGCAGATAGTCGTACGGTGTGTTCCTTTCTTAAGGACCATATTATTGCGCGGTTCGGTATTCCCAAAATATTGATTTCAGATGGGGGAAGCCATTTCATTAATAGAGATGTAAAGAAGCTTGTGAAGGAGTACGCTATTGAACACAGAGTTGCGTCTCCTTACCACCCTCAGACTAATGGCTTGGCAGAAATTTCAAATAGGGAGATCAAAACGATATTGCAAAAACTTGTACGTCCAGATAGGAAGAACTGGTCCCAGATGGTTGATTCAGTTCTATGGGCTTATCGGACGGCGTACAAGTCTCCTTTGGGTATGTCTCCCTACAGATTGGTATATGGAAAGCCTTGCCACCTTCCAGTGGAATTAATTCACAAATCTTTATGGGCACTCCGTGTATGCAATTTAGATTATGAGAAAGGAGGAAAGAACAGGAAGTTGGATTTGAATAAATTACTGGAATTCCGAGACTTTGCATATGATAATTCACTTATGTATAAGGAGAAAGTCAAGCGCTGGCATGATAAACACATTCGAAGAAAGACTTTCTCCCCTGATCAGAAAGTCTGGTTATTTGATGCTAAGTTGAAGTTATTCCCAGGAAAATTGAAAAGCAAGTGGTCAGGACCGTTCATCGTGAGAGCTGTGCGTGACAATGGGAGTATTGTCATATCTGGGTTGTCATCTGACGCACAGCCATTTGTTGTGAACTGACAGTTGCTGAAGCCATATCTAGATCATGATACATTCCTGTCCGTTGTGGATTCTATATCTTTGGTATCAGACGACGATCTTTTGATTCCACCTTTTGCGTCCGATACATAAGCTCAACACCTCTTGTATATCCTTTCGTTTCACTCTGTCTTCTCCCGTTTTATCATTCACCCCTTTTCCGTGTGTGTGTGTGTGTATATGCTATACTTAAGATGTGCTTTATCCTAAGTATAGGGGGGGTGAAGGATTTGTGTTGTTCATATTCATCCTGTTTATCACCCTTGTTGTTGTTGCCTATACTTAGGGATACTCTACCCTAAGTATAGGGGGGGTGATGTTGTTCATATCGTGTCTCTGTGAGTCTGTACATTCTCTTCATTGGTTTTCCCCTTTGTACATTCCACTATACTTAAGATTACTTGATCCTAAGTATAGGGGGGATCACCAACTTCTCTTCATTTTTATCTTTTCTTTGAGTCGTTGTAGCATAGGAGTCTTTTCACCTTTCTTTGCTTAGCACGAGTTATGTCTTCCTTTGTCGCTCTCTGATCACTATGAGGACATAGTTCGAGCTAAGTATAGGGGGGTGTCGTATATATTGTATATATACTTTAGACATAACTCGTACTTTTAAATATATTTATTTGGAGGGTTATGTGTATACTTTATAAAATCCACAAAAATAACAAAAAAAAAAAATAAATAACAAAAAACAAACAAATGAAAAAAAAACAAAACAAAAAAAAGAGAGAAAACAAAAAAAAACAAAACAAAACAAAAACAAAAAAAAAGAAAAAAGAAAACAAAAACAAAAACAAAACAAACAAAAAAAATGGGAAGAGAGAAAAAAAAACAACAAAAACAAAAACATAAAAAAAAGTCTCTTGTATATACTTGTATATATATTACTAACCTTTTCTCCTTTAAAAAAAACTACAAAACCAAAAATCATAAAAATTTGCATAAAAAATTTTTTTTTGTTCACATCTGCATTCTGCATTTTTCTCCAAAAATACATAAAAAGTTCAAAATTAGAAAATTGTTTACAAAAATGGTTCTTTTGACATGTGCATCATTCTTTAAAAAAAACTCTCTGCATTGTTCATAGTCTGCATTTGCATGTGCATTTTTCTGGATAGTATTGATATTTAAACTATGTCTGGAATAAAATTGAAGAATGGAGCTTAGTTGGACCTTAATCCACCTAATTCTAAGAGGAACTTCACCGAGAAATAGGATTTTAGAAGCTTCAGGTCTTTGACTTAATTCTTTGAGTTCCACATGACAATGTGTAGCATTTGACTCTTAGTGTCTAACCTGGTCTCTTCATTCTGGGTACAACTCTGGAATAGCGAATTAATTTGTACTCCCGCACTATGCACTTAGCTCAACTCAGACGGGATGTTGGAAGACTGTGTGAGTTTCTTTTCTGGTAGCGTGGAAATCTAAAGACCGGAGTAACGGGTTGAAATAAAGCTTCGGAAAAGGGATGGACGGCTGGGCACAATTTTTTCTAAGACCCCAAAAAATGTACGGAATAAAAAGATGCTATATCCGTAGGGGCAAAACAAGATCCAAGCAGAACCACCAAAAATTCCAAATACAAAGAAGCATTCTACCAAATAACAATTCGACCAAAAAGGTCCAAGCTTCAAGAAACCTGCAGATCTTGGTGGAGACTCGGCTACACTGGCCAGCTTCACAAGGAGAGGTGACCACACCAAACCACCCTCCAGTTCTTTTCTCATTCTTCTAACTTCTCCCCCAATTCGATTGTGAACACAGCACGACAGACCTTAGAAGGAAATACCTGACTCCCCGAGGACGAGTTATTGGAGAGGAGATTTGCATGGTAGTCCGGCATTCTGGATGGAAAGAGCTAAAATTTTTCACACACATGAGTCGGTTGTTCAATGTTCATAGGGTATGCTTTGGGAAGAGGATCGATCTAAGATGACTTCTGGGCCAAAACTGTGACAATGATGTGTAGAACTTGAAGGCTGTTGGTTTTAAAATTCTAAGTCTCACAGAAGTTCCGACACACAAATAATCCAAAGGTCCGACAGAGCTCCAAACTACAATTTTATGAAGATAAGTTTAATACTCAATATTGTCCTACTTTCTTTATTTTCCCTTTCTTTTTCTTCTTCACTTATTCTTTCAAATAAGTGTTTGCTAAGGGAATAGCAAAGGTAAAGCATAGGGGGATGATGAATCTGCGATTCGTCATCTTTATTCATTTATTTTAGCTTAAAATCCCTTATAAAACACCTGCATATAACGCTAACTCCATATTCTTACTAACTTGCATTTGTGTGTAAATATTGTACATTTCTTACTAATTTTAACCTAAAATAAATAAATAAAGAAAGAAAGGAAAAATAAAGAAAAGAAAATAAAAAAAAGGAAGACTGTATACAGGCTGACCCGAACCCCGAGAGAAGGTCAAGACTTGACCTGATCGACCAGGAATAAAGTAGGGGGAGATAGGGTCCTCAACCAGAAAATCTAAAAAAATGTGTTTCTCACTTATTCTGTGTATATCTATATAAAACTAACACTAATTTATTTGTACCTTAATTGACCCCAAATCAAATAACATTCAAATCAAAGTTGTAAATAAAAATGGATCCTAATTAATAAAACTGATTGCACAATTAAATCATGTACAGAATAAAAGTAGCCACACTTGGAAAAAGCCACTAAGCACTAATTGGAAGATCAATTCCTGCTCCATATGATATTAAATTAAACCAATTTCACTTCCATTGAGTTCTAAATCAAATTATCTTCAAAATGGCTGTGGTTTTATAATTTTTGGAGTTACGGTTGAAAAGTCGGTTTTCTGGGGTGGTTTGTGCAATTTTCCCTTGTATTTTGTGTATATTGTATTTGTATATATATTTGTAAATATTTTTACTAATTATTTAAAACAAAAATAAAAATAAAAAAATTAATAAAATTCTTAAAACAAAAAAAGAGGCTAATTTCCCCATTTATACTTGTATTTAATACCATATATGTGTATAGTATATGTGTATAGTTGCAATTTTTAACCAACCATCAGAAAAAAATAAAAAAATAGCATTTTCAAATTCCAATAAATAAAGTGACGAAAATTCAAAAAAATTAGATAATTTTGTAAATAATTTTATCTTTCTATTCTATCTCTCATGTTATCTCTCCCACCAAAAAATTCAAAAATCTCTCTTATCTTCTTCAAAAATTGAATTGCCTCTCTTTTCTATTTATATGGCTCCATCTCCCTCATTCCAACCTGATCAATCTTTAGAGAGAGGAGCCCGATCTCCGAGAAAATAATTTCGTCGAGGAAGCCTAGCCTCCGAGCCGCCCGGTGACAGCGAGTCGGCCTTGTCGAGGCGATCACGATCCATTTTCCACTCTTAAGGTGAGATCCAATTTTTCTTTGCATTTTTATCTAGTTTAATCGCTTTTTATTTTACCGCATTTTTTTATCGTCATTTTGTTCTTCTAGATCATAAAAAAATTCATCACGATTTGATCCGCCATCGACTCGATTTTTCATCTCACTTTCTTGATCTCTACGCCTTCGATTTCTATCTCACACGATCTATCAACTCCGACCACGCACGGTGGTCGGAGAGTCGGATTCGAACCCCTCATCATTCGCCGAATCCCCATCCACTTTCCGATTTTGTATATAAAAAAAAATAAAAAAATTTGTTTCTCTTTATTTATAACATTTGTTTTGCAGAAAAAAAACAACAAAAAAAAAATAAATAAATAAACAAAATAAAAGAAACTCTCATTTTCTGTTTTTTTTCGGAGTTAACACAAGAAAAATAAAAAAAGAGTTTTTTTTATTTATTTCCTATTTACAATAAAAAAAATTACATATAAAAAAAAATAAAAAATTTTTCACACACGGTCGTGGCCGTGCCCTCTCCGCAAGAGCACCTCCGTCACCACCGGCCGCGCGCCGCCGCTACCGCTCCACGCCGGCGACGCCTCTCCGCCTCCAGATCTCCACGCGAGCGCCGCCCGCGCGCGACCCCGCCGCCCACAGCAGCGGCCCCCCTCAGCCCGCGCTCGCGGCCAGCACCTGCCTCCACCGCCGTTGGCCGCCCGCGCTCTGCCCTCTGCCTCCGCCGACAGCCAAAGCTGCCCCTCCCGAGGCCAACCGCCTCCTGCGGTGGTGCGCCAGCGGCGCTGCTGCCCCGCGCCGACCCTCCTCGCGCGTGAGCTGCTCCAGCGGGGGCGGCGTCGTCTCCCCTCAGCCCACGCTCGCGGCCACACCCTCCTCCACCGCACTGCTCTCCGCTCGCGCTGGTGCGCCGCTCCACCATCCTCCGCTCCAGCCGTCCTCTCGCCGCAGCACGCGCGAAGCGGCGCTCCGATCTCCCGCCAACCGTAGCTCCGCCGCCCCCCGCGTGGGAGAAGAAGGGGCGGGCGGCGGGTGCCCCCTTGTTGCTGCCTCCTTTTGCAAGAAACGAAAGAAGAACCCTAGGGCATTAAAAAAATTGGGAATTTTACATCAAAGCCCTTAAAGGTATTCAGATTTGCAGAAACGTCCTTGCCAGAGCTCCAGAGCACATGACATGCACATGACATATTGGTAAAATTGCACATTTGATCTCTCTGTTTATTTTTATTTTATATTCGAGACAAAAACTTTGAATCTTTATATTTCAGTTCAGAACTTTTCCATATTTACAATTTGGTCCCCGAACTGCAGAACAAAAACTTGCTTGATCTTTTTATTGAAATAAAGGCTATTTGTGATCCAAAAATTCTGAGAAAATTGTGCTATGCTCTTAATGTGATTCTTTTATTAGCATAAATTTTTCATTACATTTTGTCTTCATTTGGTATTATTAAAAAATCAAAAACAGTGCCTTTTTGTCTTCTTGAAGTTCGAAAATTCATAAAAATTCGAAAATAGCTCCAAAAATTCCAAAAAAATTAGAGTAGTTTGATTTCATTGTCCTTTAATTTCAGACCAATTTTCATGCATTAATTCTTTATAAAACTCAAAAAAAATAAAAAATATCAAAAATCTTCTAAAAATCATAAAAAAATCTACAAAAATCCAAAAATTGTGATTTCAGTTCCTGTTTGTAGATATTTTCTTCTAGTTGGTCTTAAAAATAGTAGCCAGGAGTTTTGAGCATTTAAAAGATTTTTAAATTGCAAATTACTCCAGGCTGGTCACATTTTCTTATTTTCTCCTTGTTTGATTTTTTTGAAAAATACAAAAACATCTGAAAATTCCACAAAAATTCTCAAAAATATTTCGAAACTTTTAAAACACAAAAATAATTTCTTTGGATTTTTCTGAGTTTCTTTGATTAATTGAAAATTACAAAAATAGTCGTGGTGTGTATTTAATCAATTTTGTGCATATTCTTGATCTTGTTTATATTGCTTCGTATTATTTTTGGAAAATAAAAAATTTGCAAACATCAAAATCACTAAAAAATTGAAAATCAGAAAATACAAAAAAATTAGAAATAAAAAAATATAAAAAAATAAAAAGATAAAAAATCACAAAAACCAAGGATAGTTGTCCTTTGAGATTCCTGTTTTCTCTTGATTGATTTTCAATTAATTGAATAACCCTCGGGAATTGTAGCCTCCCTGAGTTCGACCCTGTCCGCTATACAGGTTAATAAGTAGCAAAAATCAAAAAAAAATATTTTTTGTTGACGCGGGATTTTGGGGATAAACAACGACCCTAATTATTTACCAATCAAATTTCCAACCCTAAAATTCCGGCTCAACAGCGCTCCGCCGTGAAACTCCACCATCGCCTCCACCCCACAGTCACAACACCTCGCCACTGTTGGATCAAGGCTAAGACTTTGATCTAAAGGTCCTAGATACGCCACATGTCCGAGCCCGAGCCCACCTCCTCACCTTGAGGGTTGGGCCATCCGGACCTCCTCTCGCCGCCATGTAGGCTCGGGCATTCGAGACTCAGCCCTGCGCCCAAACTGTGGCTCGTCCCTCACCGAGCCTCCTATGCACATGCCCGACACGTGTTTTAGGAGGCAAATTACGCCCACGCCCCTCGGCCATCATAAAATGAAGAAGTAAGACAAGAGTCACGTGTTGAGCACGTGCCTTTTGGAGAAATTGCAGAGGCCCCCTCAGAGTTGTAGATATTTGGAAGAAGTCCCCGCATGTTCGCTGACGATAGCGTCACGTGCCACGCATGTGACACACTGGGAATTTTGCACAAGGACTCTCCATTGTTTTATTATTTTCAAAAATACCCTCGCTAGGGATAAATTGTAGAAGACTTCAACTGAATATCCAAAAGTTGCAGATAAGTCCACCAGGGGCCATTTTGAGAAGGAAATAATTATTTTTATTACATTTTTATCCCTGACATTTCAATTTAGAATATCTTTTGCATCCGAACTCTATCTTAGGAAGCTTATTCCATGCTCTTTCATATTATACAACTTATGGACAAATCTGATGCTATTTTCTGAGGGTTATTATATTAGGAGCATTTTAATTTGTGCAGGCTAATTTTGACATATTTGTGCCATCTTTTTCATTGAGTAAATTAATGATTTGTTTTGCAGGGATTCTATTGAGGGATTAAATTGAATTAGTCTTCTTACTATTGTGGATCATATTTGAGGATTTAATATTTGCGTGAGTGAAATTGAAGAATTCATTTAAATCTCTCTATTAATTTGTCAGATTAAAGATTATCTTTTTTGGAGCAAATTATTGGGGATTCTGATAGGACTACTCATTGATTAACCTCTCTGTAGTTTGAATTCGATTAAAAAAAACATCTTGTGAATTTCTTTTGATATGTGATTCAATTTCGAGGGTTTATTGATCATATTACTTGAGGAATTAAAATCGTGTAAAATCACAGATCCTGGTCTTCATTCTCTCTGTTTAATTTTCTTCGCAGTGCATCATCAACGGATTTTCTCTTTATTTTTCGACATAGAAATTAGTCGAACATTAATTATTTAATTTAATTTAAAATCAGACAAGTAAAAATCACCATTCCCTGTGTTCGACCTTGGTACACTTGCCAAGTAAAAATACTCCACAACATTCAAAGATTATGGTTTTTGGTCGACCATTTTTTGCCTCCTATACTACGACATTCCCTGATTATTAAAGAGGCGAATTTCACGTTCATCAAATACGAGAATTGAAAATTATTCTATATGAATGCAAGTATTCAAAACCACACCTATTAGAAAGTTCTATTAGCTGGAAAGAATTGATTTGAAATATTTATTAAGTTGAGCGATCTAGTGTGCATCTCGATTAATGTGAATTTTGGTCATAGGTTTTACAAGTAAAAACAATAAAATCCTAGAAGATCTAATAGTTGTATGTACATGTCTAACCTATGAGCCACTCAAGTCAGGCCCCACCCTCACCGGAGAGTGAAACATGCCATAACACAACACATGAAAAGTTCAAGTCTTGTTTACGCGTGCGAGAGTCTAAATGAACACCGATGTAAATGACGAATTAATTGCAAATAATAAACAATGTAGAAAATAAATCCTAGACTCTACGCTCTCGGATGACTTGACTCGATCTTAATTTTATGTGACTTTTCGGAAGTCAGTGAAGATGCATCAATTTTGGGAAAAAAACTGCTCCACGTATGTCAGGTACCTCACACAAAAAATAAGAGAGAGAGAGAGTGTGTGTAAGAGAGTGACACAAAAATAATCAAAAAAATAAAATACATAAAGTAAAACTAAACTAAAATAAATAAAATGAATGTATGAAAAAAATATGAAAAATGTACTATGATGAAGGTCGGGGGTCAAATTACCTGAATATATGAAAAACCTAACACAATTTTCTAAATAAAAACCTAAGCCGCTTTCCTACCTGATAACATCACCATCTGATGAATCCTAAAGCCCTTGGTTAATTTTCGTAAATTAAGCGTGCAAAAATAATGATATATTGTTTCGTTGTAGGCAGGTAATCAGAATCAATCAAGAAATAATCACTTAAATATTTAATTCAATTAATTTGAGTGATTTTATGTTGTTTTACTTGGGCAAGTCCCAAGGACGAACTCGAGGAGGAAAGGAACAACCTAAGCAAATGTCTATCAAATTTCATGTATAGTTTTTGATGCAAGATATTTTTGGTGTTTTTAATGCAATTTAGGGATGCAAATTAAAATGCGGTAAATTTTGAGGATTAAAATGCAATTTTCAGTTAAGCAAAGCCTAAAAATAATGAAACTTGGCTGAGATGTGAATAATGATGAAATAAATGTACTTTATTTTTTTGAATTTTTGGATTTAAAATGAATATTTGATCAATTAATGAATGCATGTAGTGAGATTTTTAATAATTAATTGTAATAAAAATTAAATCTATTTATTTTTATAAAATAAAATTATCTAAGATATATCAGTAGGTGATCTGTCTTAGAAAAATCCTAAACCCTAAAAATGTTGAATTTAATGCCTACTAAAATTAGTTAGTAAAATACATAAAAGTTTTTATAGAGCAAGATATGCGTGCAAATGCAATCCTTTTTAGGCATAATGTGAAATACAATCAATTCTAGTATACAATTTTTAGGTTAATAGTTAATAATCTATAAATTGTTTAGCAATGATTTGACAAAATATGTAATTTTCCACACAAATATTAATGTTTAATTAACCATAGAGCATAAAAATATCACAATCACGCCACAATGTAGAGAATTAGTTGATATACAAAGTGCTATTTTTGAAATAAAAAATGATGCAATAAGTAAGCTCAAAATATAACGAGAACACAAGGTTCAGTTTGCAATATTACAAAATAAAATTACTTAAAGAAATGCATAAAAAGGACCTAAGATTAATTACCAATTCTCTGAAGGGGCTCTATACAAAATGTGCAGTGGTTAGGTGACAAGAACGCGACCCTAGAATGGCGGGGATGCTTTGGGAATTCGAGTGAACATAGAGGGCCTTCTTGCTAACTTTCCAATCGGTCACATGACCCTTGGGCCTTGTTGCACTATAAAGAACTGGGGGGTGCTCTCTACAAATTGCACCCCACAAAACTGTGAATCACATGCATGGAGGAGGGCGTCGTTAGAGTCGATGGCCGAGGCGTCTCTGGAAAAACTACAGAGGAAGTGGCTGGACTCCTACGGTGGCTCCGGAGTGCAAAGGCGGAGGAGCAGAGGTCTCCGAGATCACTTGAGGAGGCCTCGATAGACCTAGGCGAGGAGGGTGGCTATGGGCAAAGGCGACCTTCCATGTGGTGTCATGGAGGTGAGGGAGTGTAGTGGAGGCTCGACGACTGCTGGGAGTGTTGTTTAGGAAGAACATGACAAGGCTATGACGATGGCAGAAAGGAGATGTTGATGGTGACTTGATCCACGGTAGTGAAGCGATGGTGTGGGATGTGAGGTTGATGAAGATGAAGTCGTTGGCTCGATGGCCGAAGACCAGAGCGATGGCAGTCGCGAAGGACGACGGGCTGCAACGAGCTCGAGTACCTCGGATCTCACCGACGAAGGAGGGGAGGAGAGGCTTTGTCATCGTCGTCTCCTGCTCGAGTCAGGGCTAATGGTGGATGGGGAAGACGAGGCACAACAATGTTTCCAAATAGGAAAGGGGGTTAGTCGGTTATGGAGGGAAGTGAGGCAGCATCATTCTAGGAAGGTGGTGGTGCAGATTAGGTAGGAGGAACACGAGGATTGAGGTTAGAGATTCGATGAGAGATGGCGGTGAGGAGCCACATACTACCCTTGTTAATTTAATCAAATCAATTATTAGAATTAATGTCTTGTCGTGCATTTTAGTTAGGTAAATACGGACTAATCAAAAACCACTTTTAATTAATGTCAATTTAATCACGAGCGGCAAATTTATTTTACTTGGGCAAGCACAAAGTCGAACTCAGGGACACAGCTATCTCCTTAGATAGATTTTCAAGCGAATTTTAGAGGTCGGATTTTCAGAAGGTATTTTTTTTGGTTTTTCAACAATTTTTATGCAAATAAAGGAAGGACAATGCAAAACCATGCCAAATTACAAGTAAATTCAGGAAAGTACTCAAATTAAGTCCAAAAATTATGAAATTTGGCTAGAATGTGGAATGCAATGAAATTAAGCTTATCTATTTTTTTGGAATTTTCTGACACTTTATGAATTTAGTGTGAATTAAATATGAATTCAAGGTGATTTTGACTAAATTAATTTTAATAAATACCAAAACACAATATTTCCAGATATAAAATTTATCCTAGATAGATCTAAGTTTGAATAATCCAGGAAAATTGATAAACTTAAATTTCTATGTGAATTGGACCTATTAAAAATTAATTAAGGAAATCACTAAACAATTTATTCAGGTCGCGGGATGCGTGCAAATGCAAAGATTTTTGGGCACACTGTAAACTAATGTATCCTAAGTCTAATGTGAAAATTTTGGTGATTTTTGGAGAAACAAAGAATTTACTATGAATTAAAAGGCACAAATGGGCAAAATATAGCAAATTTCACTAATTAATTAACAATAAATTCCACTGATATCACAAAAATTAGACAAGTGTCACATATGAAGAGGACAAGTTAAGCTACACAATGAATTTTTAGACTTGAAAAATGATGCCAAATGGGTACTTAGATATGCGTGCAAAGACATGGACTAAATTGCAATTACAGAAAATAAAGTTGCTAAAAATTAAATGTGCATACAGGGACTCAAATGCAATTACCTATAATACGGGGGACATGCATGCAACATGCCCACAAAACATGTGCGCCTCACGTAATGCTCCTGGTAGGGACTGAAATGCAATTTGTAAAACTTCTAGGGGCCTCTGTGCGAAATGCCCAGATCACACGTGAGAGACACGTGCAACCCCAGGCTCGGGTGACTTCGAAGGCTCGGAGGTGCTGCAGGCTCGGACGTGGCTCGGGATAGCTTCGGGGCTCCGAGCCTAATGGTTGGGGAGGAGGCTCGGATGTGGCGACGTGACACTCTCTAGATCGTTAGATCGAAAGACGATCCAACGGCTGCTGATGGATGGAGACGTGGCGCACCTGGATCCGTTAGATTGAATAAATATCGAATGGCATCTGGAGCGCGGGGGAAGCGGTGACGTGTCGTGCTGCGGAGTGTGGGATCCTCCTGATCCGACGGCTGTGGACTGATGGTGACGTGGGCAGCTCAGAACCGTCTGATCAAGGGGATCGGACGGCTACTAGGTTTCGTGCTCGAAAGGTTCGTTTCCTCCTGCAGCGGAGGTGGCTGTGCTCCGACGAAGAGCTACTTGCTCTGCCTCCTCCTCCTGAGTCGGTGAAGGTCGCCGACAGCTCCTAAGTAGCTGGAAATGGTCGTTGAGGTGTGGCAGAGCGTCCGAGGGCCTTAGCTGAGGCTGGGGCAGCTTGGAAGACGACGGTCAAGGAAGCTCGAGGATGCTCCGGTGAGGCGTCCGACCAATCAAAGAGAGAGTACCTGCAGGGTTAGCTCGAATAGCCGAAGCGTGCAGAGTGATCGTGAGATGAACGCAAGTGCGGAGGGGGCATGGAGTGGAATGATGGTGTTCGATGGTGCTGCTCCGCCAAGGTGGCAAAGCTCTCGTCGGAGTGAAGTGAGGAGAGTCGTATGAGCGAATGGGGGTGGGCGCGAAGATGCCAGCTCCGAGGCGAAGCTCGGAGGATGGTCAGAAGAGGGTGACGATGCGTGGAGGAGGCAAATAAAATTTGAGAAAAAGAAAGAAAATGAAGAAGAAGATCATGGGGAAAATAGAGGTTGCTACCTGAGGAATGGAGCTCGGATCTGGGCTCCTGGTCGCCGCTCGAAGGCCGGTAGTAATCCTGAGCTCGTGCAGCTCACGGGGAAAGCTGCAGCACGGTGGAGTTGGTCGTGGATCTCGCCGGAGGGATGCAGCCGTCGTCGCTCGACTTCTTATCGAATTGCTGTTACCAATAGGAAGGTAGGAGCTAGGGGAATCTCTCCGTAGTGGGGGATGGTTTCGGCGGTCGTCGGAGGGGAATATTTATAGGTGTAAGGTGATAGTGACAGGTGATGGAGGGTGAGGTTGGTGGAGGTCGTGGGGCGACATGGGTGCGGGTTAGGGCGATCATGGAGGTCGACGAGGATGAGGGTAGAGTGGGTTTCAAGGTTGAGGTGACAGATGGCGGCGAGGGTGGCCGGAGTGGATCCCAAAATAGGAAGGGGGCGGCTCGCGCGCAAGGTGGATGACGTGGGGTGCGACCCTTGCGGGAGGTAGACGACGACGTCTGGACGGTTGGATCGAGTGATCCAACGGTCAGGAGAAGAGTTCAAGATGAGGGATAGGATTAGATCAAAGGGGAGAGATTGAAGGGTTCTGATGGCGCCATGTGGAGGGTGTAGGTAAAGGTGGAGAGGGACAGTCGAGATGAAGTCTTGAGGATCTGATCATGTGGTCCATGAGATGACACGTGGCGTGCTAAGAGTTAGGCGGAGACGGAGGGTTGTGATGAAGTCAACGTTTTGATCGAACGGCATGGATCAAAACAAAATGAATGGTGGTGATGAGGAGAGAAGGGAGGTCATCAGACGGTGGAGATTAAGGGACACTGATGAATCTCGAATTCATCACTCTAAATCTCATTTATTACGATTAAATCCCCTAAAATCAAAAGCATTCCTGCATCTATTCTGCATAATTAGCATTCATACATGATTTCATAAAAAATACATTTTAGCACTAATTTCTGCACAAAATAAGAAGCTAAAAATCCAAGCCAAAAGTGACATGTAAATAGCCTAACTTCCCAGATTTTAAACTCATGCATGCTAACTCCGAATAAGCCAAAACCACTTCCACTGTGTACATATCACTAACAAGAATAAAGGAAAAATACAAAAAAATAACTAACCCAAATAAGTGGACCAAAAACCCAAACCCTAGTTTCAGGATTTTCGGACTAAAAACCTCATATCTTCCTCATCCAGTGTCCAACCTAATCATAGTCACTTTTGAACTAATGTACATTCAATTACCTTCAAAACAAGACCAAGTTCAAGTGAATCGGAACTCATATGTGAAAGTTAGGTTTTAGGCCTCTTTTGTATACTGTATATTTTAGCGGTTTTTGACCTAATATTTTATGTACATACTTCATTGATTTATAAAAATCCAAAAAAATTAGATTAATGTGTATTTATTTATCTCTGATTTATCATATTTTTTTCGGATTTTTATCTGATCTAAAAAATAACATAAAAATTACAAAATCCAAAAATCAAGGTGTTTAATGTACATGGGATACCCCAAAAATATCACTTTGTGCAAATGATCGTTTTTTGTTTTGATGTCTTCACAAAAGTTAGATCTCATCGAGACGAGCAATTTTTGTGAAGAAACTTTTTGATCTGAGGTCATTTACTATTTATTTTCGATTTTACAAGATATTTATCTTCCGAATTTTCTGGTGCTGACATGTGGCCGCACATGGTGCCGCCACGTGTCAGCCATTTTTTTGCCTATTTATATATTCGTTTTTATTAAAAAATAAAAAAATAAAAAATAAAATAGACGCGCGTGCGTCGCACGTGCCTTGAAGGCACGTGCTCCGCACGCGCACCCCTCCGTGCGCCCCCACTGCCACGTGTTGCAATCGTGGCCGTCTGATCTCGGCCGATCGGACGACCACTGCTGGTCTACTTCGTCGGCTCGCCCCCTTTCCCAATTAGAGCTCCACCGCCCCATGATTTTCGTCGGCCTCGCCCGCCACAAATCTCGTCGCGCCGCTCCTCCATATCTCTCCCCCCGCCGCGAATCTCGAATCACATCTCCACCTTCCATGTTCGGTCACCTCCCTCGTCCTATAAAGTGCCTCCGCCGCCCTCGTTCTACACATCCGCCGATATTATTCATCGTCAAGGTATCGTCGGTGGTGACAGCCCGGCGAACCTCCTCTCGCGGCGAGATCCGAGGATCTCGCGACCCTCGTTGCAGACATGGAATTTCTTCCCTGACGACCTGCTGCAGCTCCGCCCCTCGGCGTCGAGCCAACGACCTTCTCCACCGACTCTCAACCGCGACAACCGCCTTCGACAACACCACCAACCGTCGTCATCTTCCTCGGCCAACGACATCGCCAACTATCTACTCCACGCCGACAACCTCCCGCTCCAAGAGCTTCCAACGCCGGAGGACGCACTCACACGCAGCCACTCCGCCGCCCATCACCGCCAGCACACCGCCAAGAGCACCTCCCCCTTCCGCCGCTATCGCCGCCGGGGTCATCCCCGAGACTCCTGCCACGTGCGCGGCACGTGAGGGCGGGGGACCTCAGCTATCATCCCCACGGGTCACGTGCTCCGCACGTGACCGCGTGGGTAAACTACGCAGAAGCCATCAACAGTTTCCACATTCGCACATTTACCCCCTCTGACACAGTCACGTGCCTGGCACATGATTTGTTGGAGATTTTGCAGCTGCAGCCCCTGGAGAACCCCTTATTCGCATAGCAACCCCCGCCGCCCAAGGGTCACGTGTCCCGCACGTGACCCCTTAGGAATTTTGCAGAAGCTCCCTAGACTTATTGGTATTTACATTTAAGTCCTTGCTCTGCATTTTATTTTCTTAATTATTGCATTCATACCCCTGTATTCCCTCTTTGTTTTAAACCTCTTCTTTACATCATTTTATTAATTAAAAAATAGCATTTTGTTTGTCAATTAATTTTCTACACTTTGACATATTGTGGGTATTTTTGTGATGGATGGTTAATTAATAAATAATTATTTTGTAGAAATTTACATATTTTGCTCATTTTGTGCTCTTAAATTTGTCATTGATTAATCGTTTCTCTAAAAATTCCCGAAAAATCACATATTGTAGATTTAATTGTGCTTAACATTGTGCCCAAAAATAATTGCAATTACATGCATAATTTGCTCTGTAAAAATCATTTTGCATATTTCAGTACTTGATTTTTAATAGGTATTAGACCTCACATTTTTTAGTTTTAGGATTTTTCTTAGATCAATCATGTAGTGATAGATCTTAGATAATTTTATTCTTTGAAAATAATTAGGTTTAATATTTAGTATAATTAAATATTTAAATTCATTTTGTTTGCATTTAAAAATTCATAAAATATTCATATTGCATCCAAAAAATCTAAAAACATTACAGTGCACTCATTTCATCATATCTTACATTATGGCCAAATTTCATATTTTTCGGACATCGTTTGATCGAAATTTACATTTTAGCCCCTAAAATAGGTCGAATTTGCATATTACCCCCCTATTACATTGAAAATTCCAAAAAAGACCGCCTCAAAAATCGTGCACGAATTTTGATAGACATCACTTTAGGTTGTTCCTTTACCTCCTTGTGATCGACCTTGGGACTTTCCCAAGTAAAATAAACATAAAACCGCATTAATCAAATTGACGAATATTTTGTGTGGTTATTTTCTTGATTGTTTCCGATTTCCGCCTACAACGCACGATACATTATTATTTTTGGTACGAACATATAAACAAAACTTTTAAACTCGGCATTTTCGGATACGTCAGACATGTGGCAGCCTGAGGAAGAGGCGCTGGCGAATGGCCTAGATTGGAGCCAGGGTTTGATTGAAGGGCTGTGGTCACAACGGGAATAGATGGCCCAAATCAAGAGAGAGGGAGCGAGATCAGACGACGGGGAATGGAGGGTGCGTGGCGCGCAATGGAGCGGGCCGCGTGGCGCAATCAGAGGGCGCCACGTGGCCTGCTCTGAATGGCTGAGAAAGAATATGAATTTAGAGAGAGAAGGAGACTGAATTTGGAAAAACTCAAAACATGAAAGTTGTAGATCTCGATGGGATCTACAAGTTGCATGTTGACCAAAAATGGAGATGAGGTCAAATAAGATACAAAAATACAAGGGTACAAATATACATACATATAGTACACAAAGGGGCCCAAAAACCCAAGTTTTGCATACGAGCTCTGATTTAAATGAAATTGGTCGCATTTTAAAGATCTCTGAATATGTATTTATATGAAGGTGAGTAGACCTAAATCGAAAGTTGTATGAGGTAGATATTGGCATTCAAAGGTCTGGGGTCTCCAACTGGGTTTGGGATTTTTATTGGGTATTTTTACAAGATGAAAATCGTGCCCTTTTGCCTTGTATTATTAGTTAGTAATTACAGAGTATAGGGACAGTTTTATTGACTTTGGAGGGGGAATAAAATACATATAATTAGGTGAATATTTGTGAATATTTTACAAGTGAAATAGGCTTCATATTTAATGCAAATATGGATGCTAAATTGCATGTATTATGGATGCATGTATGAATGCTATTTATGCAAGATAAAGGGAAATATGCTGCTAAATACTCGAGAACAATGCTTTATTTTCAACTTTAAGAGTGATGAATCAGGTGGCGAAGGAAAGTGAGATCGAGAATTAGAATTGCGGTGATGGATTTGATGAGGATAGAGATCTTACAGGCGGTAGCGTGATTGGAAGGACATCGACGGTGTTCAGGTGGTGGCGGAGCCACGGATGGAAGGGGGCGATAATTTCTTCATGAAAGTTTCCCATCTCAACAAGATCTACAACTTCTATGAAGAGACCAAAAACAAAATCAATCATTTGCACAAAGTGATTTTTTTGGGATACTCTATGTACATAGAATACCTTGAATTTTGGATTTTGTAATTTTTGGCATTTTAAATAAAAAATTGTAAAATATGATCAAATCAAATATAAATATTTAGATATTATATTTTTTAGATTTTTATTAATTAAGAAAATAAAGAAATGAAATAAAATACGATAAAGACGACTTTTGTACTGATTGCTAGTGAACACGCGGACTCTATCAATTTCTTTGATTTCAAGCTCATTTTGGATTTGGATTTTTACGCATTTTAATAAAAATTTCATCTAAGAAAATAAATGACAAAAAAATAAATAAAATTAAATATATACATAAAATAATAGGTCAAAAACATGTGAAATACATAATGTACAAAAGAGGCCCAAAACTCAATTTTCACATATGAGCTCCGATTCACTTGAACTTGGTCTTGTTTTGAATGTACATTAGTTTAGAAGTGAGTACGATCAAATCAGTCACTGCATGAGGAAGATATCAGTGTTTTATGCCTATCATCCTAAAACTAGTGTTTGAGTTTCTCGATCGCTTATCTATGTTAGTAATTTGTATTTTCCATTTTTTATTAGTAATATGTACACAATGGAGGAGGTTTTAGGTAATTTGGAGTTAGCATGTATTACCTAAAAATTAGAGAAGTTAGCTTATTTTATAGGTCAAATGGGATGGGATTTTTGGCTTCTTATTTTATGCAATAGTGTATGATAAAATGAAATTCTTATCTATATATGCATGAATGCTAAATATGCAGAATAATGGATAAAAGTAGAGGAATTTTGGGGATCTGAGCTTAATTAATGTCTTTTAGAGTGATGAATCTGGGATTCATCAGACGACCCAAGCCCAAGCGTGACCCAATTATTATGGGTCAGGCCTGGGCTAGACCAGCCTATTAATTGTTGGATATCAGTTGGGCTTGTGCTGGCTTTTACATGAAAAAACAATATCATAGATTCATGATGACTAAATAGCATTCGAGTTAACAAATAGCCTACTATAAATCAAATATAAGCTATAGATTATAATTATAGCATCAAACATCTCCAATACTATTATTAAGGCAAGAAACTGAAAAAACATTAAGAAAAAAATGAACCCTCCTAGAGGCTAGAGCTGCTTGTTGAAAGAGAGAGGCTTGCCCACATGGGTATGTCGTAAGGCTGTGCGAGCTATCCTATGGAGGATGTTGCTGTTTCACATGGTAGTAGTGACTAGGATTGGGTGGTGAGGTAGCATGAGCCGTCGAGAAGAGGGGGGTGGTTGGTAGCTAGATCTGGGGCATCTGACAAGAACAAAAAGAGAGGAGGGCACTATTCGTGCAAACAGAAGTGAGGGGTGGGGGTGGGGGTGGGGGGGGGGGTTGGAGGGGTCACGCGAGAGGGGATGAAACCCCCCCCCCCAAGGCTACCCTTTCGGACTCTATTATGGGTCAGGCTTTCATGCCTGATGGGTTGGGCCGAGATAACTCGAGCCCAACTCAATTAATAAATGGGCCCAAATTATTGTCCAAAGCTTGACCCAAAATGATTTTAGGTTTGGGTTGGGCCTCAAGCAGGGCTAGGTCGACCCATACCAATGTTCATCCCTAAGTGTAGGTAGCCACAACTAGGGACTTCAAGTAATAGTGCGGTGCCTTCAGTGAAATTATCACGTGAAGGGTGGTGGCCCTAGCAATCAGGCAACGGCCAAGACCGACACGAGGGAGGCATCAATGCAAAGGGATCCTTGTCCTTCATCTGGAGATGATGACGGGAAGGAGGCAATACGAAGCTGTTGGTTGATGATGGTGATGATGCCACCAACTCAATGATGGGAGGCGGAGCCCAGTTGAGATCGATCATTCGAGAGGGAGAAAGTGTTTTCTTCATGGCTCTGATACCACATTAGAATAGAGGAAAGAAGAAAAAAAGTTAATTGTTCCTTAACCGTTTACCTCCCTATATAGAGAGAAAGTCGACTGAAAAAATAGGAAACAATCCTCATAGAGAAGGCAATTAACCATGACAACCCATTCCTCAATCACAACAACCTTCTACATTATTCTACAAGCCTCTTGACAACAACAACATTGACCATCTCTTTAGACCCTTAGAAAATGTTTTGTTGCTTAAGAAAATACATCTGGAAAGATATAGGATTTTTTGGCTAAATTATATATTATTTTCTTTTGTGTTTCCCTAGCCATTTTATTGTAAAACTGGTTTCACTTTGTACGTAGAAAACGAGGTGATGTATAATATGTAACTGTGAACGGAAACATAACCGAGTGGCATAATCTTGAGAGAATGTCATTTCAAATACTCGACCACACATTCGCTACCAATCACTTGTTGTTTCCAATATAGCATTAGAAAATTTAGTAGTACTTTTGGTTTCTTATTTTTTCTTGATTTACACAAAAATGATACAATTTTGAGATAGTTCATTATACATTTAATGCAAGCTTTTATTATGAATTACAAATAGTTGAATGTCTTCTTTACAATAATTTTTACTCCACTTACTTTTTTAATGTTAGTTTTTACAATTGAATAATGTTATGGTTGAGTAAATAGATTGTATTGTCTTGGACGTAGATCCCTGGAGCCTTATCAAGGAAATATGGCCCCAAGAACATGTTGGATTTGGGCCAAAGTAAACATGTTGACAACTGTCAGAATGATTAAGCTCAAGTTATCAAGTATTAGTCCTCCATTCTTATAACCCACTTTCATACTCAACAAGTTTCCTAAGTGAGACTTGTTCGGGTTTGGGAAGTTACAACTAAAAGGAGGTTGATAGGCCTCCCCCATAAGGACTTATGAACTCGTTTGGGTTGACTAATGCCTTGGAAACTTTCTGTACACTTATGAATGATGTCTTCCGCGAGTATATCAACTCGTTGTTTTAGTGTACTTGGACAACATATTAGTGTACTTGGACAACATAGTCGTGTACAACACGACCCTAGCGAAGTATGTCAAGCTTCTGCGGATGGTGTTTGCAAAGCTGAGGCAAAACCGGTTGTACTTGAAGTTGGAGAAATGTGCCTTTGGTTAGGAGACCATATCCTTTCTTGGGCATATCTAGGGCGGAGGCATGATACACATGGAACCAAGGAAGACACATGCAATTGAAGAGTGGGCAACCCCCACAAAGGCGACAGAGCTACGATCCTTCCTCGGATTGGTGAACTACTACATGAAGTTCATCAAAGGATACTCTAAGAAGGCGGCACCCCTGACAGACCTGCTTCGGAAGGATCAACCTTGGAGATGAACGCCTGAATGCCAGGATGCATTACAGGATCTGCAGAGGGCGGTGGTGGAAGAACCTATCTTGCGACTTCCAAACTTTGAGAAGCCGCTTGAAGTCCATACCAATGCGTGCGACTATGCACTTGGAGGTGTATTGTCGCAAGATGGGCACCCCGTGGCATACGAGAGCCTCAAGCTGAATCCAACGAAGAGGGGGTATTTCGTGCACGAGAAGGAGATGACATCAATGGTCCATTGTCTGAGGGCATGGTGCCACTACCTACTCGGATCGAAGTTCATGGTGCAGACAGACAACATGACAACGAGCTGCTTTGCCACACAAAAGAAGACGACTCCCAAGCAGGCACGGTGGCAAGACTAGCTGAATTCGACTTCGAGCTTCGCTACAGGCCTGGGCAGACCAACCAGGTAGCAGACGCTCTCTGAAGGAAGAGCAAACCAGAAGAGACGAAGGTCGCAGTGATTGCATCAATCACCCGCATGTCCGAAGACATGCTGGAGCGCATTCGGGAGCAAACACAGGAGGATCCGATCACTTCACGCTTGGTGCAACGTGTGAACGATGGCGAAGTCCATAGATTCTAGATAGAGGAAGGAACCCTCTATGCAAAGGGCAGGAGGCCCTATGTCCCCTCGAGCGGTGGCATGGGGAAAATGTTGCTGAAGGAAGTACACGACGCACAGTGGGCTAGTCATCCAGGAGTGGATTGCACGTTGACACTCCTCTCCTCAAGCTACTTCTGGACGAAGATGGAGGAAGATGTGGAAGTGGATGTGTGTACTTGTCTTGTATGCTAACAAGACAAGACAGAGAGGAAGAAGATGCCATGATTGCTGGAGCCCCTATCCATTCCTTCATGTCCATGGGAGAGCATCTCCATAGACTTCATCACTAGGTTCCTTAAGGTAGATGGGAATAATGCGGTGATGGTGGTAGTTGATCGCTTCTCAAAATACGTGTATTCGTACCAGCACCTCGAGAGTGCACAATGAAGAACACAATGAAGTTATTCATGCAGAACATGGTGAAGTACTAAGGCATGCCATTGGACATCGTGAGCGACCGCGATGCTCGATTCACATCTCAAATTCTCTACCAGCAATTACCCGCATACGGATGGTCAGACGGAGCAGATCAATACCTTTCTGGAAGAGTATCTAAGGCATTATGTGACGGCCAATCAACACAATTGGGTGAGTTTACTGGACGCTGTCCAATTCTTCTACAACCTACAACAAACCTCCACCACGGGCCAGAGTCCATTCGAGATCATGATGGTTAGGCAACCCTTGACACCTCATGAAGTGGCTAAGCAGAATAGCCAAGGACAGTGTCTGCTACACATCGCTTTGCACTGTAGAGGCATGATCGGTGGGGGAAGCGAAGGATGCGTTGGCTCATGCTCAATGCAGGATGAAGAAGGCATCTGACAAGAGCCGTAGAGCGATCAAGTTTTAGGTTGGGAAGAAGGTGCTACTGAAGCTTACTTCCTAGATTTGGAAGAAAATCCCGAGGAAGACAACGTACAAAGGGTTGATCCCTGATTACGATGGACCCTTTGAGATAGTACGACGCGTGGGATCGCTCGCTTATCAACTACGTATTCCAGAGAGATTGAAGCTGCATCTTGTGTTCCATGTCAGCTTCATGAAGGAGTATCATGAGGAAAAAAAAGATAACACGAGGAGGGCATCGAAACGTACCCCTCCTAACGTCTAGATTAAATACACGAGGGTTGCAGAGAAAATTCTTAATAGGCGCGTGGAGGGACAGATCAAGAAGAACCAGAGGATCTTCTTCCTTGTCAAATGGAAAGGACTCCCGAAGGAGGAGGCAAGCTGGAAACGTAATACATTCCTGTGGTAGTTTGAGGACCTCATCGAGGATTTCCTGAAGATGAAGGATCAGTCGCGGATGCCTGGTGGATCATGTGGGGGAGGCATGTAACACCCCCAACTCTCGAGGTACGGGAATAGCATGCAATATCGATATTGCACGCCCATGTGGTTCAGTGGCCACACTATGAAGTTCTGGAGGACTTCACCTTAGCTCGCGGACAACTAAGGATGGGGTTTATTGCACGAAGGTCAAAGACCACGGGTTTCCCTTGGCACAACACAAGTGTTTAGCAACACTTGATGAAGCTTGAGCTGCAACATCCTACGTAGGAGTGTAGGTCCCACTGATGACGTGGCATGATGACATGGCGTGCTGATGAAGCAGACAACATGGCATGCTACCGGAGCGGGTGACGTGCTGTCGGTTGCAGAAGACAAAGGGATTGCACAGAAGATGAAGAGCCAGAGCACACGAAGAGTCGTCTCGGAAGATGAAGAGTCTCGTAGAAGACTAAGTGTCCTTGCATTCATTGTACATGTAATCATGGTGTCCTTTCGTATACCCCCAGCTTGTCTATATAAGGAGGGGTGGAGCTCATTTGTACATAGTACACTTAGAGTGAGTCTCTTGCTAATACAAAGAGGGTTCAGTGCCAATTTCTCATGTGTCCTTATGCAAGTGCTTGTGTTTGAGTATTCTAGCGAGGTGCTTAATCGGTGTGCTGGTGTACATCCTACACGCAAGGGAAAGGCTGGTTAGCTTGCGGGAAGCTAACACCGCACATGTTAGTCTCAAAAATCAATGTTTGAGATTTACCCATGTGACAACGCCACCATGGGTTCAACAATTATGAACGCCTCCTCTTTTTAGGGAGGCTCCTTTTATTTTTATTTTAGTTTCTGATTTCAAAATTTAACAATCATTAAATAATATCAAATTATTTGTGATAATTTTAAGGAGGCCATTGATAAATACGAATCATATTCATAATTTCAAAACTTATGGTGTAATGTGAATCTAATCCACATTAATATTAAACTTGTGAATCCTATTCACAATTAAATCTCAACTGTATAATGTGAATCTCATCCATGCTATCCACAATTATTGTGGATAGCACTATTTACATTAATCTTATCCATGATCCAATTTAATTATCTTAGATTCCTCTCTTCATAGATCCAAAAAATTATGAATCTTATACACATTATTCTTGGATAATTGCAAATAAATCTATCTAAGATAATGTTATCTAAGATAATTAAGTCCAAAATAATTATCCTAAGACCTTTATGCCCATCATTCAGAGTTATCTCTTCAGGAACAATCCACAAACTCTTTCTTGGATAGTGTGCCTTCTCCATGGATACTTTGAGATAAGGTTAAAGTGATTGTATATGTCATGCATAATGACTTGGATAATGAGATTCGATCTCACACCAAAATATAAAGGACTTCTTAGTGTTGTCCATCATGTCAGATAATTTACCAATTCTTCTCGTTGTATATGAAACCATTCATATCAATGTCCAACCTTTGGACTAGGCTTGGATAACTAGATCACTAAACGTAGTCACTAAAATCCAAAACCCTTTCATCACTCCATCGGAATGGAGGCATCATGATATACAATCGATTAAGATCACTCATCCTCGAGTATTCCCAATACCCATACATCTTGCATACTAGAAGACTGTGATTAAACCCAAAGTTAAGATCACTCCCTCGCATACTTTCATACATTCCCATACACCTCCATACACTCTTACAATCATGCTCACATTACTCCATACATTCTTACACACCCACATACATGCTTACATTCCTACTACCATTCATACCCATATCATACTTCCATAGCAACCTGCCTCTTGTATAGCCATTCACGTACATGTACATTTATATTCCCACATGTGTACCTATACACCTCATACTATTCCATACATGCTTACATACTTATATATCCCCTGCTTGTAATAACCAATCACCTTGTCCACATTGCCCCATACACTCTTACGCACTCATATGCATACCCATATTCCTCACATACTTGCATACATTCTATACCCCTCCATATACCATTATATACATGTCCACATTGCTCCATACACTCGTACACACCCACACACATACCCATATTCCTCACAAACATGCATACATGCCATACACCTCCATACACTCTTACAATCATGCCCATATTGCTCCAAACTCTCTTATTACACCCACATGCATGTGCATATTCCTCATACACTTGCATACATGCATGTCCAAATACCTCCTTACATGGTTAACTACATACATACCCAATGCTTACATACAAAACCAAATTCCTCAAATCACACTTGGCTACTCACATTTTATCATGGATACCCACATACATATCCTTCTTCCCATACACATATCCATATGTAGCAAATGATAGATACCCACATACAAACTTACATTCCTACTAGCATTTGTACACATATCCTACTGTCATAGCCACCGATCTCTTGCATAGCCATCCATACACCTATACATTTACATGCCCACATGCGTACATATACACATCATACAATTGCATTTATGCTTACATACCTATATATATCCCATGTTTGTAATAACCACCCACCTTGCCCACATTGCTCCATGCATTCTTACATTCACATTATCACACCCACATACCTCATACACATGCATGCATACATCCATACATGCATATATGCATCCATGCATGCATACATGCATAGATGCATACATCCATACATGCATATATGCATCCATGCATGCATACATGCATAGATGCATACATGCATGCATACATACATCCATACTGTATGCATATAAGCATGCATACATGCATGCATACGTGCGTATGTACGTACGTACATACATACCTACACACACACGCACAGACACACACACACACACACATAAACACATACATACATATATATTTACCATGATCGATTAGTTGGAATTTCTTTTCTCTTTGTTGCATTTATTTGTTGTTTAATTATCTTGAGAATTCTATAAGATGAACTATACGAGAGAGGGAGAGAGAGAGACCGCTCAAATGTAAGAATACCTTAGATAATTGTATTTTGATAGGAGCCAATTTAATATATTATCATAATCTATCCCAACCGTACCCGTGTACCTGCAACACAAACATCAAGCTTCGCACAATGTCGTGAGGGGTATTTCTTAGCTTGTAAAACCAAGATGTAAGGCTAAGACCAAGGTAGTTGTGACGAAAATAAAAAATATAGCATACGATGAGCATCACTCCCCAAAATGTGTTGCACACACCTCTCTTTGCGTAGAGTCACACTTAACCTACTGTGGAAGGACGTACATGTGTGAATGACGTTTTGTGCGATTCCGTGCAATACCCTAAAATGTAATCTACATGATGGGCCTATCTAACAAACACATAGTGGATATTTACTTTCAAATGAAATTGTGATTACATTGCAAATAAAATTAATCATTGACATCAAATAGTAACAAGAGTATCAAGCATTTGAACATTCAAAAAATTAATTACACTAACCCATATACACAAATATGAAAACAAACACTAATATTTACACATACACATACACACACAAATACACAAACGCTAACACTCACACTTGGGCACACACATATAACTTGCATTTTTAATCACATATGACGACAAAATCACATTATAGAAAAATCACATTTTAAATTCTATTTAAATCATTATCTAATAAAATAACATTTCTTCAGTATTTCAACAAACACCTACAATGCATTTGAAAATAATAAACATACTCAAATACAATCATTAATCAAAATAAAAAAATAATTTAATTGATGAAAAATTAAACGACAAGAAATATACCTAATGAACACGAGATTAAGTGGGGGAGATGCTCTCTGGTGGAGGAAGATGGAGGAGGAAGAGATTCTCTCCAAGGGTAGGAAGCCTAAGAGGATGGCATCAGAGATGAGGCTGTAGGAGAGGAGATGGTAGAGGGAGGAGGAGATGGATAGGTCGGGGGTGGAGGGAGGAGGAGAGGGTATCCGAGAGGGAGGAGACCGACTATAGAGGGAGGAGCTAGGTCTTGGAGAGGGAGGAAATCGGGTATGGGTTTTGGATGAAGGGAAATAAGGTTCTGGTATGGTCGTTCTGTTTAGCAGAATATGCGACTACAATATGCGACCATATTGTGGTCACATATTGAGGTGTCAAATCACTTGCCTCAACTTTGTGGTCGCATAGTAAGCTATGCGACCATTAGTTCTGGGAAAGTGATCGCATTGGGTATTACGATCACAAACCCACTACTAGTGGTTGCAAAGCTATGTTAGTAAAGCAACAGATTTCTTGTAGTGCTCGAAAGAGATGGCCCATTAGCATAGTATATTGATGATATTCATATCATAGTATTTTCGTCGCAAACTCCTATTGTTCGCAAATCCATATTGTTTTCTATATTATTGTGGTGGCATTGGATTGTTCATATCATAGAAGTAAAGAGGCAAACATGAAAGAAGCTAATGTGCATTGGTGTAGAATATGTGTGACCCTCAATATTCATTGTAGGTCTTACATGATTATACATCAGACGACTCCACCAAAAACTCCCCAGCTAAATGGTGTTGCTCAGAAGATGAATAGAACTCTCACGAAAAATGAGACACCAACCTGGGATCAAATGCCAAATAATGCATCATTTTGGAATATTGGCTACTAATCACCTGACTGACAATACAAATTGGCATACTGTGAAATATCCGTTTATCAGCTTTATATTTTTGTTCCCTCGCCTGATTTGTAGGGGAACCCTTAATTATCATTTTGGAGGGAGTCAGGAATTTGTGCGGCTCCTTTACATCAGCAGTACATAATAACTTGTGGTGGGATTGCACAACCGATATGCAGGTGATTCCGAAGAGTCAATTGTTGATCATCAACAGTTGATGTATGAGATCCACATCTGGTTAAAGAACATCGCATACAATACAGTTGCATTATCTGTAATAATATCTACTACAGACAGCAACCCGTTCTTGCATGGGAAGAACTCCTCCAATATACTGCTGCTGGACGGTCCATGAAAAGGTTCAGGTGATAGCTGGATGGACCCTTCAATATTGGATCCATAATTTTCACATGATATATGTGCAGCAGCGGTACTCTCTTCTTCTTCTTCTTCATGGAGGGCAAGCAGCATATGGGTTGATACAATCATCTGGTTGACGGTGGGTCGGGATTAACAGGATGTCGATGCTGATCATCTCGGCATCAGAAGAAAACCTGATTCAACCCTGATTCTTTGAATTAACGTTCACGTAGATCTCAGTTAACCGCTTAGGGATCGGGTTCACAACAAGAAGGTTAAGCGCCCGGGGTGATGCTGGATATCACCCGTTCGGATATGGATTTGGATGTGCGTTAAGACACGTAAATAGTTTACATATATTCTTGACAGGATGTGAACACCAAATCAGAGTGGCGCAGCGGAAGCGTGGTGGGCCCATAACCCACAGGTTCCAGGATCGAAACCTGGCTCTGATATTCTGAATCGGAGAAAGGCTTCCTAGGAAAGCTCCATTTTTATTCCCTTTTTCGGGTCATATCCTAATGTTACCTGCAGGGATATATCTCCCGGAGAAGATAGCAGCCGTGTGTTGGCCCATGTACTGTGTTAACCATCACGAACATCTTCAACAGGCTACATCTTAACTTTATTATATATGTAGCATTCTTGTGTCAACGATTTATGATTATGTGGGATTTAGCTAAGGATGATTCAGAGGTAATTGCGTAGGTTTCTAACTACCACTGTTTTTCCTGCATAAAAAGACATCCCAGTTCCCTTTTTTTACTTAATGTAATAGCATTTGTGTCTTCATGGAATTAGAGCTAAGTTCCTCCCTCGCAAGCTAGCGCTACTCACAACCTCTCTTGGCCTTTCATGAGACAACTCCTTCATACTCTATGACTTGCAATTGCCCTCCCTCGTAGGCGAACACGACCTTATGTTCACTCGCTCATGAAACAGTGTGAAACCTCATGTTTTTAGCTCCGCAGTTGATCTGCCGGATTACGATTCGATGTTTACGTGCGCTGCTCAATGTTTTACGATGGGTTTTGGCTTTCTTGATCCACTTTCCACTCAAGGCTTGGTGTTGTGCACCTTTTAGGCGGCCTATGTGCTCGATTTGAAGGAAGAGATGCTAGATTGTCGAGAAATTGCTCATAGTTGCATACAAGTGTTTAACAACCGTTATAACATAGAAAAGAGGTGAAAAGGAAATGGCCAGTAAAAGTGAACCAAAATTAATTTTAAATCTCTTTAAAAATAATGCTACTGATGAGAGCTGAACAACCTTCACTTATCCATCCCAAACTCCTAACCAAATGCTTTGTTAGAACTCTTTATATCTACTTGATTTTAAATATAATCAAACTATTATTCTTCTAGAGTGAAATTAGTCCAAATACTATATATATATATTTATATATATATATATATATGTATGTATATGTACATGTAGGACATTTGCCGATGCATATGAACAAATATTTTATGTACCGTAAAATATATACATTGTTTTTACATTTTATTCCTATTTCAAGTATATTTGAATGTGTATTTTATATATATTTTGATTCATTATGATTTCATTAGCCGATTCAACCATTTTTTCCCACTGATCTAATTTAGTCTAATTTTAAATAATGATGATACTATCATCTAGCTGATTTGATTAAACGTTAAATCCCAATCCACCCCTTTTGTAAAGTTTTCAGTTAGGTATTTTAGGTTTCAAAACATTGGTAAGAACACATTCTACTCGGTGCGCGCAGATTGAAGTGGGGCATTGCAGACGCCTTTTTCACCGTTGCCGCACACTCCGTTCCACCGCCGCCCTTCATCATCGACGCCGTCTTCTCGTCAGCGCTGTCACAGCCGCCTACATGCCCTTGTTGGTCTCAATCAATAGGGTTCCAGAGGCCGCCGACGTTCTCCTCTCTGGAAGAAGCCGAGCCACCGTCCTCGCCGGAATCTCCAAATCCTCCGGACCTTCGCCTCCATCTCCCAGTATGGTCCTCCTTAAATTTCTATCCAGAAAAGCATTCGATCCGCACGGCGATGTCATATTTACCCGAATTCGAAGAATATCTCAAGTGGGTTTCTGCTCATCTGTCGAAATCTCGCAGCAAAATGGCTCCTTTGCCCAACTCCCAGTTGCCAAGGATGCTGAGAGGATCTGTAGGATATTGGTCTCCCAGCCGCCCCCCTCCGTCGATTCTGCTCTTGACCGGTCCGGGATCACGTTGTCGCAGGAGCTTGTGTTGGAGGTGCTGAAGAAGCTCACCAATGCCGGAGTACTCGCTCTGTCCTTCTTCCGTTGGGCGAGTAGTCGAGATGATTTCAAGAGGACGACCGAAGCCTATCATCACCTGATCGAGGCGTTGGGAAAGATCAAGCAGTTCAGGCTGATATGGGACCTTGTCAATGCCATGAGCGGTGGCGGCCTCTTGACGAAGGAGACGTTCTTGCTGATTGAACGTAGATACGTGAGAGCCAAGAAGATAAAGGAAGCAATCGAGACATTTGATAAGATAGAGAATTATGGATTCACCGCCGAGATTTCTGACTTCAACCAGTTGGTGGACACCATTTGCAAGTCGAGAAATGTTAGCATTGCGCAGAAACTCGTCCACGATATGAGGAAGAGGAAGAGATTCACACCGGACTTGCGAACTTACACGATTCTGTTAGAAGGATGGGGACAACTTATGCTCATATCCGAGCTCACTCGGGTTTACCAAGAAATGATGAATGATGGATTCAAACCTGATCATGTCACGTATGGAATCCTGATCCATGCCTTCTGCAAGTGTAGGAAGATGGAGCAGGCATTGGCCATTTTCGATGAGATGGAAGCGAGGGGCGTGAAACCAGGTCCTCACATCTTTTGCAATCTGATAAATGGTTTGGGCGCTGATAAGCGACTGGATGATGCACTGATGTTTCTTAAGAAGTTTAATGCCAGTGGCTTTCCTCCTGAATTGCCTACTTACAATGCCATGCTGGGGGCTTATTGTTGGTCGCAGCAATATGATCATGCCTACGTGATGTTGGATGAGATGAAAAGGTGCGGGATAGTTCCGAACACTCGGACATATGATGTGATCCTTGGCCATCTCATTAGGGACAAAAGATACGAGGAGGCGTACCGGGTATTCCAGAGGATGGAGAGGGAGGATGGTTGCAAGCCGGAGCTTAACACATACACCATGATCACACGGATGCTATGCAACGGGGGGAAGGTGGATGTGGCTATGAAAGTGTGGGAGAAGATGAGTGAGAGGGGGGTTTTGCCTTGCTTGCATATGTTCATAGTTTTCATTAACAGGTTGTGTTACGAGAACAGGCTGGAGGAAGCTTGTAGATTCTTTGAGGAAATGCTCGGCCGAGGGCTCAGGCCTCCTGGTCGGTTATATGGTAATCTGATTCGAGCTCTTGAAATGGGCGGGAAGTCGGATTGGGCCATCGAAATGGGCAAAAAGTTGGATAGAGTGAGACATTCACCATTAGAGTGCTGAGTGATGGGCACTCATTTTCTGTTTAGATCGGTGTATTTATATACTATTGTGAAACAAATGTATTTTTTTAAATCATTTGTTTTGAGTGGTGGATTTATGAGTTGCGATTGAATCATCTCTAAGGATCTTGTAGCTATTGAAGTTCTTGACTTGCTTGTGAAATCAATTGTTCATATTCAAAGTTTTGCGTGGGCATGTTTGTGGATATGTATTATGCTGCCATATCACTCATTACGGATAGCTTCTCGAATGTTACTGTATTTGTCATTTCTTAAGGCACATGAGTGACAGTATCGATCTTTCTGAATAATTTTCTGTGTGGTGAAATCATGATAAGTAGGTGATTGTGCTTTATCTGGAATTGCCTTCCTCAGATGTTATATTTACTAGATTATCGCAAAGTACTTGAAGAGAACATTCTGCAGTTAATATGCGGTATACAATCATTTAGTTTGTAACTTTCTCTAATCAAGACATGCCATGTTCCTCGTGCTTGTAGACAATGGAGCTTAAGTTATCCATCATAATAGGAATTTGGAAATTGAAGGAGCTAATCAAAGGCAAGTATTTCAGGGACCACATTGCACCAGTGAAATTTTTTCGATGGTGGCTCAGAAGATGCATCAATTGGCTTACTTATCAACCAGAAACTTCCAGGCTTCAACCCCATAGCTTTGATCTGAATGCGAAGTCTCCTGGACATGATGGCCAGTTCCCATCAATAATGCAACCAGGTCCTGTTGTAAATCAAGGATTTCATCTCTGAAACTAAAAGTTGCAACTCACACCTTGGTAAGCCATTTTTAACTCCACTGTTAGCCAGCATGGGCTAAATAGCAGATACACGAGTTCCATATTTGAACTTCTTATGTGTCTGAAAGGTCCTAGCCGTTCAATAATCATTGAGGCATGAAAGCTTTGAAGGAGAAGGAAGCAGCTCGATGAACTAGTCTTCTTTGCTCCTGTTTTGATAATCAACCGAGGGCTAATTACTAGCTTTAAGAACATAAGCTTGGATCAAAATTAAGCTAAATTATGGAATGTAGTGGATAGAATTAGGATTGCAGGGAAGTTAGATCAGGAAGTACCAAGATTAATGGTTTTGATGGTGCACTAAAGAAATAACACAGAAGAGCTTTAAATTGGAGAATGACTTCTATAGAATAGCATCTGATATAAATGAAAGCATTTGATTTATTGACAAAATGGTGTAAATGTCTGACTGATACAGGTAAAGTTTGAATGAAATTCATCAGGCATATTGTATCAAGATTATTGAAAGAGAACTTTGGCATGCGCTCTTCCAGTGTTAACAGCAGCTTCTGAGTACTGAATGTCTAATTACTGCCATCAATACTACCTAAAGATCCAATGATAAATATACCTTCAAAAAATTAAAGCAGTTTTTAGTAATATCATACCTTTTTTTTTTCTTTTTTTGGACGAGAGGGGTTTTTTTGGCTAGCAGGGGGTTCGAGATCTCTTCCTATCCCGACTTGGAATAAATAGTCCCTTCTTTCTTAGATCAATATATTCAGCCACCAACCCCAAAGCCCTTCTTCCTAAGAAAGCCCCAAACCCTGTGTTCAATCTTACCTTGTAGAGCAGCTTTTGCTAAAACTCAAGAATTTTCTTAAAAAACTAGCTTCGGATATGAAACTTTGAATATTCAAGGATGTTCTAGTTATTCCTAATAAGATGGTTCGATAACAGATTGTCTCATCCAGAGCACACCCTGCTTGTTCTGCTTTAAACAACCTGATTGGTTATTCTGGTGAAAAACAACATTAGAGATTCGAATCGCAATCGGGATTGAGTGGGGGGTCACAAGGCTTCTCTTCCACCCAACAAGAGAAAGTGAGAGTTAATGTCATAGTCTTCTTCCCCAGGAGAACCCTCCTCTTCATACAAGGGAAAATGAAGACAAAGGTAGGGATGGACATCAGACCGGGCCAGCCCGACCCAATCCGAAGCCCAACCCAAAAAACTCGACTGGCCCAAGACTAAATGAACAATGGGTCGAGCTTGGACCAAAGTATTAGGTCTGATTTTTTTTGGGCCAGACTCGGGTTTGGTTCGACCGGGCCCGACCTGGTCTGATGGCCCGATACGTCGTTAGGCCCACTCCACTTGAATAGGGCCCAAATGGAGGCCAGAGTCCCCCCAATGGGGCCTTAGACATGGACCTGGGGGCTGGGAAGTGGGAACACTCCATGGTCCACCGCTCATCCTGCGCATAGACAGGGATCTGCGACGCCCCTCCTGCACCTTCGAGTGGGTATTTTGCACTTCCTCCCCACGTGCATTTTTATCTTTATTTGTAAGCACCTAAAGTTCCATTTGCAGCATAAAAATTTGTATATTATTTACTCTCTGAACTGCAAACTCGCAGGTCTTTCCACTTAAGCCCCCTTCCAGCTTAGCCGACAGATCGTGGGTATTTTGCAAGAAAACCCTTGCATGTTTATTGTATTGTGGTTTAGTCAGGTTTTTGGGATATAATGTGTAATATTTTGAATAAATTTTACATTGTGACCCTTGTAAGTTTTGCTAATTATAAATCTACCCTGCTAGTAACGTTTATTTTATTCATTGGGAAAATTTGTACCCGTGCCCTCGTAGTTTATTTTGAGTTCGAAAATGGACTAGGAGCTTTACATTAATTACAAATATGCTCTTGCATGCATGTAATTTCTTTTTGTAGCATTTATTTTGTTAAAAATAGTTTCTATGCTCAAAAAATTCTAAGAAAATTAAGTTAAATTCATTTCCGTTACATTAATCATATATATTTTTTGTGGAGTGATTTCAATTAGTTTTCTATTTTTGAAAAATAAAACATTTTTTGTTCATATTTGGGTTTGAAAATTTCAAAAAATATGAAAAATTTTCTAAAAATCCTATAAAAATTAATTCTTGCTTATTTATGTTGTTTTATCAACTGACCAGTAATCAAACAAAAATATAAAAGAAAAACCTAGAAATCTCAAAACACTCAAAATATTATAAAAATTCTCAAAAAAGCATAAAATATCCAACAATAGTTTTCTTTATTCTAGAATTTGTATTTTGGAGTATATTTTGACTTTAAAATAGTATTAGGATTTTCTATAGTTCCTTGATATTTTTAAAATAAAAAATACTCATGTTTTCTTATTTTATTACTGTTTTGACTTTTTATTCTAATAAAAATCCTTAAAAATATATAAAATTCTCCAAAAATTACAAAAACAGTAAAAAAATTAAAAAATATAATTGTTTGCAGAATTAAATATCAAACAAATAGAAATTCAAAACCCACAAAACTCTAAATTGACTAAGTGTATGAGAAGCAGATTCACGCTTTGATTTTCTATCTTACATTGCTCTACACCATTGCTTCTTGAGTTCGACCCCTACTTGCTTTTCATTATACATCTTTAGTAGGGTACAATAAATTTTAACTGCTGTTATTAATTGCATAATTATCTCTGTGTGTTAATTTTTGTTTGAACTGTGAGTGTTGAGTAGTCGCATCAGTAACATCATGTCTGATTTTGTCAGATCATTTTTAACGGCTTTGATATTTACGTTCACTTGTGACGGAGCTCGGAGGAGCTCCGTGATCATGGCCTGCAACACGCGATGACGCGGAGGATGTGCGCGGCGGAGCGGAGCTTCCACACCGGCAAGTCGATCTCGCCTTCCCTTTCCTCGCTCTCCTTGCTTCCAAGGAGGTGAAGCCTGTTGTCACTGGATCTGCTCTGGAGATCACTGGAAAAGAGGTGGAAAAATGGCAGATCTAAATGGCTGAGAGGGAGCTCGAGGGTCTAAATAGAAGATGATGGAGAGGAGGTGTGGATAGCACGACAACGGGTGGGAGGTGGTTGGGTGAACGACCCAATGACCAAATCGTTGGGGTAGTTGGGAATGAAGAAGGTGAAGGGGGAAGAAGAGAGAACAACATGAAAGAAGGAAGGCAGAGGAAGAAAGGAGAGGGGGAAATAGAAAAGATAAAAAATTAATTAACTAAATTAATAATTAAATAATAAATAAATATAAGTAATAAATAAATTAATAATATTTTAATTATGACTTTTAATTAAATAAATATTAGTATTTAATTAGTTAAATAATTATTTATATAAATAACATGCATATATTATACCTTATTAGTTAATTATATAAATAATTTTGGTTTTTAATAAATTTTATTTTATTTTATATTAATAATATAACATTAATAAATTATAGAAATATAAGAAATAACAAAAATTAAATAGAATAAAATTAAGATACATTGTACATTTATATCAATAGGGTACCAAAATCTACTTTTTGCACATTAACTTCGATATTATGGAAATCACTTTTATTTGATAGATAATTTTATAAAACGGACTTTGAAAGTGACTACACCTTATTTGGATTTCATACGGAAAGATATGAGGTTCAGAAGTTGGACTTTGTGGATTTTTAGTTTTGGAATTTATTAGTATTTATTAATAACTAATTTTAAATTATATTTTTATATTCTTCTACTGATTTTTATAAACACTTTAGAAAAAGAATTATGTTAATCATGATTTAGAATAATTAAATAGAAAATAAAGAAGATTTATATACATATAGTACATATATACAAAGGGGTCCAAACAGTAAAACTCACACGTTTTATTCTAATAATGTCTTGGTATTTTTATTAAATAGTATTGGTTATAAAATAAAGTTTAAAAGTGAGTTTGGTTAATTTAGCATTTTTTATAAATAGTTATGAAAATGAGAATCCGACTTTTATAGCATTTTTGGTTTATCATAATTATTTATTTATATATTAAATTGTTTCTGATATTTTTATTAATTAATGTATAATGATATGAACAACTTTTGTGAAAAGAATATTTTGATTTGAATTTTTTTGGATGATAAATAAAATAGTTAAATATATATACAAGGTGAAAGATGTATTAATGTACATTTGTGATCTTGATTTTCTAATATTTTTATAGATTAAGATCCTTATCTCCCTTTAATTATTTATTTTATCGATGAAGTCAATATTGACTTGGTCTCAACATTTGTGATATTAATTTTCTAATATTTCATATACGCATCTTCTTTTATTTTATTTTTCCTTTTCTCTTTATTATTTTATTTTGGATAAAATAAGTATTAAATATATAATATTAAAAATTGAGGTTAGAATATTAAGTAGTGAGAATGAGTGGATATTTACATGTATTTTACCAAGAATTTTAACCAAAATGAAAGAATAAAGACGATGAATCATGGATTCATCAGTTGCCAACATAAAGGAGTGGTATACTGATTAACCCAAAAATAGTTGGTCTTAAGTTCCACACAAGGCGGGAACTCAGTCGTTGAATCGACCACACGAAATCCGGATTAAAACAACAAGTAACCCACAACAAGTAATTCAAGCAATGAAAGTAAATGTACGGAGTTAAAATTTATTATAACTCTACAACAAAGATGTGTATATGTGCAAGTATGTGTAGAGTTCGAACACAGGGAGCAAATAGGTAGAACGAGGCAAGTGAATGCACAAAATGTGAGTGTGATGTATTTGTCTATCTACGCTATGTTTTTGTGGGTTTTAATTTTATATTTTTTATTTAATTTATAATTTTATAATTTTATATTTTGATTTTTAATTTCTGATTTTATATTTTCTTTTTATAATTTATATTTTTATATTTTCTTTTTCTTTAACTAGAATATATAATATATATAAGGAATATATATACACTAGATATAAGAGAGAGATAAAATATGGAAAAATGCTCAAAATACAGGAAATAAAGTATTTTTGTGATTTTTTTATAATTTTCTAATGTTTTTTTTATTTTTATAGATTTTTTTTGAAATTGTTTGGTATTTTTAAAGGCAAAAATACTAGGAAACAGTGAACTAGTCTACTGGCCGAATTTAAAATGAGGATGATAAATATCAAATAAGTGTCCAAAATTCCTCAAAGTAATTTCAATTGGCAGAAAATAAATCATAGAAAATATAGAAACTAAAATTCATTTTTGGATTTTTCTTGAATTTTTTAGATTTTTATGAAGTTTTTATGGTTTTTTCTAATTTTTAAGGGTTTTACTTTGATTCTTTTGGTGATTTTTGGATTAATACTAAAAGATGCTAAGACACACAAAATATATTTTTTTGAAATTTTTCAAAAAACTTTTACTTATTTTTATGGATTTTCTAATGCAAACAGTAGCAAAAATGCCTATTTTTGAATTTTATAAATATGAAAAATGCAATAAAAATGCAAAAAAAATATGGTGAGAAAAAACAAGAAAACATGAGCTTAACCTAATTTTTGTGGATTTTTCAGCAATTTAGAAATGCATGCAATAAATAGAAACAACAGAAAGAAAATGCAATACTGGCAGGGACGAATTTGTAAATAGCAGAAAGTTGAAGGGCCAGAATGCAAATATTCCAGAACTATATAACTGAATAAAAATATTACATGACTAAATACCAATAACCAGAAGCCCAAGGGTGTCGCTGCAAAAAGCCCACCCATGCATTGCGACGTACGCGCCTGGGGAGGACTGAAATGTAATATTTCAAAAACTCGGGGGCTTACATGCAAAAAATGCCAGAAATTATATTATTATGATTAGAAGTTCTTGGACTAAACGTAAATATGGAAAAGCCCTGGGGTATTCCTGCAAAAATGCCAAGTCACGTGCGCGAAGCACGTGACCTGACGGGGTCAAAATGGAATATTACACAAATCCGGGGGTTATATGCAAATTCTACAAAAGTTTTAAAAGGGCCTCTGAAAGTTTATAAATCACTTAATAAATAAACAAAATCGTGGGGGTTTGAGCGCAAAAAACCCCCGCAGGCGGATCGGACGGCGGATCTCTCGTCACTTATACACGTGGCGGCCTCATGAAGCGCGATACCCCTTCAACTGGCAACGACCGTGATTAGATGATACTTGAACGATCTGACGGCTGGAAACGAGTATGATCCGACGACTGCTGCTCCGCCTGGGTGGTCCTTCGATCTAACGGTCGTCGATAAGGCTGGAGGAACTGAAGATGAACTCGCCCGAGGCGAGTTTAGATCTGGTGGTGCTTGCTCCTTCGACCTCCTTTAAGCCTGTCGATAGTCCCTCTCTGCTCCTAACGTTGTCCCACAACTAGGAGAGTCCCCAAAATGGCCAAACACCGCTAGAGGGTGTCCGACGACGTACGACTCCTGGAGCTTCTTTTCGAGCAAAAAGATGAGGTGCGGGGGCCTACCTTGGGTCCTGCAAGAGTCAAACAAAGCACAGCAGCAAAAGGATATGCAGGATCCGACGTTTATTGGCGAACGTTAGGCGGCTTGGAGTGGTGAAGGTGGTCGCCGGAGCTCAAGAGCTCCGACGAGGTGTTCGATGTCGAGATCTATGCTAACTAATGGATGGAACAACAAGCTGATTGCACAAGAGAAAATCTAACTCTCGACAAAAAAACAAACAGAAACACGACCTCGATTGGTTGTAAAAACCAAGAAGTGGACCTCACGGCCAAGGGCCAGAGATGGGGGTGGAGATGCCTCCGTGCCGCTCCTCCGCTCCTCCTAACGACGAGGTGAAGTTGCTGTCACCTCCCTTTAACCTCAGCACACGACAGAAGGGAGGAAGAACGGGCTAAAAGGGTTTAAAAAAAACTCAAGGGAGGTGACGGGTATTTTTGAAGAATGGCCGGGGTGCTCCAAAGATCGAGGCGCAACGGGAGGACGATTGATCCAATCCCTGAGACAAACCATGGGTGTGATTCCTCGATAAGTGGCGATAAAAAGTCATGAAGGGACCCAAGTCGATTGGTAAAAGGAATGGCCTAGAAAAATGGAAGAAGAAGGCGACAAAACCATATCTGACACAGGGCCAGACATTGGTCAGAGAGCTGACCGAGGTCAACCAAGGGGCAAATCTGATTGGTCCACGTAGACCACCCAGAAAAAATCTTTGAAAAAAGGTTTGTAAATTCATTTAAAAATATTAAACGATTTTATTAGTTTTATTTATTAAATAAAAATGTTTATATTTTCTGAATTATTTTATTATGAATTTTATTTATTTTTTAGAGGTTTCTAATTACAAGTTACCATTTTAGCCTTTATAGGTATATTTATCTATATATTTTATTGTTTTATTTTTATTTTATATATTTAATTTTATTATTTTTGTTTATTTTTTTATAAATTTATAAAGAATTTTTATACACTTAAATATATTTTTATTTTATTTTTCTGAAGTGTTTTATACACTTAATAAAATAGAAGTATAATTCACATAGGTATAGTTATAGGTATTATACCTAGGTACGTTATATACAAGTATTTTATTTTGTATTTTCTTTGAGTTTTTATTCTTATTTTAATATACACACAAATTATAAATAATATTTACAAAATTATAAAATATAAAAATAATAAATAATAAATAAAAAGAATATTTTAATTTGTACAAGTATACAATTGGGGTCCAAAACTCAGCTTCCAAACTGTAACTCCGAAAACTACGAAACCACCTTCATTAAATAGCTTATTTCAAATTATATAAAATAAAGGTGAATTTGGTACATTTGGAGTTTTTTAGAGATACAGGTCTGGGAAGTTGGGATTCTGGAATCTTATTCAGATCATAACTTTTTATCTTTACATTATTTTTGTGTTAAATCAATTTTGTATTTTTCTTCATTTAATTATATACAATTTCATGTAAAAAGTTTCTTTATTTGTTGTTTAAAAAGTGGAATAAAAAATAGGTGCCAAAATGAATAAATAATGGGTTAAATAAAAGGTATTTTTATTGTATTTTGGCCCTTATCTCCCCCTTCTTTATTCCTTGTCGACCTAGTCATCGAGATGCCTAGGTCTCGGGGTTTTGGATCATAAAATATTTGCAATATTTTATTCTTTCTTTTCTTTATTCTATAATTTTGGCTTTAAAAATCACAATTTATACAATATTTACATAATGATGCATGAATGCTAAAATGCATGAATTAACGCTATTTACACGCATTTACTAGGGGTTTTAAGGTCAAAATGATAGAATAAAGATGATGAAACGTAGATTCATCATCCCCCTATACTTGCCTTTGCTAGTCCCTAGTAAACACTTATGCAATAAGTGCAGAAAAGAAAAACAAAGAAAATAAAAAGAAGAAAAATGGATTGAATTTAATTATCAAACTTGTCTTCACAAAATCAAAGTTTGGAGCTTAAGTCAGACCTTTGGAATTTTAGTGCGGACGGAACCTTAATGAGAACCGGATTTGAAATCCATCAGCCTTCGAGAATCCCAAAACTCTGCTCAAGTCTCCTCAATAGCCAGGTCAGAAATATTTCAACTCATACGGAAACCCTTATGACTATGAATCTGACTCGTACAGTGTAAGTGATGGTGGCTCTCCCCAACTGAAATGACAAAGAGACTGACTTCTCCAATGTGATAACCCAATGATTCCCAATCCAACAACTCATTCCTTAAGGAGCGGGGTATTCTCTTCTAAGTTCAAGTGGCAACCAACTCAAGAGGAGGGGGTGAAGAGAAGAATGGACGATAACCAGTGTAGCTACCTATCCTAGGATGCAAGATCTGTGTAGTCAAGTCATCCAACTGCACGCTCACATAATTTGACTTTGAAGCACAATCTTGCTTATTTGACTATACACATATGTACACTTCGGCATGCATTTTTTATTTTTGTACATGCCTGTCCATTTTTTTGGAGTTTTTAATTTTTGCATTTTTTGGAATACTATATACATCAGCATTTACATAGGGAGTTTTTCCTCTTGAGCCAGTAGACTATCCCTCTTTTGAAGCTTTATTGCAACCCACAATCTCCTATCCTCGAAACTCATCATCACCGGACGGGTGGGATGCACTTCCCTCCCTAGAGGAGGACAAGTGTTTCCACTTGTGTGGGTCTCATACCGGCAAATCCAACCCCCTCACCACTCCAACTGAGTTGAGCCATGTGAAAGGTGCAGGTGTCCAAGTTAGGTCATTATCGACAAGAGTCGTGCATGTGCTCCGAAATACTCTACTTAGGCAGTCAAGAATCCATTGAACCAAGTCCTGTTATCTCAAAGAATTAAGTCAACTAGATCTGAAATACCTTAATTTCAGCTCCTATAAGGTTCCTATTAATTAGGTAGATTTTAAGGTCCAACCAAGTTCCAATCTCCGGATTTACTTAGACTTGTTCAACTATCAAACTCAATCCGAAAAATGCGAATGCTATGAAAATGCTATGCAGAAAATATTTTTGTGACGCAATTTTCAAAGATTTTGAACTTTTTATGGGTTTTTGAAAAGATGATGCATATGCAATTTTTTTTGTATTTTTCAAAGATATTTTTCAAATGTTTTTGGATTTTAATTTTGCAAATGTTTTTAGGATTTTTGAAAATAAAAGGTTTTGGCTAAAAACTAGGTACAAATATTTACACGGGAGTGCATCTTATATATACAAGAATGTGGATTTTAAGAATTTACAGGGAAAGAGGTCAATTTTATAAGTATATATGTATAAAGAATTTTTAGAGGTGATGTATATATTCCTCAAACTTATTTGAAAAGGTTTTTCAAACAATTTTTGAAAACTATAGTCCAAAATAAATTTTACAAACAGTTTTTACAAAGATGTACACATGTTTGAAAATCATTTTGCAAAGGTTTTTTCAAACAGTATTTAAATGTTTTTCAAATATTTCTGCATCCATTTTTCAAACCATTTGCAAATCATTTTTCAAACCTTTTATTTCACACAAAGAAAATGAACTTTACAAATCACACATTTTGACAAAGGTTGTAAACATGTAACAAAGCGTTTCAAAATAGTTTTCAAAAGATTTTTCACAAAGATTTTCAAACTATTTTTCAAACATTTTGCAAAAAACATTTTCACCTTATTTATTAATCAGTAAATACAAAAAGAATATGAGGAATGATCAACATCTTTTTATTAGGGTTTTTACTAAATTTCAAAGAATTATTAGCCATATTATTAAGAAAATATGAAAGTACGAGTTATGGATAAAGTATATACGCAGTATATACGAACCCCATATACTTATCTTGAGCTATGTCCTCATAGATCGGAGAGAAAAGAGAAGACATAACTCGTACTAAGTGTAGACAAGTCTAAAGAATAAATAAATAAAGGAACGAATGAACGAATGAGAAGTTGACCGTCCCCCCTATACTTAGGATTAAATAATCCTAAGTATAACAGACTGTACACAAAGCAGGGAGGGTCAAGGGTGGGAATGAACAGATCGTACTCAGACTGTCTCCCCCTATACTTAGGGCAAGATATCCCTAAATATAGACAAGAAGAGGAGATAATGGAGAGGATCAAAGAATAGAATCAACTCGGGGTGCACACCCCCCTATACTTAGGACAAAGTACGTCCTAAGTATAGAGGACTGACAACAAGGGGCGACACCTTTTCGGTAGATAAAGAAGATGGGAGAGGAAAAGAAGAAAAGAAGAAAAGAGATCTGAAGATGGATAAAGATAGACAAGGATGTACACATCACTCCCCCTATACTTAGGGTAGAAGAAGCCCTAAGTATAGGAAACAACAAGAGTAATGAAACGGAACGATGAATGAACACTCGGCTCGTCCACCCCCTATACTTAGGACAAAGTGCGTCCTAAGTAAGGCAAACACGAGAATGGGTGGACGAGCAATACAGAAGATAGACAGAGATACACGAGAGAATATACAACAGGGATGGATGAACACATGATCAAGAAGGTAGAAAGCGAACCTTCTTGTGGGACCGCTGAGGGATAGATCTGGTGTGGTGCAAGTCAACATCGAGGTCCACAGTGGACGAAAGCCGATCAGGGTCGACAGGGTGAAGGCCCTCAGTGGAGTCAAATCGAAAAGGCACGAACTGGTCAATGGAAGTAGTATGGCTAGGTTCGCCCTTGGTGGTCCTATGGTGTGAAGGCACAGACGAGTGAGTGAAAGAAGTACAACTAGGTCTGGCCTTTGGAGGCTCACTGATATCAAAACTGAATGGGACGAACTCATCATCATCGGAAGAAGTGTAATCGGAGCCATCATGCGAGGTGTCGTCCAGGTCAAAACCAAAAGGAACGAAGTGATCAGTGGAAGAAATCGAACACTATTCATCCTCAATAATCTCACTCGGATCATCTTTTTCATCAAAAGACATGAATTTCTGAAAATAATCGTTAAAATCGTAACCGACCTCAATCATCATCACTTTAGAGTGACCAGGAACAAACTTATCAGTGGAAGTAGTCAAACAGGTTCGTCCTGTTTTCCCTCCGTTCAATGGTATCAATCACGTAAATCCTGCGGATTTTATCAACACATCGCCACACACCAGAAGGAGGAACTTCGAGGTCTGTGCTTTCTGAGTCTTCCCCCTTTCGGAGGATTTCTCGGGTCTCATCAACGGCCAATAAGCAAACTTCTCTAATATCATCAGACATGTCATAGGCCTCGGAGTCATCTAGAATCGGTGAAGGTGCATCAGGTACAAGTCTCTGGTCAACTGTAGGTGCAGTAATCAACGCTTTGCTCTCGTCAACAGGACGGAAGCGAATCTCTCTTGATCCATAATCAATAACGACCCTCGCAGAGGCGAGGAATGGTCGTCCCAGGATGATTGGAGAGGGCTCCCCTGTGGAGGTCTCTATGGGCAATACGGCAAAATCAACATTGTAGCTCATGCCCTGGATCGAAATGACAACATTTTCCAGTATACCCTTCAGCCTCTTTATTGATCCATCAGCAAACTGAACGATCATCCTGGTTTTCTTGAGAGGCCCTAAGTGAAGAGACTGTACCAACGAGAAGGGTAATATGCTAATCGAAGCTCCACTGTCGAGAAGAGTGTGATCACATGTGTGGTCAGAGATGGTGCAAGTGATGAAAGGGGTAGTTGTGTTCTTCTTTCTAGGGATGGGGCGGTGTGTGATGGCATGGGAAGTGGCCATGGTCAAGATATGACGCTCAGATCTGCCTCTCTGCTTTCTCTTCTTGGGAAGAGGAGCAGATAATTGGGTCATGGCCTGCTGAAGTGGGGCTTGGATGATCTCATGAATAGTGGCCACCACTTCCAGTTCGGATAGCATTTTTTTGAATTTTTGGACCTCCTCCATACAAGGGAGGAAGTCAGAATCATCATGTACACGAGGCATGCCAAGAGTAGTCTGTACAGGGGCATCCTCGGGGTCAAAGGTGGGACGGGGTGTGAAAAGCTGTGTGGTCAAGGGGTCTGGCAAGTGGACGCTCTCCTCACAGTCTGACTCGATCAACGGTCTCCCAAACTCTTTTTGTGTTTTTAAAATTTTCTCATTTTTTGGATTTTTGGTAATTGCAAGCTCCCATGATCACCCACAATGAAATCCGTAACCTCGACGAATGGAGCATTAATCTGGTTTTTCCTCAAGATAGCAAGATCATCATTCATCAAGTTAATGTGCTCTATAATCCGGTTCAAGACAACACTCATGGAGATCGAGGGAGGTGACTCCAACAGGTCAGACTCGGGTGGATGTGAAGGTGGAGGAGGATAATATACAGGTGGAGGTGGGTAGAAATTCGAGTCCTGATACTGTGGCTGAGGCGGGTATGTACAAAAATAAGAAAAAATAGGAGGAGAGTCCTCCTGATAAAAGGGAGGTGGACCGGCTGGAGTGAACGAGGGATATGCAAAGTCCAGATAAAATATACTCTAGTCAGCCATCTCGAAACAAGAGGAAAAATGATCGGGAGAATACGAGGGTCAAGATAAGAGAAGTGAGCAAAAGGCGCAAATGCACAGGAATGATCTAGTATACACACAAGTAAGCACAAACAACTCACACAAGACATACCCTCAATTCACCTATTCAACTCGGTGAAGACCACAAATGCGGTCTTTCTATCTTGTCTATTTTAGAGTTAGGTGAGAAGTCAAAGAATTACACAAACACTTAGGGGGCTGAATAGGATTTGGGCACTAACCTTAGTGTGTACGCGAGCAATGTAAAACGAAGACAATGAGGGGATTACTCGCTCCAAGACAATGTTTTTCTTTTTGGTTGATTTTTGGGTCGAGTGATATTAGCAGTCCCAATTTTATTGGTTATCACTTTTTTTGGATTTTTAATGAGGAATGCACGAACCTATCGAGGAATCAATTTTACTTAGCACATAGGTTAGCAAAATCAGAGGTAGAGAGGCGGGAAAGCAATGCAAGCGGCAAAACGATGATGTATGCTAAAGCGTAAATGCTCACCTTTCCTCCAGCACTCTACATGCAAGGATGCTCAACAGAATTGAAACCTATCTATATGCAAATGCAAGCCGATGAAATCACCCTAAGTTTCAGAAATTGCTATTAGCGTGAAGAACTGATGTAATGACTCAGAATGGAACCGAAGTGTCCGGTCTTGGAGTTTCCACGGTGCCCACCAAGGTGGGTCCTCCACGTGCTGTATGGAAAACTCTCACGACGCGGTGGTTCTGAGACTAAGTGAGAAGCAGTTTAAATTTGACTAAGTCCAAACGTCACTATAGGTACATGCAATGGTGATTAATGTGTTTAGACCTAATACTATCGACAATCAGTTTCTAAAGCTAAGGGCTCAATCACACAAAAATAAGGAAAACAAAATCGGAAAACAAATGAAAAAGAAAGCGAAGAAAACACGAGAAAGCTGCGGTGAGCCCCCATGTGAACAATCACTTGGAAATTGGGCCCGAATGTCCAAGTCCTGAGTACCTGTATTATTACAAATATAGAGTCTCTCTCTTACTTAAATTACAAAAATAAATACTACACAAAAATGCTCAAAAGTATGACTGTCTTCTCAAGTCCTCCCTGCCTCTAGGTCAGAAGTCTCCTGCCACCTTCACGTGGGTGCATAGGCACCTAGGGTAGAGCGCCTCCCTCGATTCACGTTTCCTCACACAAAGTCCAACAAGGGAGAGTGATTAGACAAGTTAAACAATGATATCAAATAAAAGAGCAAATAAAGAAGGCACAAATATAGACAAGTATCACAATCAAGCAAAAACCCGAACTAAGCGCTGTTGCTCCCCGGTAACGGTGCCATTTGATTAACCA